>CM051265.1:17921600-18019100 GCA_027921565.1 Artemia sinica | reverse complement strand
ACCCCTATGTCTTCGTGTATTTTAACACGATTTGAATTTGACGGATCGCACACGTCTGTCAGTTTCACTTCGCAGTCTAAAGCGATCTTATTGCTCTGCAGGAGCGTGTTTTGGAAATTTTTAAAACGTAAGATCGCTCTATCTCCGCTTACCGTCTCCACAGCCTGGTATCCATGACGTTTACAGTGTTTCTAGTGATGCTTTAACTTTAAATCAGAGCGAAATCTTGAGAGACATGTTGGACAGTAATAACACACACCACCTCGCTTTTTACCCTCCCCCAAAACCCTACTAACATCCGTAATTGGATTGAAATGACCAATTGAATCGGAGTCTTTGGGTGGGGTGTATAGAAGCCACACCCAAAGTTCTACTGATTCAATTGAAGGAGCCCGCACTGGAAATAATACACCCTTCTTATCGGAACGCTGGCCCTCCTCAAATTCTGTTTCATACTGTAACACCGTGACACCAATCTTTAAATGTGCATTAGCCCGCTCAAAAATATCTATTCCTTTTGGTGTCACGGGAAATTGGCCATTTAAACAATTAAAATCTACGTTGGGGAACTTTTAACCCTCCCTACCATTAATTGCCATTTTATCCAACTTTTTCCTAGATGCATCTATTCGAAGTGGTCTGTGTGCTGCAATTAAAAATGCATACTTGAAACACTGCAGCCTCGTATCGAAACAGATTCGTTGTATCCCCTTACACCCCTCTAAATCTGAATGATATTTTAATTCAATTGCCCTCCCTCCCCCATGCCCACCTCTTACAATAAAATCCTTTTTGAATCTACAAATATTAACATTTAAACTTTCAATAAATAAAACCACAGATCTACTACCCCCCTCGTTATAATTTTCCCACTTACTTTGAATACTATTAGCCCAATTTAGAAAAACCTCCCCGTAATTTGATAAATGCGGGCGAATTGCCAACATCTCTATGTGCAAGTACTTTGAATACATCTCACCCGCATTTTCATTTAAAACAAATATTTTTAGTGCTATTGATGCTTTTAAACTGACTCCCACTCCCCACACCCCCATCTGTTGTTCATAAATGGCTCGAATCTTATTAGTATATGAATGTGTAATGGCCGAGGGATCTGTTGTTATATCCACTGACACTAGATAGTTGAAGGGATCACCAAAATTGGCGGTGTAGACCTTTGTGTGGTGCAAGGCAGAGTTGGACAGAAAAAATCTGGAAGAGGGGATACTGGTGTTGTTGTTGTATTACTACTAGTACTAGCTATATCATTAAGCGGAATGGTGGGGGTGACACAGAATTGTCAATAAAACCACCCCCAGTCTGTTCAATTACATTGGTTGGAGATGGCATGAGGTCCCCTAAGCCTGATAGCACATATTCCAAGGTGTTTGGGGACAATTGATCGAACCAGCCTGTATTGTCCTGTGACGTAATTTCTTTATGAGGACCCGGTTCAGTTGCACTAGTAACACCCCCTAAATACTCACGCATAAATCTATCTGCCCACTCCGGATCCTCAATCATGTCAATATCACAAGCTAAATCGTCTAGGCTAGCCATATCCCCAAAAACATCATTAATAAAATCTCTATGCCACTCCATATTCTCTAGAACTAATGTAGATTCATCACTGAACTCCGTTGGTGGTGATAGAATTGGTCCAGTAAATGCTGATGTCTCATCACTCAATGGCGGTGCTATATCATTAATCTATAGAAAAAAGGTTTTATTTTCTATGTGAAATAAGCATTATTTCATAAAGTTGAAAAATCATGTTCATTTTTTTTTCCATACCATCCATAAAACTCAATTCCTCCTAGAATTATTTAAACTAAATACTTTTTGCTTAAAGCATTATTTACAGAACAAATGCATAATAGCCCAGCTTTGGAACGAAAATAAGCCATTTCCGTAAAAACTAAACTATAAAGCTTTTTTGAACGTAAACACTAGTTTTTGTAAGAAAATTATAGAAAATACATTTCTTTGGGTCAAATGTGAACCTTTGGTTATGAAAAAGCCCAGCTTTGGAACGAAAATAAGCCATTTCCGTAAAAACTAAACTATAAAGCTTTTTTGAACGTAAACACTAGTTTTTGTAAGAAAATTATAGGAAATACATTTCTTTGAGTCAAATGTGAACCTTTGGTTATGAAAAGCCAAGCTTTGGAACGAAAATATGCCATTTCCGTAAAAACTAAACTATAAAGCTTTTTTTTACTGTAAACACTAGTTTTTGTGAGAAAATTATAGAAAATACATTTCGCTGGGTCAGATGTGAACCTTTGGTTATGAAAAAGCGCAGCTTTGGAACGAAAATAAGCCATTTCCGTAAAAACTAAACTATAAAGCTTTTTTGACCGTAAACACTAGTTTTTGTAAGAAAATTATAGAAAATACATTTCTTTGGGTCAAATGTGAACCTTTGGTTATGAAAAAGCCAAGCTTTGGAACGAAATAAGCCATTTTCGTAAAAACTAAACTATAAAGCTTTTTTGAACGTAAACACTTGTTTTTGTAAGAAAATTATAGAAAATATATTTCTTTGGGTCAAATGTGAACCTTTGGTTATGAAAAAGCCAAGCTTTGGAACGAAAATATGCAATTTCCGTAAAAACTAAACTATAAAGCTTTTTTTTTACTGTAAACACTAGTTTTTGTGAGAAAATTATAGAAAATACATTTTGCTGGGTCAGATGTGAACCTTTGGTTATGAAAAAGCCAAGCTTTGGAACGAAATAAGCCATTTCCGTAAAAACTAAACTATAAAGCTTTTTTTTTACCGTAAACACTAGTTTTTGTGAGAAAATTATAGAAAATACATTTTGCTGGGTCAAATATGAACCTTTGGTTATGAAAAAGCCAAGCTTTGGAACGAAATAAGCTATTTTAAAATGTATAAGAATTATTCCGTATATGACGGGGGCTGTCCCCTCCTCAACGCCTTGATGTTTACGGTAAAGTTTTTTATTGTTTTAAAAAATAAAGTTGTTAGACAGAGTTAAACTTTAGCGTAAAGAGCGAGGCGTTGAGGAGGGTACAGCCCCTTTCATATACGGAATAATTTCTGTTCGTTTTAAGTTTTAATGTCGCTCCTTACTTTCAGTTTAAAAAACTTGTTTTTTTTTAATTTAATTTCTGATTGTTTTTTAGTTAATGCAGCTTTTATTTTGGCTCACCGTCATTGAATAAGTAAACAAAATTTGCATAAAAATTTTACTCTTCTTTTGCTAATTGGATGTCTCTAAATTTGGTTCTGACGTAATTTACAAATTAACTTACGTAACGAACTTCTATATTCGTATATTTTTCTTCTGGCAAAAAGTACGTTGCAGATTTTTGCAGATATTAGCTTGAAACCTATGTAATAGGGTTTTCTGATACGCTGAATCTGACGGTGGGATTTTCATTAAAATTCTTTCACTTGTAGGGGAAGTTTCCTCCCTCTTTAAAAATTCAGGTAAATTTTCTCAGGCTCGTAGCCTTTTATGAGTAATACTAAACTTAATAAAATTTATATATTTAGAATCAGCATTATAAGCCCATTCTTTTGATACATTTATTGACATCAAAATTTTGTTTTTAAAAGTTTCAATTACTATTGAGCCGTATCGCTTGTTTGTTTTTTTTTTTGTTTTTTTTTTATTACGTATATGTTATTACGTATGTGAGGGGGTTCTCCCCTTAGTCAATACCACGCTCTTTACGTTAAAAGTTAAAAAAAATTTAATTCACAAACCCCTGAATCACAAAGGCCGTTTAATTAGAATAAATAGCTCTTTTGAAAGCACTAAAAAAATTATAGCGTAAAGAGCGAGGTATTGACTTGGGGAGAACCCCCTCATATACGTAATAATTTCTGTTCGTTTTAAGTTCTAATGTTGCTTCTTACTTTCAGTTGAAAAAGCTTAATTTAATTTCTGATCGTTTTTTAAATAATGCTTGGAAATCCGGCGCACCCTTCATAGAAATATCCCTTACCCCAAAGAAACATCCTCCACGGAAAGATTCTCCCGAGTAACCCCCTCCTCCAGCCCCCCCCCCACCAGAAAAAAATCCTTCCTGAAAATGTCTGTATACTTCCCAATAACCAATACAATATGTAAGCAATGGGCAAAGTTCATATCTTGCAGATCTTCCCCTGGGAACTGTGGGGGATTAAGTCATCCTAAAAGACATAGTTATTAGATTTTCGACTATGCTGAACAAAATGGCTATCTCAAAATTTTAATTGGGTGACTTTGAGGAAAAAATGAACGTGGGAGGGGGCCTAGTTGCCCTCCATTTTTTGGAGGGCACGCATCGTGATCTTTCTTCGAGCAAAAATGCAAATTTACACCTTTTTTGCAGATAGGAGCGTGAAACTTCTTTAATAGGGTTCTCTGATAAGTTGAGTGTGATGGTGTAATTTTCGTTAAAGTTAATTAAAAATACAAAATTCCACTTTTTTGCAGATAGGAGTTTGAAGCTTCTTTAATAACGTTCGTTGATAAGCTGAATCTGATGGTGTGAATTTCGTTAAAGTTATTTAAAAAAATTTGCAATTAAAATAAAATTTTATTTTTAAAAAAAATCAGTTTTAAGAAAGTCAAACTTTAGCGTAAAGAGTGAGGCGTTGAGGAGGGGACGGCCCCTTTCATATACGGAATAATTTCTGTTCGTTTTAAGTTTTAACGTCGTTCCTTACTTTCAGTTAAAAAAACTTGTTTTTTTTATTTCATTTGTGAACGTTTTTTAATTAATGCAGGTTTTGATTTTGGCTCACTGTGCATGAATAATTAAAACGAAATTTGCATATTAATTTTACTTTTATTTGGTTAAATGGCTTTCTCGAAACTTGTTGAATTTTATTTACGAACGTTTTTATTAGTAATAAATATACGTAACTTACGAATTACCTTACGTAACGAACTTCTATATTTATATATTTTTAATATGTATATTAGGGGGTTTGCTCCCTAGTCAATACCTTGTTCTTTAAGCTAAAGTTCGAGTTTTGTTCCAATTCTTTAAAAATGGCCCCTTAATCACAAAGGCCGTTAATTAGAATCAATAGCTCTTATGAAAGTACTAAAAAATCTTTGGCTTAAAGAGCGAGGCATTGACTAGAAGGTGAACCCAATCATATAGCTAATATATTTTGTTCGTTTTAAGTTTTGATGTTGCTCCTTACTTTCAGTTGAAAAAACTTGTTTTTTTATATTTAATTTCTGATTTTTTTTAAAATAATGATGGGAAATCCTGCGTTCCCTTCATAGCAATGTCCGTTCCCCCATGAAAACTTCCTTCATGAAAAGATCCTCCCATATAACCCCCGACCCACCCCCACCTCCCACTACCAGAAAAAAATTCCCCCTGAAAACGTCTGTATACTTCCCAATAACAAATACTATATGTTAGCATTGGGTAAATTTCATAACTTTCAGTCCTCCCCCTGGGGGCTTCGAGGGATTAAGTCATCCTAAAAGACATAGTTATAATATTTTCGACCATGATGAACAAAATGGCTATCTCAAAATTTTGATCGGGTGACTTTGGGAAAAAAAGAGCGTGGGAGGGGGCCTAGTTGCCCTCCATTTTTTTGGTCACTTAAAAAGGGCACTAGAACTTTTAATTTCCGTTCAAATGATTCCTTGCTCGATATTCTAGGACCACTGGGTCGATACGATCACCCCTGGGGAAAAGAAAAAAAAACAAATAAACACGCATCCGTGATCTTTCATCTGGCAAAAAATGGAAAATTCCACATTTTTGTAGATTGGAGCTTGAAACCTCTACAGTAGGGTTCTCTGATACGCTGAATATGATGGTGTGATTTTCATTAAGGTTCTATAATTTTTAGGGGGTCTTTCCCCCTTTTTTCGAAAATCAGCCAAATTTTCTCAGGCGCGTAACTTTTGATAAGTAAAATTAAACTTGATGAAACTTATATGTTTGAAATCAGAATTAAAATACGATTCTTTTGATGTAACTATTGGTATCAAAATTCCGTTTTTTAGAGTTTCGGTTACCATTGAGCCGGGTCGCTTCTTACTTACAGTTCGTTACCACGAACTGTTTGATTGTCTAGTTGTTTTCATTCAAAATTAGTTACAATCATGGTTACTCTAGGTCGAGATCAAACTACTTTTTCGCCAGTACTTCCTCATTCTAGGGTACTTATTCGTTCGACATAATTCGATACTTCTAAAGCTCCATATTAACCAATAATGAATATTTATTTTTGAATGGAAAGTAATGTAACTTCAGGTCGAGGTTGAACTACTTGTTCACCAGTGCCACCTTTCACTTGGCTAATTTTTGTTCGAACATAATTTGATTCTTCAAAGTTCCATACAGGTTTAAAAGTATTGAGTTTTCCAAGAAACTACCTTTTCGCTCCCTTTTTTTCAATTTAAAGGAAGATGTATATATAGATATGTCTTTGGACCTTTACTTCCTGATTTATAGTTTTACAACATATTAATACACGAATAGCCTATTCATATAATGCACTTTTCAAATGATAACGGATTAATCTAGATATAACACTTCAGATAGTATTGGTGAGCCTTTCTATTATTAATTCTGATGGGATTATTTATACACACAATTTCTTCCCCGGATATCGGCTTTCAGTTTTAATATGGGTGCATCGTCTGACAGTACCGCCTTTGAGCCTGAGGATGTTAACATATTGGTAAGTCTATAATTTTCCCATGATGATACATTGGAACTGAGAAATCTTAGTTCATTTACTATGTTATTTTGACCACTTTCAGGCGTATTCAAATGCATTAAATATACTAATAATTGGTTTGGGAGGTGGAGACCTTCCAATGTGGGAATTATATCACTCCTTTGCATATTTTGTCGAATGAATTTTCGGCACCATTCAGATAATGAGAACGGGTTATTTATTATTCTTACCACGGAAAAACCTAAGTTTATATGTAATTGACAACAACATAGTTGCTCGCGCACAATTACATCAAAGCCGGGGAATATTTTATTTCCGAAGTTTTCGTCTTGCTGAAAGAAATTCAGGGTTATTTTCTTTCCGTCTTTATAATCCCTCGGGGTGACCTGAAAAATAGCGGATCCCGTTGAAGGGTTTATTGGGTTTATGTATGTTTTATTTACACAGTTGACGTATAAGGCCCTAAGGAAGCTTTCTCCCTTTAGCATATGTCCTCGGTCTATTAGAATGGAGAGAAATGTAATGGGCCAAATCGTAGTGACGTTATTATCATCCTGATCATACCAAATGTTGTTTTCGATGTACTCGGATAATAGGGCATATTTTGTCATTGGGATTCTTTGTATCAAAATTTGGAATGCTAGGTTGGCGCTTAGCCTGGTGTATTCGATTGTTCTTGTCATTGTAATTGCACTAAAATTATAATGAACTAAGGTCGCCATTAATCTTAGGATTATTCTGTCTTCCAAGACTTTCCTTGGAGATTTTAAAATGAAATGTGGTGTGGGGCAGTCAAAATTTTCCACTTTTTTGATAAGAACCCATTCTTTTAAGGAATCATTAATATTATTTATGCTATGGCTTTTCTTGAGTTTCCATGACGTTACATTTGCCAGGCTACAACTACTTAATTGGGGTTGGCTCGGGAATTAAATCTAGTTAAATCTAGCGAATATCCACATGCCAAATTGAAATATATTGAATACGATAATATGACAGATTTGTGTCGCACAATCAATAGAAAAATCTCATATCGTAGTAATGGTAAATTCCATTTTAATTATTCATTGGAACACGATAGGATTTACATTACCTCACCTGTTGACACTGAAATAATTATTCTCAATGATAATCTGAGAGACGTTCTTGGCTTTAAACAGAATATGATCAATGGGAAAAATGCTGGCACCATTTACGGGATGAATCAAGTTATTTTTGCTGATTATCCACCTGGTTTTGCCTCGGACTCTTGCATATTTCTCTATGCATCCTTTGTGGAAACATCGAGAGTCGGTAATTCAAATGTCCCCCTCCTACGTGTTCTTGAACGAAAAACATCTCATGAACTTGTTCATCACTATAATATAAAGCATCTTCAGTATGTTCCTGTAAACACTTCGTATTTGGAACTCTGTCAGTTAACACTAAGAAGTGAATTGGGCGATCCTCTAGCAATAACAAAAGGCTTAGCAGTGATTACATGTCATTTTCGACCAATTGTTGGCGATAGCACAATCACATAAAATGAACAATAGGAGAATTCCATTTGTCTGTCCCGATATCGATTGCTATGTTGGTGCTTTGAGTCCACGTCAAATAGGCAATGGATTGGACTACTACAAGGGGCGTACTACAATGTCTGGCTATGGTCTTGGTAGCTGGTTTGCTAGGCTATTTCGTTCTGCACTACCCCTTGCCAGAAAATATCTTGTACCTGCTGCATCGAATTTTGCTGCCTCCACACTACAGGACTGGGGGTCGGGCAAGAATTTCAAGGAGAGTGTTAAGGAAAATATTAGATCTTCAGCAAGAGCCGTTGGTGAGCAACTAAAATCTCGACAAAGTGGGGAGGGATTGAAAAGGATGCGTGCGCGTCATTCACTCATCAGTCTCCACCCAGGCGGGAAGCGAAGGACATCAACAAGGACTTTGAGGAATAAAACAAGGAAGACCAATAAGCAGAAGACGAAAAAGAAAAAGATTGTTAGATCAAAGAAGATTTCTTCTCTTAAGATGACTTATCTCCCCCACAAGGAAGCATATCCATCAATTAGTTCCTCATTGAATCTATTCAATGCTGAAAATGTTGATGTCAGTGTCAAGTATGGCTACTATGAACAATTTCATCCCCAACAACCCCTCTCGGAAAATATACACTTTCAAATATTTTCCAATGAAGACTATTTCATTGATTTGTCATCGACATTTATTGATTTAAATGTTGCGGTGAAGAAAAAGTCAGATAATACAACTCCAAATGCTGGCGATGGTCTCTCCTACGAGAACTGTATTCTACACAACCTATTCAAACAAATTAATGTATTTATTAATGGTACTTTGGTGAGCACTAGCAATAATTTATCCAACTATGCAAGCTACATACAATTTATGATGATGACACCAAAGGCATACAAGGAGTTGAGAGGACAATCATTGGGCTATGAATATCGATCAGGTGTTGATACTGACGGTGAGTTGACTACTGCAGTGACCCAAGAGTATCATCTGGTTGGAAAATTAAATCATGAGACATTCAATATATCCCAATGGTTACCCCCCAATGTCAAGATTGACATAAAGTTACAGATGGCCCCATCGAATTTCATTTTGAGAAAAACACTTCCTGCATCACCCGATGCAAATTTCATTATCACATCGGCAATTCTCCACGTCCGAAAACAAGAGGTTATGAGCTCTGTTGCATTGGCAGTGGAAAAGCTAAGAGCCAATGGCAACAACATTAAACTTCTCGTCCCCCATACGATCACCAATCAACGTCACATTGCCACCGGCTCTCGTAGCTATAGCGATTCATCATTTATCAATGGAGAAATCCCATCAAAATTGGCTTTGGCCTTTGTAAAGAGTGGCAGTGCCGTTGGATCCTGGACTGAATCCCCCCATGATTTTAATTTTTTCGGTCTATCTAGCCTTGTGTGCAAAGTGAATGGTATTCAACTGTACACTATATCTTTTGACAAGAAATCCTATAGAACTCTGTACGAGTTGACCATGCAATCCCTAGATCATGACTCTCAACTATTTGAAAATGGAATAACCGATTCAATGTTTTCAAAAAATCATGGGGTAATTGTTTTGGACTTGTCGGGGACTCAGGATATGAGCAAAGTACGAACAGGGAATGTACGTTAGAGTGTACATTTGCCAATGCTTTGACTGAGAGTATCACGCTAATATCACTGAGTCAATTTGAAACCTATTGGGAAATCACACCCGACGGCAGTGTTCTACTAGACCTAGCACCATGAACACAAACCAAATAATCAACGTATTTAGTATGGATCCATACATGTCCCAGTACAAGTCCTATTGCATACCTTCGGACTTCATTGAAAAAATTCCAAGTGTTAACAATACCTTAATCATTGTTAATAGCAGTCCATCGACTTTGAAGACCGGTCATTGGCTATGCATCTTTCAAACAGCGAAGAATATTGAATTTTTTGATCCTCTTGGCCTATCGTATAAATTCTACACGCCATACATCAGCAACTTTATTGAAAGCAGTGGGAAAACCATTATTCAAAATCAACGAAGAGTACAATATTTAACGACTAAGACATGTGGCTTTCATGCACTACTCTTTTTCATGTTCAGATGTCGTGGCTACACCTACAAGCAGTTTCTCAACATCTACGTTGACTTACCTCGATTGAACGACTTTCTAGTGGAAAATATACTTACAAGCGTATTTAATATTGATTTTAGTGCCCTACGAATAAAATGTTCTAAAAATGTATGTGAAATTGTTTATTAATAAAAATTTATATACATGATAAAACGACTTTTCTACTCTTTAGATTTCATCTTCTACTAGGTATAGGTATTTGTCGACAACAACTAGTGCAGGTAGATTATCTGAATTCACAGTGTACTGATCTTGATGTACTGCAATGTCAGGGTCACATTTTCTACAATAGAGTGTGACTTCACTCTTGTCATATCTCTTTGTATAGTCAATGATACTATTCTCATTCATTCTATAGAATTCACATGTTTCAATTTGCTTATTTGAAGCAATTTCACAAACAGTGTCCTCAAGTGTCGAATCACATTCCGTCACAGCCAAATAAAAATCAGTGGGCTTATAATCATAAGACCCATTGTCTTCACAACGATGACGTAGAAACCATATTCTTTTGCTGTTCCAACAGTTGAATCGGTGACCCGGCTCCTCCTCCCAGAACAATCTAAAACCATGACGATACCAATCTCGTAGCAATAAACTAAAATCACGCTTAGGATTCTTTCCAATCATACCGGGATATGTATTCTCCCACTGATTACATTTATCATAATGGCAATTGGAGCATAGCTGGCCTCTAGGGTGAGAGTCACACACCTCTTCAAGACAGGAATTACAGCCTTTAATTTGTACAGCATATCCTTTATGCAATTTACACTGGTTGCATAATATACACTTTTCATCATACTCATCAATCATTGTGCAATTCTCACATGATGACCAGCTGCCCAGTGTGTACATACATAGGGGACATGTATGGAACATTTTCTCATGTGTTGACACTCTCACTGCCACAATGAAACTGAGCTAGCAACAACAAAAATTGTCTGAGATAGAGAGAGAGAGGAGTAAATCATCCTTGAGCACCATCTTTCTCATGAAAAAAGTCCTAAATTTCTAAACTAATGTTTAAAAGCATATCCACAATATCATTTTGCCGTGTCGTGATCAATATATCAATAAATTGTGTAAATGCATTTGAATCACGGCGTAGAAACTTCATTCAATAGTCTGATGGAGAATCACTTTTCATTATATCGACAAGCATTCCCCGAGAAAATATCTTCCTTTGAATAGACAGCTCTAGAAAATCGTCATCTAGAATCAAATGTTTTTCCATAAACACTAGATTCCCCAAGATTCGCTCTTTCTCAAATCTAACCATTTTTTTAGTCCTAACACTCTCACAACCAACTTCAGACTAACCAGAATTTCTTGTACTCTAGAAAATATACACTAATCTACTATAGAAAGAAAAATACCTTTTGATTTAGAAACAATATTATTGAACATAATTACAATAATAATATTCACTGATGCATTTTGTTCTCATCAATATATTTCGATAGGACATCTAATGCTGACCGAAGTTTATTTATATGGAGAATGTTCACTTTTCCAGCAAAACATAGTTGCTCCTCCTGTTTAAACTTGCTTAATGATATCACGTATCTAGCATACATACTATCCCATTCAAGGCATAGTCTACAGCCAGCGGTTATTTCTACAGCCACATTGGGTACTCGTATATCGTTGCTGCTGCTGTCGGCTCCATCATTAATCTCCAATAATGTAAATGCACCACTCATTTTTTCTCTACTAATATCCTCTCAAATAAACTATTCTCTCTGAATTCAATTCTCTTACTAATATGAATTGTAGTGAAAACCATTCTTTTTATTCAAACCCCAACCACAAATCAAGTTATCGTATATTGAACAACCTCTGATTGGCTCATAAAAATGTCTACGTCAAACGATACATTCATTGTACAATTGACAACAATAACAAAAATCTTGGCAGCTTTTCAAAATGTTCACGTGTAAATACAGTGTCAAAGGCATGGGTTTTTCTTGCGCAATTCCAATGTATATTTTCATGTAGGTTTTCAATCTATTACACTTTTGACCATATTCTTGTAGGTTTTCCTGTAGGTTCTGTGGTGCCTATTAGCACACTACTTACAGCCTTGTCCACAGGGTGGGGGGAGGGATAAATGCCAAAATTTTCTCATGAATGGAATATTAAGATAGCTAAGAAATGAGTTCTGCCTTAAGAATCAAATTTTATCCTGAAATGAAAAATAATATTCGGCCCGTTTTTTAGCACTAAGATCTTACATCTAAGATCTTACATCTTTCTGCAAAGATTATCGTTTTTTAACTCATCTTTGTTCTAAGATCTTACAGCTCACTGATGTTAGCAAAAAGTGTGAAGACCGCCACTGTTCTGCCATATAGAACAATAGGCCTGTTTTTTAGCACTAAGATCTTACATCTTTCTGCAAAAATTATCGTTTTTCAACTCATCTTTGTTCTAAGATCTTACAGCTCACTGATGTTAGCAAAAAGTGTGAAGACCAAAACTGTTCTGCCATATAGAACAATAGGCCCGTTTTTTAGCACTAAGATCTTACATCTTTCTGCAAAAATTATCGTTTATTAACTCATCTTTGTTCTAAGATCTTACAGCTCACTGATGTTAGCAAAAAGTATGAAGACCGCCACTGTTCTGCCATTTACAACAATGATGAGAGAACTTTGATGATCTACTCATCAATAGGCCTGTTTTTTCACTCATCAATGTGCTAAGATCTTACATCTTTTGTCAGAAAACGCTTAAAAGTGAAATCTTTGAACAAAGATCTTACATCGTTTTGTGCAAACGTCTTTCATCATTCTGCTCTGATCAGCGGTCTGAGAACAATGATGAGTAGATCATCAAAGTTCTCTCATCATTGTTTTATGTGGCAAAACAGTGGCGGTCTTCACACTTTTTGCTAACATCAGTGAGCTGCAAGATCTTAGAACAAAGATGAGTTAAAAAACGATAATCTTTGCAAAAAGATGTAAGATATTAGATGTAAGATCTTAGTGCTAAAAAACGGGCCTATTTTTCTCAGACCGCTGATCAGAGCAGAATGATGAAAAACGCTTGCACAAAAACGACCAAAGATGTAAGATCTTTGTTCAAAGATTTCATTGTAACAATAATATAATGCACTTTGTTCAAAGTACATTATATCTACACCACCTCTATGCACAAAAGAAATCAAGTTTGGATAATGACCAGGATGAAGTTATCTTCTGGCTCCTATCTCCAGGTTAATTTTTATTTTCAGAACTATAGGGTAAGCAATTTTAGGTCAGGGAGATAAACCCGGAGATGGGAGCCAGGAGATAACTTCATCCTGGTCTACCTCAATAGGCATAATGGTTCGTTTACACATTGCGGAAATTCATGCGGATTTATGGTTCGTTTACACATTGCGGAAATTCATGCGGATTTAGCAATCCGTGCGGAAATTCCGTCCGTTTTTGTGCTAGAAAAAATCTCTAGCTTTCCGCAACGTTTTGGTCAAATCAGGACGGAATCTTGTCAAGATTTTTAAATGAATAAAATCATGAGTATGGATTATCAAAAACTACACGATCTTATAACTTTGATTCAAGGCTACACCCAGCTTCTATGATCCTGCGCACCCAGGCTATAAGAAAACAAAGAAAAACGGTGTCATTTGGCTCTCTATTGTTCAACCGCTTTCAGAAGAGGGTAAGAACAGAGGTCATGCTGTTGCAATAATTTGAAATCTTTGCCTTAAAACGCAGCGTTATTTTAGCCATAGTTCGAACATATACGGACGGATTTCCGCAATGTGTAAACGAACCATTAGCAATCCGTGCGGAAATTCCGTCCGTTTTTGTGCTAGAAAAAATCTTTAGCTTTCCGCAACGTTTTGGTCAAATCAGGACGGAATCTTGTCAAGATTTTTAAATGAATAAAATCATGAGTATGGATTATCAAAAACTACACGATCTTATAACTTTGGTTCAAGGCTACCCCAGCTTCTATGATCCTGCGCACCCAGGCTATAAGAAAACTATGAAAAACGGTGTCATTTGGCTCTACTGCTCAACAGGTTTCAGAAGAGGGTAAGAACAAAGGTCATGCTATTGCAATAATTTGAAATCTTTGCCTTAAAACGCAGCGTTATTTTAGCCATAGCCGCAATGTGTAAACGAACCATAGCAGTAAAAAAAATTTTTTTGAATATATTTTTTCCTGTGGACTGACCTGCCTTCAAATATCTTTTTCACACCAAAGTGGTAAGTTTCTAGGTGGCACTATAATTTAGCTAAGATGAAAGTGATAACATCATTTGATGTCTTTTTTTATGTTCTTTCATAATTCAATAATTGCTTCTGTTGCATATTGTGTCTTGAGCCCTTAAAGGGACTCCAAAGTTGTTCATTTTTGTAACCACACAAAGAAGTTATTAACACTAGTTCAGTTATTGAAAAGTTGTTCAAGAGTAATATATTCCAAAAATACTTATTATAACAATTCAAATCTCATTTATTAGGCAATTCAAATATAAACCAGTTTCTTACTGTTTCAAGTTTTTCAAATGCTGTTGACAAAAATAACACTGAATTTTGCAATTTGAATTTTTGCTGTCAACAATTCAGGGTATATTCCAATTCAAGGTATATATTTCCTCATGAGCAGGGTGGGGGGTAAAGTTTATGGTGAATTTGCATTGGGCCATATAATTTAGCTAGGATGAAAGTGAAAACATCATTTGATGCTTTTTTTATACTCTTTTATAATTCATACAAAATACCTTTGGGGCTCTTCCTTTTAAGGGCTCCAGATGCAATTTGCAACAGAAGTGATTATTGAATTATGAAAGAGCATAAAAATGCATCAAATGATGTTTTCACTTTTATCCTAGCTAAATTGTAATGCCACCTAGAAATTTACCAATTTAGCTCAGTGAAAGTGAAAATGTCATTTGATGCCATTTTTTATGCCATTTTTTATGCTCTTTTATAATTCAATTATTGCTTCTGGGGCTAGTTGCATCTTAGCCCTCAAAGGGGCCCCAAAGGTATTTCATTTTTGTAACCACACACAGAAATTATCAACGCTAGTAAAGTTATTGAAAAGTGGTTAAAAACATCTCTAGTTTATAAATAAGTTGTTCAAAAGTAACATATTCCAAAAATACATATTTATAACAATTCAAACCTCATTTATTAGGCAATTCAAATCTAATCCATTTTCCTACAATTTCAAGTTTTTCAAATACTGTTGACAAAAATAGTGCTGAATTTTGCAATTTGAAACTTTGTGGCCAACAATTCAGGGTATATAATGTTTTAGAGGTAATTACTTGGCAAGAAAAAAAAAAGGAGAGAGAGAGATGAGAGAGAGAAGAAGAAGAAAAGGACTGTCATCCTGATCCAGTAATTGAGACAAATGTGCACTTGAACAAGGTTTTAACCTTACTCATCTATCCAATTACCTAGGACAAAACAGTATAACCAAACCATCAACCAAATCAAAATGTCCAAATCCATGCAAAGTGTCATCAATAAATGTAAGTTATTGTAAATTTACAAGCAAAAGCACCTTAAATCTAGCAAAATATTTCCAAGTAGTACCTTTCATTAGGGCTCATCAGAAGAAATACCACCTGCCTTAATGGGTTTCAAGGCTTTACATTCTTTACCGGGCACAGTGGAGCCTCTACCATAAGATCTTTATGGTATCCCTATGTTAGGTAAAACTTGTGAAATACCTGCATACTAGTGAAACTATTCAAAAAATACAAACAAAATAGATTGGTTCTTTCCCAAGTGAAATCCCACAGGTTAATGAAAGCAAAGACAATTCTGGAACAAATAAAGACTGGTCTGGACGTGTGTTATAAAATAAAGTGTTTTATTGGTATCTGGAACCAATTGTAGATTTAAAGTCATTCAAGTTGGTTTGAAAACAATGTACAAATTCAAAATTCCAAAAAAGAAAAGTGAAAGAGAAATTATATTAAAATATCATTCAGTATTTCTTTATAATTTTTTGTATATTTACCTAAAAGTTCATGATACAGAAAACTAAATTTTTTAATTTGCCAACTAATTTCAAAATGTCCATATCAAAATGTTGATTGGAAATGTTCAGGGAAATGATGGGCATGGGGAAGAGGTGATTTTTACTCCAATCACTTTTGACTATTAAAAAGGGCAATAGCCCTCTCAATTTCCAATCAAAAGAGCCCTTTTTGAAGTTTTTACAACAACACTTTCTATAATAAAAAAAATTATATGCCCCTAGGGCATAACTTACAACCTTAACCATGAGGGCTGTGAGGAGGTTGTCATACTCAAAAATATAATTTCTGCACCCTTCAACTATGTTCAACAAAATGGCTATATCAAAATGTTGATTGGAAGTGTTTGGGGAAATGATGGGTGTTGGGGGGCATTCTTCCTCCAATCACTTTTGACTATTAATAAGGGCACTAGCCCTCTCAATTCACAATTAATTGAAAGGGTCGTTTTTGAAGTTTCTATAACAATGCTGGCAAAGACCTAATTTCCAGGACTTTCAACTACATTGAACAAAATGTCAAAATTTAGATTGGATGTGTTTGGGGAAATGGTGGGCATGGAAGGGGTGTTAGTTGCCTTCCAATCACTTTCAACTATTAAAAAGGGCACTAGCCATTCCAATTTCCAATTGAATGAGCCCTTTTCGAAGTTTCTGTGACAACTTTGATACAAAGTGCCCTGGTCTAGAAAAAAAATAATACATTGCACCAACTTTGTTCTTTACTTAGGCAGCTCTGATGTGCTGCCTGTGATAATAATTTATGGTCTTTTTTGTTTGAGTTACTGTATGTTTCTATTTCTTCTGATCTTAAGTTTAATATGGTCTTTACTTTTCTTTAGAAAACTTCTTTTTGGAGGTTTTTTTATTAATGTTGAAAATGTGCTACTGGTATAAGTCACAGCCCTTGCCCTTGGGGGCTGTGGGAGATTTAACAATCCCTGAGTTATAGATACTTGAATTTTGGACTATTTTAAACAAATCTGCCAATGTCACAATTTTGACTGGTGGTATTAGGGGCAGAGGGGGGGGGGGCTGTTCACTTTCTGACCATTTTTGATTACTAAAAGGGGCACTAGAATTTCTCAATATCCAATTGAATAAGCCTCCTCCAAATTGAATACAGTCACCCCTTTCATAAAAATCTTGTATGTTAACAATGGACAACTAGCATCAATTATAGCCCTTGCCCTATGGGCTGGGGGGGGGGGGGCTATTGAATCTGGAACCATAGGTATTTGACATTTGGGCTATTTTGAACAAAATTATTACCTTATAAGTAGTTTTGATCAAAACTTCTTGGGGAAAAGGGGTGTGAGGGTGCTGGCTGCCCTCCAATCACCATTGAACATCAAAAAGGGTATCAGAAATTTCAATTCAAAATCAAATAGCCTTCTTTGACATCTATGCAATTATTTCTTCCATGAAAACCTTATATGTTAACAATAGGCAGCTTGCATAACTTACAGCCCTTGTCCTGGAGGCTTTGAGGATTTTGTCAATCCTTGAGGCACAGTTATTTGGCTTTTGGATTATTTTGAACTATTTGGCTTTCTCAAAATTTCCATCAGATCCATTTGGGGAAAAGAGGGCATGAGGAGCTAGTTGCCCTCTGATCACTTTATACTCTTGAAATGGGAACTAGAACTTACAATTTCTAATCAAATGAGCCTCCTCCAAAGTTTCAACAACCATTCCTTCCATGAAAACTATATATCTCAGGGTTATTCCTTGCCCTGGGCTCTGGGGTTTGTGTCAATCCTGGAGGCATTGTAATATGGTCATAGGACTAGTTTGAACGAAATGGCTATTTCCAATTTTTGATCTGATTCATTTTGGGAAAAAAGTGTGTGGGGGATTAGTTGTTCTCTGACCACATTTGAAAAACGAATTGAACTTTTAGTTTTAGTTTCAGATTAGTTGTTCTCTGACCATATTTGAAAATAACCTTTGTCCCTGGGTTCGAGGGGTTTTGTCGATCCCAGAGGAATTGTTAGATGATCTTTGGACAATTTTGATCAAAATGGCTATTTCAAAATTTTGATCAGATTTATTTGGGGAAAAGAGGACGTGGGGGCAGTTGGGCTCCAATCACTTTTGATGCTGAAAAAGTGACCTAGAACTTTCAATTTCAATCAAATGAGCCTTCCCCAAGGTTTCTACAACCATCTCTTGCAAAAAAACCTTATATTTCCCCAGGTTAAAAGGAGCAACCCTTGCAACCAGTTTCTCGGGATTGTGTCAATCCCAGAGACATTGTTATATGATCCTTGGACAATTTGAACATAACAGCTATCTAAAAAAAAATTGATCAGATGCATGTGGGAAAAGAAGGTTTAGGGGGGTGACTCTTAAAAAATGGAACTAGTACTTTCAATTCCCAACCAAATGAGCCTCCTCCAAAATTTACATGACCAACCCTTCCATAAGAACTCTTACCCCCAGGGCACTACTTACAATCCTTGCCCGTGAGCTCTAGAGGGTTGTGGCAACCCTGAAAGCATTGTTACATGATCTCTTGGCTATTTTTAACAAAATGACCGTCTCAAAATTTTGATCAGATACATACAGGGGGGAAAGGCCAGGGAGCTAGTTGCCGTCTGGTCACTTTTGAGCCTTAAAAAAAGATACTAGAACCTTCAATTTCCAACTAAATGAGCCTCCCCCAAATTAACACAACCATCCCACCATTAAAACCTAATATGACTCCCGGGGCATAACTTACAACACTTGTCCTGGATCCTTGGTGTTTATGTAGATCCTGGAGTTGGTTTTCTGATGCTTAAAATATTTTAAAAAATTGCAGTCTTAAAATTTTGATTGAATACATTTTGGGAAAAAAGGATTGGGGAGGACTAGTGTCTCTCTTGAATCTTAAAAGGGGCACTAGAACTTTTAATTTCCATTCAAATGGGCCCTCTGAGGTTTATATGACCATCTCTTCCACATGAAGTGCCTCTGGGGAAAAATAGTAAAACATTGAAGTCTTATCGCCTTTACTAAAGTCAACCCTATTAAGACACATTTATTAAAATGATTAGTGCTTTTAAGGTGCAAAATGAGGTTAGCAGCGGTTTTGGTATAGAATCTGGATTTCAGCAGGGTTATGTTTTATCCCCGTTTATTTGGATTTGATGGGCTTTGTCTTAAGGAGTACAATAGGTAATGGGAGAACATGGAATCAAATGAGGAAGAAAAGCTTTCCTGGACTTAGAGTATGCTGGTGAATTAAGCATCTTAGATGTGTGGGTTAGAGGTTTTTCAAGTTCAGGGTGCTAGAATAGGTTTGAAAATTAATGTTTAGAAGACTAACCCGCTAAGGCTAGGAATAAGTGAAAATGAAAAGGTGATGCTGGGTAACAACTATATTGTCTTTTTCTTAGATTGCATTGCGTTTGTTCTTGTTCTGTTTTATAATTCTTTCTCTTTCACTCCTTCTCTCTCACACTGACGGCCTCAATGTGGTGTCAACTTCTGGAGGCAGGTAACCAGGAGTGTCATATAAAATTCCATTTGTCGTCTCCAAAGATTCGGCTAATCCAAAGTCAATAACTAATATATTTTCATTTTCGTCAACAAGGATATTGTCCCCTTTCAAATCTCTATGTGCTATGCCAGCCATTTCCAATCTCGTAACTATAGATGATATTTGCTCAAAAAGATTGAAAAAAACGACACACTATAAATTTTGATTCAAACCATTTGATACTTTCACACTTGGTCTGTTATCTCTTGTTAATTGCAAACACTTGCGGACTAAACTACGAGCCAATCGTGAACAATTCCTGCTTTTTTATCCTGAGTCTATCACACATTTCACTTCAGGGAATGTCGCCTGTTTTGAAACAGCTCTGCCAATCAAGAGGAATCCTAATGTAACTCCTATAAACCAATTAGTTACCAGTCCTATCATATATTTGGCTTCACAGGATTCAACTTCTGGAGGCAGGTAACCAGGAGTGCTACATAAAATTCCATTTGGCGTCTCCAAAGATTCGGCTAATCCAAAGTCAATAACTAATATATTTTCATTTTCGTCAACAAGGATATTGTCCCCTTTCAAATCTCTATGTGCTATGCCAGCCATTTCCAATCTCGAAACTATAGATGATATTGGTTCAAAAGGATTGAAAAAACGACACACAATAAATTTTGATTCAAACCATTTGATATATTTCTAAAAGTGGCCTATTTTTACATTAAGCACTCGTGCGTACGCTTAACCAAGTATCTTGACGAATTTCTTTCACACTTGGTCTGTTATCTCTCGTTAATTGCAAACACTTGCGGACTAAACTACGAGCCAATCGTGAACAATTCCTGCTTTTTAATCCTGAGTATATCACACGTTTCGCTTCAAAGGAACGTCGGCCGTTTTGAAACGGCTCCCCGCCAATCAAGAGGGATCCCAATATAACTCCTAGAAACCAAGTAGTTACCGGTCCTATCATATATTTGGCTTCACAGGATTCAACTTCTGGAAGCAGGTAACCAGGAGTGCCACATAAAATTCGATTTGCCGTCTCCAAAGATTCAGCTAATCCAATGTCAATAACCAATATATTTTCATTTTCGTCAACAAGGATATTTTCCCCTTTCAAATCTCTGTGCTATGCCAGCCATTTCCTATCTCCAAACTATAGATGATATTTGTTCAAAAAGATTGAAAAAACGACACACAATAAATTTTGATTCAAACCATTTGATATATTCCTAAAAGTGGCCTATTTTCACATTAAGCACTCGTGCGTCCGCTTAACTAAGTATCTAGACGAATTTCTTTGACACTTGGTCTGTTATCTCTCGTTAATTGCAAACACTTGCGGACTAAACTACGAGCCAATCGTGAACAATTCCTTATTTTTAATCCTGAGTCTATCACACGTTTCGCTTCAAGGGAACGTCGCCCGTTTTAAAACGGTTCTCTGCCAATCAAGAGGGATCCCAATATAACTCCTAGAGACCAAGTAGTTACCGGTCCTATCATATATTTGGCTTCACAGGATTCAACTTCTGGAGCCAGGTAACCAGGAGTGCCACATAAAATTCGATTTGCCGTCTCCAAAGATTCAGCTAATCCAAAGTCAATAACCAATATATTTTCATTTTCGCCAACAAGGATATTGTCCACTATCAAATCTCTATGTGCTATGCCAGCGATTTCCAATCTCGAAACTATAGATGATATTTGTTCAAAAAGATTGAAAAAACGACATACTATAAATTTTGATACAAACCATTTGATATATTCCTAAAAGTGGCCTATTTTCACATTAAGCACTCGTGCGTACGCTTAACCAAGGATCTTGACGAATTTCTTTCACAGTTGTTCTGTTATCTCTCGTTAATTGCAAACACTTGCGGACTAAACTACGAGCCAATCGTGAACAATTCCTGCTTTTTAATCCTGAATATATCACACGTTTCGCTTCAAGGGAACGTCGTCCGTTTTGAAACGGTTCTCTGCCGATCAAGAGGGATCCCAATATAACTCCTAGAGACCAAGTAGTTACTGGTCCTATCATATATTTGGCTTCACAGGATTCAACTTCTGGAGGCAGGTAACCAGGAGTGCCACATAAAATTCCATTTGCCGTCTCCAAAGATTCAGCTAATCCAAAGTCAATAACCAATATATTTTCATTTTCGTCAACAAATATATTGTCCCCTTTCAAATCTCTATGTGCTATGCCAGCCATTTCCAATCTCGAAACTATAGATGATATTTTTTCGAAAAGATTGAAAAAACGACACACAATAAATTTTGATTCAAACCATTTGATATATCCTTACAAGTGGCCTATTTTCACATTAAGCGCAACACTTGAGGACTAAACTACGAGCCAATCGTGAACCATTCCTGCTTTTTAATCCTGAGTCTATCACACTTTTTGCATCAAGGGAACGTCGCCCGTTTTGAAACGGTTCTCTGCCAATCAAGAGGGATCCCAATATAACTCCTAGAGACCAAGTTGTTACCGGTCCTATCATATATATGGCTTCACAGGTTTCAACTTCTGGAGGTAGGTAACCAGGAGTGCCGCATAAAATTCCATTTGCCGTCTCCAAAGATTCCGCTAATCCAATGTCAATAACCAATATATTTTCATTTTCGTCAACAAGGATATTGTCCCCTTTCAAATCTCTATGTGCTATGCCAGCCATTTCCAATCTCGAAACTATAGATTATATTTGTTCAAAAAGACTGAAAAAACGAGACACAATAAATTTTGATTCATACCATTTGATATATTCCTAAAAGTGGCCTATTTTCACATTAAGCAATCGTGCGTACGCTTAACCAACGATCTTGACGAATTTTTTTCACAGTTGGTCTGTTATCTCTCGTTAATTGTAAACACTTGCGAACTAAACTACGAGCCAATCGTGAACAATTCCTGCTTTTTAATCCTGAGTCTATCACATGTTTCGCTTCAAGGGAACGTCTCCCGTTTTGAAACGGTTCTCTGCCAATCAAGAGGGATCCCAATATAACTCCTAGAGACCAAGTAGTTACCGGTCCTGTCATATATTTGGCTTCACAGGATTCAACTTCTGGATGCAAGTAACCAGGAGTGCCACATAAAATTCCATTTGTCGTCTCCAGAGATTCGGCTAATCTAAAGTCAATAACCAATATAATTTTATTTTCGTCAACAAGGATATTGTCCCCTTTCAAATCTCTATGTGCTATGCCAGCCATTTCCAATCTCGAAACTATAGATTATATTTGTTCAAAAAGACTGAAAAAACGACACACAATAAATTTTGATTCAAACCATTTAATATATTCCTAAAAGTGGCCTATTTCCACATTAAGCACTCGTGCGTACGCTTAACCAAGGATCTTGACGAATTTCTTTCACACTTGGTCTGTTTTCTCTCGTTAATTACAAACACTTGCGGACTAGACTACGAGCCAATCTTGAACAATTCCTGCTTTTTCTTCCTGAGTCTATCACATGTTTCGCTTCAAGGGAACGTCTCCTGTTTTGAAACGGTTCTCTGCCAATCAAGAGGGATCCCAATATAACTCCTAGAGACCAAGTACTTACCGGTCCTATCATATATTTGGCTTCACAGGATTCAACTTCTGGAGGCAGGTAACCAGGAGTGCCACATAAAATTCCATTTGCCGTCTCTAAAGATTCAGCTAATCCAAAGTCAATAACCAATATATTTTCATTTTCGTCAACAAGGATATTGTCCCCTTTCAAATCTCTATGTGCTGTGCCAGCCATTTTCAATCTCAAAACTATAGATGCTATTTGTTCGAAAAGATTGAAAAAACGATACACAATAAATTTTGATTCAAACCATTTGATATATTCTTAAAAGTGGCCTATTTTCACATTAAGCACTCGTGCGTACGCTTAACCAAGGATCTTGACGAATTTCTTTCGCACTTGGTCTGTTATCTCTAGTTTATTACAAACACTTGCAGACTAAACTACGAGCCAATCGTGAACCATTCCTGCTTTTTAATCCTGAGTCTATCACATGTTTCGCTTCAAGGGAACGTCGCCCGTTTTGAAACGGTACTCTTCCAATCAAGAGGGATCCCAATATAACTCCTAGAGACCAAGTTGTTACCGGTCCTATCAAATATTTGGCTCCACAGGATTCAACTTCTGGAGGCAGGTAACCAGGAGTGCCACATAAAATTCCATCTGCCGTCACCAAAGATTCAGCTAATCCAAAGTCAATAACCAATATATTTTCATTTTCGCCAACAAGGATATTGTCCGCTTTCAAATCTCTATGTGCTATGCCAGCCATTTCCAATCTCGAAACTATAGATGATATTTGTTCTAAAAGATTGAAAAAACGACATACTATAAATTTTGATTGAAACCATTTGATATATTCTTAAAAGTGGCCTATTTTCACATTAAGCACTTATGCGTATGCTTAACCAAGGATCTTGACGAGTTTCTTTCACAGTTGGTCTGTTATCTCTCGTTAATTGCACACTTGCGAGCTAAACTACGAGACAATCGCGAACAGTTCCTGCTTTTTAATTCTGAGTATATCACACGTTTCGCTTCAAGGGAACGTCGCCTGTTTTGAAACGGTTCTCTGCCAATCAAGAGGGATCCCAATATAACTCCTAGAGACCAAGTAGTTACCGGTCCTATCATATATTCGGCTTCACAGGATTCAACTTCTGGAGGCAGGTAACCAGGAGTGCCACATAAAATTTCATTTGCCGTCTGCAAAGATTCAGCTAATCCAAAGTCAATAACCAATATATTTTCATTTTCGTCAACAAGGATATTGTCCCCTTTCAAATCTCTATTTGCTATGCCAGCCATTTCCAATCTCGAAACTATAGATGATATTTGTTCAAAAAGATTGAAAAATGACACACAATAAATTTTGATTGAAACCATTTGATATATTCCTAAAAGTGGCCTATTTTCACATTAAGCACTCGTGCGTACGCTTAACCAAGGATCTTGACGAATTTCTTTCACAGTTGGTCTGCTATCTCTCGTTAATTGCAAACACTTGCGGACTAAACTACGAGCCAATCGCGAACAATTCCTGCTTTTTAATCCTGAGTATATCACGTTTCGCTTCAAGGGAACGTCGCCCGTTTTGAAACGATTCTCTGCCAATCAAGAGGGATCCCAATATAACTCCTAGAGTTCAAGTTGTTACCGGTCCTATCAAATATTTGGCTCCACAGGATTCAACTTCTGGAGGCAGGTAACCAGGAGTGCCACATAAAATTCCATTTGCCGTCTCCAAAGATTCAGCTAATCCAAAGTCAATAACCAATATATTTTATTTTCTCCAACAAGGATATTGTCTCCTTTCAAATCTCTATGTGCTATGCCAGCCATTTTCAATCTCGAAACTATAGATGATATTTGTTCGAAAAGATTGAAAAAACGACACACAATAAATTTTGATTGAAACCATTTGATATATTCTTAAAAGTGGCCTATTTTCACATTAAGCACTCGTGCGTACGCTTAACCAAGGATCTTGACGAATTTCTTTCGAACTTGGTCTGTTATCTCTAGTTGATTGCAAACACTTGCAAACACGTTTCGCTTCAAGGGAACGTCGCCCGTTTTGAAACGGTTCTCTGCCAAACAAGAGGGATCCCAATATAACTCCTAGAGACCAAGTAGTTACCGGTCCTATCATATATTTGGCTTCACAGGATTCAACTTCTGGAGGCAGGTAACCAGGAGTGCCACATAAAATTCCATTTGCCGTCTCCAAAGATTCAGCTAATCCAAAGTCAATAACCAATATATTTTCATTTTCGTCAACAAGGATATTGTCCGCTTTCAAATCTCAATGTGCTATGCCAGCCATTTCCAATCTCGAAACTATAGATGAGATTTGTTCAAAAAGATTGAAAAAACGACACAATAAATTTTTGATTCAAACCCTTTGATATATTCCTAAAAGTAGCCTATTTTCACATTAAGCAGTCGTGCGTACGCTTAACCAAGGGTCTCAACGAATTTCTTTCACACTTGGTCTTTTATCTTTCGTTAATTGCAAACACTTCCGGACTAAACTACGAGCCAATCATGAACCATTCCTGCTTTTTAATCCTGAGTCTATCACATGTTCCGCTTCAAGGGAACGTCGCCCGTTTTGAAACGGTACTCTGCCAATCAAGAGGGATCCCAATATAACTCTTAGAGACCAAGTTGTTACCGGTCCTATCAAATATTTGGCTACACAGGATTCAACTTCTGGAGGCAGGTAACCAGGAGTGCCACATAAAATTCCATTTGCCGTTTCCAAAGATTCAGCTAATCCAAAGTCAATAACCAATATATTTTCATTTTCGCCAACAAGGATATTGTCCGCTTTCAAATCTCTATGTGCTATGCCAGCCATTTCCAATCTCGAAACTATAGATGATGTTTGTTCTAAAAGATTGAAAAAACGACATACTATAAATTTTGATTGAAACCATTGAATATATTCCTAAAAGTAGCCTATTTTCACATTAAGCACTTATGCGTACGCTTAACCAAGGATCTTGACGAATTTCTTTCACAGTTGGTCTGTTATCTCTCGTTAATTGCACACTTGCGGTCTAAACTACGAGACAATCGCGAACAGTTCCTGCTTTTTAATCCTGAGTATATCACACGTTTCGCTTCAAGGGAACGTCGCCTGTTTTGAAACGGTTCTCTGCCAATCAAGAGGGATCCCAATATAACTCCTAGAGACCAAGTAGTTACTGGTCCTGTCATATATTTGGCTTCACAGGATTCAACTTCTGGATGCAAGTAACCAGGAGTGCCACATAAAATTCCATTTGTCGTCTCCAGAGATTCGGCTAATCTAAAGTCAATAACCAATATAATTTTGTTTTCGTCAACAAGGATATTGTCCCCTTTCAAATCTCTATGTGCTATGCCAGCCATTTCCAATCTCGAAACTATAGATTATATTTGTTCAAAAAGACTGAAAAAACGACACACAATAAATTTTGATTCAAACCATTTAATATATTCCCAAAAGTGGCCTCTTTCCACATTAAGCACTCGTGCGTACGCTTAACCAAGGATCTTGACGAATTTCTTTCACACTTGGTCTGTTTTCTCTCGTTAATTACAAACACTTGCGGACTAGACTACGAGCCAATCTTGAACAATTCCTGCTTTTTAATCCTGAGTCTATCACACGTTTCGCTTCAAGGGAACGTCGCCCGTTTTGAAACGGTTCTCTGCCAATCAAGAGGGATCCCAATATAACTCCTAGAGACCAAGTAGTTACCGGTCCTATCATATATTTGGCTTCACAGGATTCAACTTTTGGAGCCAGGTAACCAGGAGTGCCACATAAAATTCTATTTGCCGTCTCCAAAGATTCAGCTAATCCAAAGTCAATAACCAATATATTTTCATTTTCGCCAACAAGGATATTGTCCACTATCAAATCTCTATGTGCTATGCCAGCGATTTCCAATCTCGAAACTATAGATGATATTTGTTCAAAAGATTGAAAAAACGACATACTATAAATTTTGATACAAACCATTTGATATATTCCTAAAAGTGGCCTATTTTCACATTAAGCACTCGTGCGTACGCTTAACCAAGGATCTTGACGAATTTCTTTCACAGTTGTTCTGTTATCTCTCGTTAATTGCAAACACTTGCGGACTAAACTACGAGCCAATCGTGAACAATTCCTGCTTTTTAATCCTGAGTCTATCACACGTTTCGCTTCAAGGGAACGTCGTCCGTTTTGAAACGGTTCTCTGCCAATCAAGAGGGATCCCAATATAACTCCTAGAGACCAAGTAGTTACTGGTCCTATCATATATTTGGCTTCACAGGATTCAACTTCTGGAGGCAGATAACCAGGAGTGCCACATAAAATTCCATTTGCCGTCTCCAAAGATTCAGCTAATCCAAAGTCAATAACCAATATATTTTCATTTTCGTCAACAAGATATTGTCCCCTTTCAAATCTCTATGTGCTATGCCAGCCATTTCCAATCTCGAAACTATAGATGATATTTGTTCAAAAAGATTGAAAAAACGACACACAATAAATTTTGATTCAAACCATTTGATATATCCTACAAGTGGCCTATTTTCACATTAAGCTTGCGTACTAACAATCTTGACGGATTCTTCACAGTGGTCTTATCTCGTAATTGCACACTGCGACAACTACGGCAACGCATTCCTGCTTTTTAATCCTGAGTCTATCACACTTTTCGCATCAAGGGAACGTCGCCCGTTTTGAAACGGTTCTCTGCCAATCAAGAGGGATCCCAATATAACTCCTAGAGACCAAGTTGTTACCGATCCTATCATATATTTGGCTTCACAGGATTCAACTTCTGGAGGCAGGTAACCAGGAGTGCCACATAAAATTCCATTTGCCGTCTCCAAAGATTCAGCTAATCCAATGTCAATAACCAATATATTTTCATTTTCGTCAACAAGGATATTGTCCCCTTTCAAATCTCTATGTGCTATGCCAGCCATTTCCAATCTCGAAACTATAGATGATATTTGCTCAAAAAGATTGAAAAAACGAGACACAATAAATTTTGATTCATACCATTTGATATATTCCTAAAAGTGGCCTATTTTCACATTAAGCACTCGTGCGTACGCTTAACCAACGATCTTGACGAATTTTTTTCACAGTTGGTCTGTTATCTCTCGTTAATTGTAAACACTTGCGAACTAAACTACGAGCCAATCGTGAACAATTCCTGCTTTTTAATCCTGAGTCCATCACACGTTTCGCTTCAAGGGAACGTCGCCCGTTTTGAAACGGTTCTCTGCCAATCAAGAGGGATCCCAATATAACTCCTAGAGACCAAGTAGTTACCGGTCCTGTCATATATTTGGCTTCACAGGATTCAACTTCTGGATGCAGGTAACCAGGAGTGCCACATAAAATTCCATTTGTCGTCTCCAGAGATTCGGCTAATCTAAAGTCAATAACCAATATAATTTTATTTTCGTCAACAAGGATATTGTCCCCTTTCAAATCTCTATGTGCTATGCCAGCCATTTCCAATCTCGAAACTATAGATTATATTTGTTCAAAAAGACTGAAAAAACGACACACAATAAATTTTGATTCAAACCATTTAATATATTCCCAAAAGTGGCCTCTTTCCACATTAAGCACTCGTGCGTACGCTTAACCAAGGATCTTGACGAATTTCTTTCACACTTGGTCTGTTTCTCTCGTTAATTACAAACACTTGCGGACTAGACTACGAGCCAATCTTGAACAATTCCTGCTTTTTCTTCCTGAGTCTATCACATGTTTCGCTTCAAGGGAACGTCTCCTGTTTTGAAACGGTTCTCTGCCAATCAAGAGGGATCCCAATATAACTCCTAGAGACCAAGTACTTACCGGTCCTATCATATATTTGGCTTCACAGGATTCAACTTCTGGAGGCAGGTAACCAGGAGTGCCACATAAAATTCCATTTGCCGTCTCTAAAGATTCAGCTAATCCAAAGTCAATAACCAATATATTTTCATTTTCGTCAACAAGGATATTGTCCCCTTTCAAATCTCTATGTGCTGTGCCAGCCATTTTCAATCTCAAAACTATAGATGCTATTTGTTCGAAAAGATTGAAAAAACGATACACAATAAATTTTGATTCAAACCATTTGATATATTCTTAAAAGTGGCCTATTTTCACATTAAGCACTCGTGCGTACGCTTAACCAAGGATCTTGACGAATTTCTTTCGCACTTGGTCTGTTATCTCTAGTTTATTACAAACACTTGCAGACTAAACTACGAGCCAATCGTGAACCATTCCTGCTTTTTAATCCTGAGTCTATCACATGTTTCGCTTCAAGGGAACGTCGCCCGTTTTGAAACGGTACTCTTCCAATCAAGAGGGATCCCAATATAACTCCTAGAGACCAAGTTGTTACCGGTCCTATCAAATATTTGGCTCCACAGGATTCAACTTCTGGAGGCAGGTAACCAGGAGTGCCACATAAAATTCCATCTGCCGTCACCAAAGATTCAGCTAATCCAAAGTCAATAACCAATATATTTTCATTTTCGCCAACAAGGATATTGTCCGCTTTCAAATCTCTATGTGCTATGCCAGCCATTTCCAATCTCGAAACTATAGATGATATTTGTTCTAAAAGATTGAAAAAACGACATACTATAAATTTTGATTGAAACCATTTGATATATTCCTAAAAGTGGCCTATTTTCACATTAAGCACTTATGCGTATGCTTAACCAAGGATCTTGACGAGTTTCTTTCACAGTTGGTCTGTTATCTCTCGTTAATTGCACACTTGCGAGCTAAACTACGAGACAATCGCGAACAGTTCCTGCTTTTTAATTCTGAGTATATCACACGTTTCGCTTCAAGGGAACGTCGCCTGTTTTGAAACGGTTCTCTGCCAATCAAGAGGGATCCCAATATAACTCCTAGAGACCAAGTAGTTACCGGTCCTATCATATATTCGGCTTCACAGGATTCAACTTCTGGAGGCAGGTAACCAGGAGTGCCACATAAAATTTCATTTGCCGTCTGCAAAGATTCAGCTAATCCAAAGTCAATAACCAATATATTTTCATTTTCGTCAACAAGGATATTGTCCCCTTTCAAATCTCTATTTGCTATGCCAGCCATTTCCAATCTCGAAACTATAGATGATATTTGTTCAAAAAGATTGAAAAATGACACACAATAAATTTTGATTGAAACCATTTGATATATTCCTAAAAGTGGCCTATTTTCACATTAAGCACTCGTGCGTACGCTTAACCAAGGATCTTGACGAATTTCTTTCACAGTTGGTCTGCTATCTCTCGTTAATTGCAAACACTTGCGGACTAAACTACGAGCCAATCGCGAACAATTCCTGCTTTTTAATCCTGAGTATATCACGTTTCGCTTCAAGGGAACGTCGCCCGTTTTGAAACGATTCTCTGCCAATCAAGAGGGATCCCAATATAACTCCTAGAGTTCAAGTTGTTACCGGTCCTATCAAATATTTGGCTCCACAGGATTCAACTTCTGGAGGCAGGTAACCAGGAGTGCCACATAAAATTCCATTTGCCGTCTCCAAAGATTCAGCTAATCCAAAGTCAATAACCAATATATTTTATTTTCTCCAACAAGGATATTGTCTCCTTTCAAATCTCTATGTGCTATGCCAGCCATTTCAATCTCGAAACTATAGATGATATTTGTTCGAAAAGATTGAAAAAACGACACACAATAAATTTTGATTCAAACCATTTGATATATTCTTAAAAGTGGCCTATTTTCACATTAAGCACTCGTGCGTACGCTTAACCAAGGATCTTGACGAATTTCTTTCGAACTTGGTCTGTTATCTCTAGTTGATTGCAAACACTTGCAAACACGTTTCGCTTCAAGGGAACGTCGCCCGTTTTGAAACGGTTCTCTTCCAAACAAGAGGGATCCCAATATAACTCCTAGAGACCAAGTAGTTACCGGTCCTATCATATATTTGGTTTCACAGGATTCAACTTCTGGAGGCAGGTAACCAGGAGTGCCACATAAAATTCCATTTGCCGTCTCCAAAGATTCAGCTAATCCAAAGTCAATAACCAATATATTTTCATTTTCGTCAACAAGGATATTGTCCGCTTTCAAATCTCTATGTGCTATGCCAGCCATTTCCAATCTCGAAACTATAGATGAGATTTGTTCAAAAAGATTGAAAAAACGACACAATAAATTTTTGATTCAAACCCTTTGATATATTCCTAAAAGTAGCCTATTTTCACATTAAGCAGTCGTGCGTACGCTTAACCAAGGGTCTCAACGAATTTCTTTCACACTTGGTCTTTTATCTTTCGTTAATTGCAAACACTTCCGGACTAAACTACGAGCCAATCATGAACCATTCCTGCTTTTTAATCCTGAGTCTATCACATGTTCCGCTTCAAGGGAACGTCGCCCGTTTTGAAACGGTACTCTGCCAATCAAGAGGGATCCCAATATAACTCCTAGAGACCAAGTTGTTACCGGTCCTATCAAATATTTGGCTACACAGGATTCAACTTCTGGAGGCAGGTAACCAGGAGTGCCACATAAAATTCCATTTGCCGTTTCCAAAGATTCAGCTAATCCAAAGTCAATAACCAATATATTTTCATTTTCGCCAACAAGGATATTGTCCGCTTTCAAATCTCTATGTGCTATGCCAGCCATTTCCAATCTCGAAACTATAGATGATGTTTGTTCAAAAAGATTGAAAAAACGAGACACTATAAATTTTGATTGAAACCATTGAATATATTCCTAAAAGTAGCCTATTTTCACATTAAGCACTTATGCGTACGCTTAACCAAGGATCTTGACGAATTTCTTTCACAGTTGGTCTGTTATCTCTCGTTAATTGCACACTTGCGGTCTAAACTACGAGACAATCGCGAACAGTTCCTGCTTTTTAATCCTGAGTATATCACACGTTTCGCTTCAAGGGAACGTCGCCTGTTTTGAAACGGTTCTCTGCCAATCAAGAGGGATCCCAATATAACTCCTAGAGACCAAGTAGTTACTGGTCCTGTCATATATTTGGCTTCACAGGATTCAACTTCTGGATGCAAGTAACCAGGAGTGCCACATAAAATTCCATTTGTCGTCTCCAGAGATTCGGCTAATCTAAAGTCAATAACCAATATAATTTTGTTTTCGTCAACAAGGATATTGTCCCCTTTCAAATCTCTATGTGCTATGCCAGCCATTTCCAATCTCGAAACTATAGATTATATTTGTTCAAAAAGACTGAAAAAACGACACACAATAAATTTTGATTCAAACCATTTAATATATTCCAAAAGTGGCCTCTTTCCACATTAAGCACTCGTGCGTACGCTTAACCAAGGATCTTGACGAATTTCTTTCACACTTTGTCTGTTTTCTCTCGTTAATTACAAACACTTGCGGACTAGACTACGAGCCAATCTTGAACAATTCCTGCTTTTTAATCCTGAGTCTATCACATGTTTCGCTTCAAGGGAACGTCTCCCGTTTTGAAACGGTTCTCTGCCAATCAAGAGGGATCCCAATATAACTCCTAGAGACCAAGTACTTACCGGTCCTATCATATATTTGGCTTCACAGGATTCAACTTCTGGAGGCAGGTAACCAGGAGTGCCACATAAAATTCCATTTGCCGTCTCCAAAGATTCAGCTAATCCAAAGTCAATAACCAATATATTTTCATTTTCGTCAACAAGGATATTGTCCCCTTTCAAATCTCTATGTGCTGTGCCAGCCATTTTCAATCTCAAAACTATAGATGATATTTGTTCGAAAAGATTGAAAAAACGATAGACAATAAATTTTGATTCAAACCATTTGATATATTCTTAAAAGTGGCCTATTTTCACATTAAGCACTCGTGCGTACGCTTAACCAAGGATCTTGACGAATTTCTTTCGCACTTGGTCTGTTATCTCTAGTTTATTACAAACACTTGCGGACTAAACTACGAGCCAATCGTGAACCATTCCTACTTTTTAATCCTGAGTCTATCACATGTTTCGCTTCAAGGGAACGTCGCCCGTTTTGAAACGGTACTCTGCCAATCAAGAGGGATCCCAATATAACTCCTAGAGACCAAGTTGTTACCGGTCCTATCAAATATTTGGCTCCACAGGATTCAACTTCTGGAGGCAGGTAACCAGGAGTGCCACATAAAATTCCATCTGCCGTCACCAAAGATTCAGCTAATCCAAAGTCAATAACCAATATATTTTCATTTTCGCCAACAAGGATATTGTCCGCTTTCAAATCTCTATGTGCTATGCCAGCCATTTCCAATCTCGAAACTATAGATGATATTTGTTCTAAAAGATTGAAAAAACGACATACTATAAATTTTGATTGAAACCATTTGATATATTCCTAAAAGTGGCCTATTTTCACATTAAGCACTTATGCGTATGCTTAACCAAGGATCTTGACGAGTTTCTTTCACAGTTGGTCTGTTATCTCTCGTTAATTGCACACTTGCGATCTAAACTACGAGACAATCGCGAACAGTTCCTGCTTTTTAATTCTGAGTATATCACACGTTTCGCTTCAAGGGAACGTCGCCTGTTTTGAAACGGTTCTCTGCCTGTCAAGAGGGATCCCAATATAACTCCTAGAGACCAAGTAGTTACCGGTCCTATCAAATATTTGGCTCCACAGGATTCAACTTCTGGAGGCAGGTAACCAGGAGTGCCACATAAAATTCCATTTGCCCGTCTGCAAAGATTCAGCTAATCCAAAGTCAATAACCAATATATTTTCATTTTCGTCAACAAGGATATTGTCCTCTTTCAAATCTCTATTTGCTATGCCAGCCATTTCCAATCTCGAAACTATAGATGATATTTGTTCAAAAAGATTCAAAAATGACACACAATAAATTTTGATTCAAACCATTTGATATATTCTTAAAAGTGGCCTATTTTTACATTAAGCACTCGTGCGTACGCTTAACCAAGGATCTTGACGAATTTCTTTCACAGTTGGTCTGCTATCTCTCGTTAATTGCAAACACTTGCGGACTAAACTACGAGCCAATCGCGAACAATTCCTGCTTTTTAATCCTGAGTATATCACGTTTCGCTTCAAGGGAACGTCGCCCGTTTTGAAACGATTCTCTGCCAATCAAGAGGGATCCCAATATAACTCCTAGAGATCAAGTTGTTACCGGTCCTATCAAATATTTGGCTCCACGGGATTCAACTTCTGGAGGCAGGTAACCAGGAGTGCCACATAAAATTCCATTTGCCGTCTCCAAAGATTCAGCTAATCCAAAGTCAATAACCAATATATTTTCATTATCGTCAACAAGGATATTGTCTCCTTTCAAATCTCTATGTGCTATGCCAGCCATTTCCAATCTCGAAACTATAGATGATATTTGTTCGAAAAGATTGAAAAAACGACACACAATAAATTTTGATTCAAACCATTTGATATATTCTTAAAAGTGGCCTATTTTTACATTAAGCACTCGTGCGTACGCTTAACCAAGGATCTTGACGAATTTCTTTCGAACTTGGTCTGTTATCTCTAGTTGATTGCAAACACTTGCAAACACGTTTCGCTTCAAGGGAACGTCGCCCGTTTTGAAACGGTTCTCTTCCAAACAAGAGGGATCCCAATATAACTCCTAGAGACCAAGTAGTTACCGGTCCTATCAAATATTTGGCTTCACAGGATTCAACTTCTGGAGGCAGGTAACCAGGAGTGCCACATAAAATTCCATTTGCCGTCTCCAAAGATTCAGCTAATCCAAAGTCAATAACCAATATATTTTCATTTTCGTCAACAAGGATATTGTCCGCTTTCAAATCTCAATGTGCTATGCCAGCCATTTCCAATCTCGAAACTATAGATGAGATTTGTTCAAAAAGATTGAAAAAACGACACAATAAATTTTTGATTCAAACCCTTTGATATATTCCTAAAAGTAGCCTATTTTCACATTAAGCAGTCGTGCGTACGCTTAACCAAGGGTCTCAACGTATTTCTTTCACACTTGGTCTGTTATCTTTCGTTAATTGCAAACACTTCCGGACTAAACTACGAGCCAATCATGAACCATTCCTGTTTTTTAATCCTGAGTCTATCACATGTTCCGCTTCAAGGGAACGTCGCCCGTTTTGAAACGGTACTCTGCCAATCAAGAGGGATCCCAATATAACTCCTAGAGACCAAGTTGTTACCGGTCCTATCAAATATTTGGCTACACAGGATTCAACTTCTGGAGGCAGGTAACCAGGAGTGCCACATAAAATTCCATTTGCCGTTTCCAAAGATTCAGCTAATCCAAAGTCAATAACCAATATATTTTCATTTTCGCCAACAAGGATATTGTCCGCTTTCAAATCTCTATTTGCTATGCCAGCCATTTCCAATCTCGAAACTATAGATGATGTTTGTTCTAAAAGATTGAAAAAACGACATACTATAAATTTTGATTGAAACCATTGAATATATTCCTAAAAGTAGCCTATTTTCACATTAAGCACTTATGCGTACGCTTAACCAAGGATCTTGACGAATTTCTTTCACAGTTGGTCTGTTATCTCTCGTTAATTGCACACTTGCGGTCTAAACTACGAGACAATCGCGAACAGTTCCTGCTTTTTAATCCTGAGTATATCACACGTTTCGCTTCAAGGGAACGTCGCCTGTTTTGAAACGGTTCTCTGCCAATCAAGAGGGATCCCAATATAACTCCTAGAGACCAAGTTGTTACCGGTCCTATCATATATTTGGCTTCACAGGATTCAACTTCTGGAGGCAGGTAACCAGGAGTGCCGCATAAAATTCCATTTGCCGTCTGCAAAGATTCAGCTAATCCAAAGTCAATAACCAATATATTTTCATTTTCGTCAACAAGGATATTGTCCCCTCTCAAATCTCTATATGCTATGCCAGCCATTTCCAATCTCGAAACTATAGATGATATTTGTTCAAAAAGATTGAAAAATGACACACAATAAATTTTGATTGAAACCATTTGATATATTCCTAAAAGTGGCCTATTTTCACATTAAGCACTTGTGCGTACGCTTAACCAAGGATCTTGACGAATTTCTTTCACACTTGGTCTGTTATCTTTCCTTTATTGCAAACACTTGCGGACTAAACTACGAGCCAATCTTGAACATTTCCTGCTTTTTAATCCTGAGTCTATCACATGTTTTGCTTCAAGAGAACGTCGCCCGTTTTGAAACGGTACTCTGCCAATCAAGAGGGATCCCAATATAACTCCTAGAAACCAAGTTGTTACCGGTTCTATCATATATTTGGCTTCACAGGATTCAACTTCTGGAGGCAGGTAACCAGGAGTGCCACATAAAATTCCATTTGCCGTCTCCAAAGATTCAGCTAATCCAAAGTCAATAACCAATATATTTTCATTTTTGCCAACAAGGATATTGTCCGCTTTCAAATCTGTATGTGCTATGCCAGCCATTTCCAATCTCGAAACTATAGATGATATTTGTTCTAAAAGATTGAAAAAACGACGTACTATAAATTTTGATTGAAACCATTTGATATATTCCTAAAAGTGGCCTATTTTCACATTAAGCACTCCTGCATACGCTTAACCAAGGATCTTGACGAATTTCTTTCGAACTTGGTCTGTTAACACTTGCAAACACGTTTCGCTTCAAGGGAACGTCGCCCGTTTTGAAACGGTTCTCTGACAATCAAGAGGGATCCCAATATAACTCTTAGAGACCAAGTACTTACCGGTTCTATCATATATTTGGCTTCACAGGATTCAACTTCTGGAGGCAGGAAACCAGGAGTGCCACATAAAATTCCATTTGCCGTCTTAAAAGACGAATTTCTTTCACACTTGGTCTGTTATCTCTCGTTAAATGCAAAGACTTGCGGACTAAACTACGAGCCAATCGTGAACAATTCCTTCTTTTTAATCTATCACACGTTTCGCTTCAAGGGAACGTCGCCCGTTTTGATACAATTCTCTGCCAATCAAGAAGGATCCCAATATAACTCCTAGATACCAAGTAGTTATCGGTCCTATCATATTTTGCTTCACAGGATTCAACTTCTGGAGGCAGGTAACCAGGAGTGCCACATAAAATTCCATTTGCCGTCTCCAAAGATTCAGCTAATCCAAAGTCAATAACCAATATATTTTCATTTTCGTCAACAAGGATTTTGTCCCCTTTCAAATCTCTATGTGCTATGCCAGCCATTTCCAATCTCGAAACTATAGATGATATTTGTTCAAAAAGATTGAAAAAATGACAAACAATAAATTTTTATTCAAACCATTTGATGTATTCCTAAAAGTGGCCTATTTTCATATTAAGCAGTCGTGCGTACGCTTAACCAACGATCTTGACGAATTTTTTTCACAGTTGGTCTGTTATCTCTCGTTAATTGCAAACACTTGCGAACTAAACTACGAGCCAATCGTGAACAATTCCTGTTTCGCAAGTCTATCACACGTTTCGCTTCATGGGAACGTCGCCCGTTTTGAAACGGTTCTCTGCCAATCAAGAGGGATCCCAATATAACTCCTAGAGACCAAGTTGTTACCGGTCCTATCATATATTTGGCTTCACAGGATTCAACTTCTGGAGGCAGGTAACCAGGAGTGCCACATAAAATTCCATTTGCCGTCTCCAAAGATTCAGCTAATCCAAAGTCAATAACCAGTATATTTTCATATTCGTCAACAAGGATATTGTCCCCTTTTAAATCTCTATGTGCTATGCCAGCCATTTCCAATCTCGAAACTATAGATGATATTTTTTCGAAAAGATTGAAAAAACGACACACAATAAATTTTGGTTCAAACCATTTTATATATTCTTACAAGTGGCCTATTTTCACATTAAGCACAACACTTGCGGGCTAAACTACGAGCCAATCGCGAACAATTCCTGCTTTTTAATCCTGAGTCTATCACACGTTTCGCTTCAAGGGAACGTCGCCCGTTTTGAAACGGTTCTCTGCCAATCAAAAAGATCGAAAAAACAACACACAATAAATTTTGATTCAAACCATTTGATATATTCCTAAAAGTGGCCTATTTTCACATTAAGCAGTCGTGCGTACGCTTAACCAACGATCTTGACAAATTTTTTTCACAGTTGGTCTGTTATCTCTCGTATTGCAAACACTTGCGAACTAAACTACGAGCCAATCGTGAACAATTCCTGCTTTTTAATCCTGAGTCCATCACACGTTTCGCTTCAATGGAACGTCGCCCGTTTTGAAACGGTTCTCTGCCAATCAAGAGGGATCCCAATATAATTCCTAGAGACCAAGTTGTTACCGGTCCTATCATATATATGGCTTCACAGGATTCAAATTCTGGAGGTAGCTAACCAGGAGTGCCGCATAAAATTCCATTTGCCGTCTCCAAAGATTCAGCTTATCCAATGTCAATAACCAATATATTTTCATTTTCGTCTACAAGGATATTGTCCCCTTTGAAATCTCTATGTGCTATGCCAGCCATTTCCAATCTCGAAACTATAGATGATATTTGCTCAAAAAGATTGAAAAAACGACACACAATAAATTTTGATTCAAACCATTTGATATATTCCTAAAAGTGGCCTATTTTCACATTAAGCAGTCGTGCGTACGCTTAACCAACGATCTTGACGAATTTTTTTCACAGTTGGTCTGTTATCTCTCGTTAATTGCAAACACTTGCGAGCCAACAACTACGAGCCAATCGTGAACAATTCCTGCTTTTTAATCCTGAGTCCATCACACGTTTCGCTTCAAGGGAACGTCGCCCGTTTTGAAACGGTTCTCTGCCAATCAAGAGGGATCCCAATATAACTCCTAGAGACCAAGTAGTTACCGGTCCTATCATATATTTGGCTTCTCAGGATTCAACTTCTGGAGGCAGGTAACCGGGAGTGCCACATAAAATTCCATTTGCCGTCTCCAAAGATTCAGCTAATCCAAAGTCAATAACCAATATATTTTCATTTTCGTCAACAAGAATATTGTCCCCTTTCAAATCTCTATGTGCTATGCCAGCCATTTCCAATCTCGAAACTTGATGTTATTTGTTCAAAAAGATTGAAAAAACTACACACAATAAATTTTGATTCAAACCATTTGATATATTCCTAAAAGTGGCCTATTTTCACATTAAGCACTCCTGCGTACGCTTAACCAAGGATCTTGACGAATTTCTTTTACAGTTGGCCTGTTATCTCTCGTTAATTGCAAACACTTGTGGACTAAACTACGAGCCAATCGTGAACAATTCTTTCTTTTTAATCCTGAGTCTATCACACGTTTCGCTTCAAGGGAACGTCACCCGTTTTGAAACAGTTCTCTGCCAATCAAGAGGGATCCCAATATAACTCCTAGAGACCAAGTTGTTACCGGTTCTATCATACATTTGGCTTCACAGGATTAAACTTCTGGAGGCAGGTAACCAGGAGTACCACATAAAATTCCATTTGCCGTCTCAAAATATTCAGCTAATCCAAATTCAATAACCAATATATTTTCATTTTCATCAACAAGGATATTGTCCCCTTTCAAATTTCTATGTGCTATGCCAGCCATTTCCAATCTCGAAACTATGGATTATATTTGTTCAAAAAGACTGAAAAAACGACAAACAATAAATTTTGATTGAAACCATTTGATATATTCTTAAAAGTGGCCTCTTTTCACATTAAGCCCTCGTGCGTACGCTTAACCAAGGATCTTGACGAATTTCTTTCACACTTGGCCTGTTATGTCTCGTTAATTGCAAACACTTGCGGACTAAACTACGAGCCAATCGTGAACAATTCCTGCTTTTTAATCCTGAGTCTATCTTATGTTTCGCTTCAAGGGAACGTCTCACGTTTTGAAACGGTTCTCTTCCAAACAAGAGGGATCCCAATATAACTCCTAGAGACCAAGTAGTTACCGGTCCTATCATATGTTTGGTTTCACAGGATTCAACTTCTGCAGGCAGGTAACCAGGAGTGCCACATAAAATTCCATTTGCCATCTCCAAAGATTCAGCTAATCCAAAGTCAATAACCAATATATTTTCATTTTCGTCAACAAGGATATTTGAATGAGTCCGCTTTCAAATCTCAATGTGCTATGCCAGCCATTTCCAATCTCGAAACTATAGATGAGATTTGTTCAAAAAGATTGAAAAAACGACACAATAAATTTTTGATTCAAACCCTTTGATATATTCCTAAAAGTAGCCTATTTTCACATTAAGCAGTCGTGCGTACGCTTAACCAAGGGTCTCAACGAATTTCTTTCACAGTTGGTCTGTTATCTCTCGTTAATTGCAAACACTTCCGGACTAAACTACGAGCCAATCGTGAACAATTCCTGCTTTTTAATCCTGAGTATATCACACGTTTCGCTTCAAGGGAACGTCGCCTGTTTTGAAACGGTTCTCTGCCAATCAAGATAGGGATCCCAAAATAACTCCTAGAGACCAAGTTGTTACCGGTCCTATCATATATTTGGCTTCACAGGATTCAACTTCTGGAGGCAGGTAACCAGGAGTGCCACATAAAATTCCATTTGCCGTCTCTAAAGATTCAGCTAATCCAAAGTCAATAACCAATATATTTTCATTTTCGTCAACAAGGATATTGTCCGCTTTTAAATCTATATGTGCTATGCCAGCCATTTCCAATCTCGAAACTATAGATGATATTTTTTCGAAAAGATTGAAAAAACAACACACAATAAATTTTGATTCAAACCATTTGATATATTCTTACAAGTGGCCTATTTTCACATTAAGCACAACACTTGCGAACTAAACTACGAGCCAATCGTGAACCATTCCTGCTTTTAATCCTGAGTCTATCACACGTTTCGCTTCAAGGGAACGTCGCCCGTTTTGAAACGGTTCTCTGCCAATCAAGAGGGATCCCAATATAACTCCTAGAGACCAAGTTGTTACCGGTCCTATCAAATATTTGGCTCCACAGGATTCAACTTCTGGAGGTAGCTAACCAGGAGTGCCGCATAAAATTCCATTTGCCGTCTCCAAAGATTCAGCTTATCCAATGTCAATAACCAATATATTTTCATTTTCGTCAACAAGGATATTGTCCCCTTTGAAATCTCTATGTGCTATGCCAGCCATTTCCAATTTCGAAACTATAGATGATATTTGCTCAAAAAGATTGAAAAAACGACACACAATAAATTTTGATTCAAACCATTTGATATATTCCTAAAAGTGGCCTATTTTCACATTAAGCAGTCGTGCGTACGCTTAACCAACGATCTTGACGAATTTTTTTCACAGTTGGTCTGTTATCTCTCGTTAATTGTAAACACTTGCGAACTAAACTACGAGCCAATCGTGAACAATTCCTGCTTTTTAATCCTGAGTCCATCACACGTTTCGCTTCATGGGAACGTCGCCCGTTTTGAAACTGTTCTCTGCCAATCAAGAGGGGTCCCAATATAACTCCTAGAGACCAAGTAGTTACCAGTCCTGTCATATATTTGGCTTCACAGGATTCAACTTCTGGAGGCAAGTAGCCAGGAGGGCCACATAAAATTCCATTTGTCGTCTCTAAAGATTCGGCTAATCCAAAGTCAATAACCAATATAATTTCATTTTCGTCAACAAGGATATTGTCCCCTTTCAAATCTCTATGTGCTATGCCAGCCATTTCCAATCTCGAAACTATAGATTATATTTGTTCAAAAAGACTGAAAAAACGACACAAAATAAATTTTGATTCAAACCATTTGATATATTCCTAAAAGTGGCCTCTTTCCACATTAAGCACTCGTGCGTGCGCTTAACCAAGGATCTTGACGAATTTCTTTCACACTTGGTCTGTTTTCTCTTGTTAATTGCAAACACTTGCGGACTAAACTACGAGCCAATCTTGAACAATTCCTGCTTTTTAATCCTGAGTCTATCACATGTTTCGCTTCAAGGGAACGTCTCCCGTTTTGAAACGGTTCTCTGCCAATCAAGAGGGATCCCAATATAACTCCTAGAGACCAAGTACTTACCGGTCCTATCATATATTTGGCTTCACAGGATTCAACTTCTGGAGGCAGGTAACCAGGAGTGCCGCATAAAATTTCATTTGCCGTCTCCAAAGATTCAGCTAATCCAAAGTCAATAACCAATATATTTTCATTTTCGTCAACAAGGATATTGTCCCCTTTCAAATCTCTATGTGCTGTGCCAGCCATTTTCAATCTCGAAACTATAGATGACATTTGTTCGAAAAGATTGAAAAAACGACACACAATAAATTTTGATTCAAACCATTTGATATATTCTTAAAAGTGGCCTATTTTCACATTAAGCACTCGTGCGTACGCTTAACCAAGGATCTTGACGAATTTCTTTCACACTTGGTCTGTTATTTCTAGTTTATTGCAAACACTTGCGGACTAAACTACGAGCCAATCGTGAACCATTCCTGCTTTTTAATCCTGAGTCTATCACACGTTTCGCTTCAAGGGAACGTCGCCCGTTTTGAAACGGTTCTCTGCCAATCAAGAGGGATCCCAATATAACTCCTAGAGACCAAGTAGTTACCGTTCCTATCATATATTTGGCTTCACAGGATTCAAGTTCTGAAGGCAGGTAACCAGGAGTGCCACATAAAATTCCATTTGCCGTCTCCAAAGATTCAGCTAATCCAAAGTCAATAACCAATATATTTTCATTATCGTCAACAAGGATATTGTCTCCTTTCAAATCTCTATGTGCTATGCCAGCCATTTGCAATCTCGAAACTTGATGTTATTTGTTCAAAAAGATTGAAAAAACTACACACAATAAGTTTTGATTCAAACCATTTGATATATTCCTAAAAGTGGCCTATTTTCACATTAAGCACTCGTGCGTACGCTTAACCAAGGATCTTGACGAATTTCTTTCACAGTTGGTCTGTTATTTCTAGTTTATTGCAAACACTTGCGGACTAAACTACGAGCCAATCGTGAACCATTCCTGCTTTTTAATCCTGAGTCTATCACACGTTTCGCTTCAAGGGAACGTCGCCCGTTTTGAAACGGTACTCTGCCAATCAAGAGGGATCCCAATATAACTCCTAGAGACCAAGTTGTTACTGGTCCTATCAAATATTTGGCTTCACAGGATTCAACTTCTGGAGGCAGGTAACCAGGAGTGCCACATAAAATTCCATTTGCCGTCTCCAAAGATTCAGCTAATCCAAAGTCAATAACCAATATATTTTCATTTTCGCCAACAAGGATATTGTCCGCTTTCAAATCTCTATGTGCTATGCCAGCCATTTCGAATCTCGAAACTATAGATGATATTTGTTCTAAAAGATTGAAAAAACGACATACTAAAAATTTTGATTGAAACCATTTGATATATTCCTAAAAGTGGCCTATTTTCACATTAAGCACTCGTGCGTCCGCTTAACCAAGGATCTTGACGAATTTCTTTCACAGTTGGTCTGTTATCTCTCGTTAATTGCACACTTGCGGGCTAAACTACGAGCCAATCGCGAACAGTTCCTGCTTTTTAATCCTGAGTATATCACACGTTTCGCTTCAAGGGAACGTCGCCCGTTTTGAAACGGTTCTCTGCCAATCAAGGGGGATCCCAATATAACTCCTAGAGACCAAGTAGTTACCGGTCCTATCATATATTTGGCTTCACAGGATTCAACTTCTGGAGGCAGGTAACCAGGAGTGCCACATAAAATTCAATTTGCCGTCTCCAAAGATTCAGCTAATCCAAAGTCAATAACCAATATATTTTCATTTTCGTCAACAAGGATATTGTCCCCTTTCAAATCTCTATGTGCTGTACCAGCCATTTTCAATCTCGAAACTATAGATGACATTGTTTGAAAAGATTGAAAAAACGACACACAATAAATTTTGATTCAAACCATTTGATATATTCTTAAAAGTGGCCTATTTTCACATTAAGCACTCGTGCGTATGCTTAACCAAGGATCTTGACGAATTTCTTTCGCACTTGGTCGGTTATCTCTAGTTAATTGCAAACACTTGCGGACTAAACTACGAGCCAATCGTGAAGAATTCCTGCTTTTTAATCCTGAGTCTATCACACGTTTCTCTACAAGGGAACGTCGCCCGTTTTGAAACGGTTCTCTGCCAATCAAGAGGGATCCCAATATAACTCCTAGAAACCAAGTAGTTACCGTTCCTATCATATATTTGGCTTCACAGGATTCAAGTTCTGAAGGCAGGTAACCAGGAGTGCCACATAAAATTCCATTTGCCGTCTCCAAAGATTCAGCTAATCCAAAGTCAATAACCAATATATTTTCATTATCGTCAACAAGGATATTGTCCCCTTTCAAATCTCTATGTGCTATGCCAGCCATTTCCAATCTCGAAACTTGATGTTATTTGTTCAAAAGATTGAAAAACTACACACAATAAATTTTGATTCAAACCATTTGATATATTCCTAAAAGTGGTCTATTTTCACATTAAGCACTCGTGTGTACGCTTAACCAAGGATCTTGACGAATTTCTTTTACAGTTGGCCTGTTATCTCTCGTTAATTGCAAACACTTGCGGACTAAACTACGAGCCAATCGTGAAGAATTCCTGCTTTTTAGTCCTGAGTCTATCACACGTTTCGCTTCAAGGGAACGTCACCCGTTTTGAAACAGTTCTCTGCCAATCAAGAGTGATCCCAATATAACTCCTAGAGACCAAGTTGTTACCGGTTCTATCATAAATTTGCCTTCACAGGATTCAACTTCTGGAGGCAGGTAACCAGGAGTACCACATAAAATTGCATTTGCCGTCTCTAAAGATTCAGCTAATCCAAAGTCAATAACCAATATATTTTCATTTTCGTCAACAAGATTATTGTCCGCTTTCAAATCTCTATGTGCTATGCCAGCCATTTACAATCTCGAAACTATAGATGATATTTTTTCTAAAAGATAGAAAAAACGACATACTATAAATTTCGATTGAAACCATTTGATATATTCCTAAAAGTGGCCTATTTTCACATTAAGCACTTGTGCGTACGCTTAACCAAGGATCTTGACGAATTTCTTTCACACTTGGTCTGTTATCTTTCCTTTATTGCAAACACTTGCGGACTAAACTACGAGCCAATCGTGAACATTTCCTGCTTTTTAATCCTGAGTCTATCACATGTTTCGCTTCAAGAGAACGTCGCCCGTTTTGAAACGGTTCTCTGCCAATCAAGAGGGATCCCAATATAACTCATAGAGACCAAGTTGTTACCGGTCCTATCATATATTTGGCTTCACAGGATTCAACTTCTGGAGGTAGGTAACCAGGACTGCCACATAAAATTCCATTTGCCGTCTCCAAAGATTCAGCTAATCCAAAGTCAATAACCAATATATTTTCATTATCGTCAACAAGGATATTGTCCCCTTTCAAATCTCTATGTGCTATGCCAGCCATTTCCAATCTCGAAACTTGATGTTATTTGTTCAAAAAGATTGAAAAAACTACACACAATAAATTTTGATTCAAACCATTTGATATATTCCTAAAAGTGGCCTATTTTCACATTAAGCACTCGTGCGTACGCTTAACCAAGGATCTTGACGAATTTCTTTCACACTTGGTCTGTTATCTCTCGTTAATTGCACACTTGCGGGCTAAACTACGAGCCAATCGCGAACAATTCCTGCTTTTTAATCCTGAGTATATCACACGTTTCGCTTCAAGGGAACGTCGCCCGTTTTGAAACGGTTCTCTGCCAATCAAGAGGGATCGCAATATAACTCCTAGAGACCAAGTAGTTACCGGTCCTATCAAGAGGGATCCCAATATAATTCCTAGAGACCAAGTAGTTACCGGTCCTATCATATATTTGGCTTCTCAGGATTCAACTTCTGGAGGCAGGTAACCGGGAGTGCCACATAAAATTCCATTTGCCGTCTCCAAAGATTCAGCTAATCCAAAGTCAATAACCAATATATTTACATTCTCGTCAACAAGGATATTGTCCCCTTTCAAATCTCTATGTGCTATGCCAGCCATTTTCAATCTCGAAACTATAGATGATATTTGTTCGAAAAGATTGAAAAAACGACACACAATAAATTTTGATTCAAACCATTTGATATATTCTTAAAAGTGGCCTATTTTCACATTAAGCGCTCGTGCGTACGCTTAACCAAGGATCTTGACGAATTTCTTTCACACTTGGTCTGTTATCTCTCGTTAATTGCAAACACTTGCGAACTAAACTACGAGCCAATCGTGAACAATTCCTGCTTTTTAATCCTGAGGCCATCACACGTTTCGCTTCAAGGGAACGTCGCCCGTTTTGAAACGGTTATCTGCCAATCAAGAGGGATCCCAATATAACTCCTAGAGACCAAGTAGTTACCGGTCCTATCATATATTTGGCTTCTCAGGATTCAACTTCTGGAGGCAGGTAACCGGGAGTGCCACATAAAATTCCATTTGCCGTCTCCAAAGATTCAGCTAGTCCAAAGTCAATAACCAATATATTTACATTCTCGTCAACAAGGATATTGTCCTCTTTCAAATCTCTATGTGCTATGCCAGCCATTTCCAATCTCGAAACTATAGATGATATTTGTTCGAAAAGATTGAAAAAACGACACACAATAAATTTTGATTCAAACCATTTGATATATTCTTAAAAGTGGCCTATTTTCACATTAAGCACTCGGGCGTACGCTTAACCAAGGATCTTGACGAATTTCTTTCGCACTTGGTCGGTTATCTCTAGTTAATTGCAAACACTTGCGGACTAAACTACGAGCCAATCGTGAAGAGTCTATCACACGTTTCGCTACAAGGGAACGTCGCCCGTTTTGAAACGGTTCTCTGCTAATCAAGAGGGATCCCAAAATAACTCCTAGAAACCAAGTAGTTACCGTTCTTATCATATATTTGGCTTCACAGGATTCAAGTTCTGAAGGCAGGTAACCAGGAGTGCCACATGAAATTCCATTTGCCGTCTCCAAAGATTCAGCTAATCCAAAGTCAATAACCAATATATTTTCATTATCGTCAACAAGGATATTGTCCTCTTTCAAATCTCTATGTGCTATGCCAGCCATTTCCAATCTCGAAACTATAGATGATATTTGTTCGAAAAGATTGAAAAAACTACACACAATAAATTTTGATTCAAACCATTTGATATATTCCTAAAAGTGGCCTATTTTCACATTAAGCAGTCGTGCGTACGCTTAACCAACGATCTTGACGAATTTCTTTCACAGTTGGTCTGTTATCTCTCGTTAATTGCAAACACTTGAGAACTAAACTACGAGCCGATCGTGAACAATTCCTGCTTTTTATTCCTGAGTCCATCACACGTTTCGCTTCAAGGGAACGTCGCCCGTTTTGAAACGGTTATCTGCCAATCAAGAGGGATCCCAATATAACTCCAAGAGACCAAGTAGTTAACGGTCCTATCATATATTTGGCTTCTCAGGATTCAACTTCTGGAGGCGGGTAACCAGGAGTGCCACATAAAATTCCATTTGCCGTCTCCAAAGATTCAGCTAATCCAAAGTCAATAACCAAAATATTTTCATTCTTGTCAACAAGGATATTGTCCTCTTTCAAATCTCTATGTGCTATGCCCGCCATTTCCAATCTCGAAACTATATATGACATTTGTTCGAAAAGATTGAAAAAACGACACACAATAAATTTTGATTCAAACCATTTGAAATATTCTTATAAGTGGCCTATTTTCACATTAAGCACTCGTGCGTACGCTTAACCAAGGATCTTGACGAATTTCTTTTGCACTTGGTTGGTTATCTCTAGTTAATTGCAAGCACTTGCGGACTAAACTACGAGCCAATCGTGAAGAATTCCTGCTTTTTAATCCTGAGTCTATCACACGTTTCGCTAGAAGGGAACGTCGCTCGTTTTGAAACGGTTCTCTGCCAATCAAGAGGGATCCCAATATAACTCTTAGAAACCAAGTAGTTACTGGTCCTATCATATATTTGGCTTCACAGGATTCAAGTTCTGGAGGCAGGTAACCAGGAGTGCCACATAAAATTCCATTTGCCGTCTCCAAAGATTCAGCTAATCCAAAGTCAATAACCAGTATATTTTCATTATCGTCAACAAGGATATTGTCCCCTTTCAAATCTCTATGTGCTATGCCAACCATTTCCAATCTCGAAACTATAGATGTTATTTGTTCAAAAAGATTGAAAAAACGACACACAATAAATTTTGATTCAAACCATTTGAAATATTCTTATAAGTGGCCTATTTTCACATTAAGCACTCGTGCGTACGCTTAACCAAGGATCTTGACGAATTTCTTTTACAGTTGGCCTGTTATCTCTCGTTAATTGCAAACACTTGCGGACTAAACTACGAGCCAATCGTGAACAATTCTTTCTTTTTAATCCTGAGTATATCACACGTTTCGCTTCAAGGGAACGTCACCCGTTTTGAAACAGTTCTCTGCCAATCAAGAGGGATCCCAATATAACTCCTAGAGACCAAGTTGTTACCGGTTCTATCATATATTTGGCTTTACAGGATTAAACTTCTGGAGGCAGGTAACCAGGAGTACCACATAAAATTCCATTTGCCGTCTCAAAATATTCAGCTAATCCAAATTCAATAACCAATATATTTTCATTTTCGTCTACAAGGATATTGTCCCCTTTCAAATCTCTATGTGCTATGCCAGCCATTTCCAATCTCGAAACTATAGATTATATTTGTTCAAAAAGACTGAAAAAACGACACACAATAAATTTTGATTGAAACCATTTGATATATTCTTAAAAGTGGCCTCTTTTCACATTAAGCCCTCGTGCGTACGCTTAACCAAGGATCTTGACGAATTTCTTTCACACTTGGTCTGTTATCTCTCGTTAATTGCAAACACTTGCGGACTAAACTACGAGCCAATCGTGAACAATTCCTGCTTTTTAATCCTGAGTCTATCACACGTTTCGCTTCAAGGGAACTTCGCCCGAAAAAACTACACACAATAAATTTTGCTTCAAACCATTTGATATATTCCTAAAAGTGGCCTATTTTCACATTAAGCACTCGTGCGTACGCTTAACCAAGGATCTTGACGAATTTCTTTTACAGTTGGCCTGTTATCTCTCGTTAATTGCAAACACTTGCGGACTAAACTACGAGCCAATCGTGAACAATTCTTTCTTTTTAATCCTGAGTCTATCACACGTTTCGCTTCAAGGGAACGTCACCCGTTTTGAAACAGTTCTCTGCCAATCAAGAGGGATCCCAATATAACTCCTAGAGACCAAGTTGTTACCGGTTCTATCATATATTTGGCTTCACAGGATTAAACTTCTGGAGGCAGGTAACCAGGAGTACCACATAAAATTCCATTTGCCGTCTCAAAATATTCAGCTAATCCAAATTCAATAACCAATATATTTTCATTTTCGTCAACAAGGATATTGTCCCCTTTCAAATCTCTATGTGCTATGCCAGCCATTTCCAATCTCGAAACTATAGATTATATTTGTTCAAAAAGACTGAAAAAACGACACACAATAAATTTTGATTGAAACTATTTGATATATTCTTAAAAGTGGCCTCTTTTCACATTAAGCCCTCGTGCGTACGCTTAACCAAGGATCTTGACGAATTTCTTTCACACTTGGTCTGTTATCTCTCGTTAATTGCAAACACTTGCGGACTAAACAACGAGCCAATCTTGAACAATTCCTGCTTTTTAATCCTGAGTCTATCACATGTTTCGCTTCAAGGGAACGTCTCCCGTTTTGAAACGGTTCTCTGCCAATCAAGAGGGATCCCAATATAACTCCTAGAGACCAAGTTGTTACCGGTCCTATCATATATTTGGCTTCTCAACTTCTGGAGGCAGGTAACTAGGAGTGCCACATAAAATTCCATTTGCCGTCTCCAAAGATTCAGCTAGTCCAAAGTCAATAACCAATATATTTTCATTTTCGTCAACAAGGATATTGTCCCCTTTCAAATCTCTATGTGCTGTGCCAGCCATTTTCAATCTCGAAACTATAGATGATATTTGTTCGAAAAGATTGAAAAAACGACACACAAAAAATTTTGATGGAAACCATTTGATATATTCCTAAAAGTGGCCTATTTTCACATTAAGCACTCGTGCGTACGCTTAACCAAGGATCTTGACGAATTTCTTTCACAGTTGGTCTGTTATCTCTCGTTAATTGCAAACACTTGCGGACTAAACTACGAGCCAATCGCGAACAATTCCTGCTTTTTAATCCTGAGTCTATCACACGTTTCGCTTCAAGGGAACGTCGCCCGTTTTGAAACGGTTCTCTGCCAATCAAGAGGGATCCCAATATAACTCCTAGAGACCAAGTAGTTACCGGTCCTATCATATATTTGGCTTCTCAGGATTCAACTTCTGGAGGCAGGTAACCAGGAGTGCCACATAAAATTCCATTTGCCGTCTCCAAAGATTCAGCTAATCCAAAGTCAATAACCAATATATTTTCATTCTCGTCAACAAGGATATTGTCCTCTTTCAAATCTCTATGTGCTATGCCAGCCATTTCCAATCTCGAAACTATAGATGATATTTGTTCGAAAAGATTGAAAAAACGACACACAATAAATTTTGATTCAAACCATTTGATATATTCTTAAAAGTGGCCTATTTTCACATTAAGCACTCGTGCGTACGCTTAACCAAGGATCTTGACGAATTTCTTTCGCACTTGGTTGGTTATCTCTAGTTAATTGCAAGCACTTGCGGACTAAACTACGAGCCAATCGTGAAGAATTCCTGCTTTTTAATCCTGAGTCTATCACACGTTTCGCTAGAGGGGAACGTCGCTCGTTTTGAAACGGTTCTCTGCCAATCAAGAGGGATCCCAATATAACTCCTAGAAACCAAGTAGTTACTGGTCCTATCATATATTTGGCTTCACAGGATTCAAGTTCTGGAGGCAGGTAACCAGGAGTGCCACATAAAATTCCATTTGCCGTCTCCAAAGATTCAGCTAATCCAAAGTCAATAACCAATATATTTTCATTATCGTCAACAAGGATATTGTCCCCTTTCAAATCTCTATGTGCTATGCCAGCCATTTCCAATCTCGAAACTATAGATGTTATTTGTTCAAAAAGATTGAAAAAACTACACACAATAAGTTTTGATTCAAACCATTTGATATATTCCTAAAAGTGGCCTATTTTCACATTAAGCACTCGTGCGTAAGCTTAACCAAGGATCTTGACGAATTTCTTTTACAGTTGGCCTGTTATCTCTCGTTAATTGCAAACACTTGCGGACTAAACTACGAGCCAATCGTGAACAATTCTTTCTTTTTAATCCTGTGTCTATCACACGTTTCGCTTCAAGGGAACGTCACCCGTTTTGAAAAAGTGCTCTGCCAATCAAGAGGGATCCCAATATAACTCCTAGAGACCAAGTTGTTACCGGTTCTATCATATATTTGGCTTTACAGGATTAAACTTCTGGAGGCAGGTAACCAGGAGTACCACATAAAATTCCATTTGCCGTCTCAAAATATTCAGCTAATCCAAATTCAATAACCAATATATTTTCATTTTCGTCTACAAGGATATTGTCCCCTTTCAAATCTCTATGTGCTATGCCAGCCATTTCCAATCTCGAAACTATAGATTATATTTGTTCAAATTGACTGAAAAAACGACACACAATAAATTTTGATTGAAACCATTTGATATATTCTTAAAAGTGGCCTATTTTCACATTAAGCACTCGTGCGTACGCTTAACCAAGGATCTTGACGAATTTCTTTCACACTTGGTCTGTTATCTCTCGTTAATTGCAAACACTTGCGAACTAAACTACGAGCCAATCGTGAACAATTCCTGCTTTTTAATCCTGAGGCCATCACACGTTTCGCTTCAAGGGAACGTCGCCCGAAAAAACTACACACAATAAATTTTGCTTCAAACCATTTGATATATTCCTAAAAGTGGCCTATTTTCACATTAAGCACTCGTGCGTACGCTTAACCAAGGATCTTGACGAATTTCTTTTACAGTTGGCCTGTTATCTCTCGTTAATTGCAAACACTTGCGGACTAAACTACGAGCCAATCGTGAACAATTCCTGCTTTTTAATCCTGAATCTATCACACGTTTCGCTTCAAGGGAACGTCACCCGTTTTGAAACAGTTCTCTGCCAATCAAGAGGGATCCCAATATAACTCCTAGAGACCAAGTTGTTACCGGTTCTATCATATATTTGGCTTCACAGGATTAAACTTCTGGAGGCAGGTAACCAGGAGTACCACATAAAATTCCATTTGCCGTCTCAAAATATTCAGCTAATCCAAATTCAATAACCAATATATTTTCATTTTCGTCAACAAGGATATTGTCCCCTTTCAAATCTCTATGTGCTATGCCAGCCATTTCCAATCTCGAAACTATAGATTATATTTGTTCAAAAAACTGAAAAAACGACACACAATAAATTTTGATTGAAACTATTTGATATATTCTTAAAAGTGGCCTCTTTTCACATTAAGCCCTCGTGCGTACGCTTAACCAAGGATCTTGACGAATTTCTTTCACACTTGGTCTGTTATCTCTCGTTAATTGCAAACACTTGCGGACTAAACTATGAGCCAATCGTGAACAATTCCTGCTTTTTAATCCTGAATCTATCACACGTTTCGCTTCAAGGGAACGTCACCCGTTTTGAAACGGTTCTCTGCCAATCAAGAGGGATCCCAATATAACTCCTAGAGACCAAGTACTTACCGGTCTTATCATATATTTGGCTTCCTCAACTTCTGGAGGCAGGTAACCAGGAGTGCCACATAAAATTCCATTTGCCGTCTTCAAAGATTCAGCTAGTCCAAAGTCAATAACCAATATATTTTCATTTTCGTCAACAAGGATATTGTCCCCTTTCAAATCTCTATGTGCTGTGCCAGCCATTTTCAATCTCGAAACTATAGATGATTTTTGTTCGAAAAGATTGAAAAAACGACACACAAAAAATTTTGATTGAAACCATTTGATATATTCCTAAAAGTGGCCTATTTTCACATTAAGCAGTCGTGCGTACGCTTAACCAAGGATCTTGACGAATTTCTTTCACAGTTGGTCTGTTATCTCTCGTTAATTCAACACTTGCGGGCTAAACTACGAGCCAATCGCGAACAATTCCTGCTTTTTAATCCTGAGTATATCACAAGTTTCGCTTCAAGGGAACGTCGCCCGTTTTGAAACGGTTCTCGGCCAATCAAGAGGGATCCCAATATAACTCCTAGAGACCAAGTTGTTACTGGTCCTATCAAATATTTGGCTCCACAGGATTCAACTTCTGGTGGTAGGTAACCAGGAGTGCCAAATAAAATTCCATTTGCCGTCTCCAAAGATTCAGCTAATCCAAAGTCAATAACCAATATATTTTCATTTTCGTCAACAAGGATATTGTCCCCTTTCAAATCTCTATGTGCTATGCCAGCCATTTTCAATCTCGAAACTATAGATGATATTTGTTCGAAAAGATTGAAAAACGACACACAATAAATTTTGATTCAAACCATTTGATATATTCTTAAAAGTGGCCTATTTTCACATTAAGCGCTCGTGCGTACGCTTAACCAAGGATCTTGACGAATTTCTTTCACACTTGGTCTGTTATCTCTCGTTAATTGCAAACACTTGCGAACTAAACTACGAGCCAATCGTGAACAATTCCTGCTTTTTAATCCTGAGGCCATCACACGTTTCGCTTCAAGGGAACGTCGCCCGTTTTGAAACGGTTATCTGCCAATCAAGAGGGATCCCAATATAATTCCTAGAGACCAAGTAGTTACCGGTCCTATCATATATTTGGCTTCTCAGGATTCAACTTCTAGAGGCAGGTAACCAGGAGTGCCACATAAAATTCCATTTGCCATCTCCAAAGATTCAGCTAATCCAAAGTCAATAACCAATATATTTTCATTATCGTCAACAAGGATATTGTCCCCTTTCAAATCTCTATGTGCTATGCCAGCCATTTCCAATCTCGAAACTTGATGTTATTTGTTCAAAAAGATTGAAAAAACTACACACAATAAATTTTGATTCAAACCATTTGATATATTCCTAAAAGTGGCCTATTTTCACATTAAGCACTCGTGCGTACGCTTAACCAAGGATCTTGACGAATTTCTTTCACAGTTGGTCTGTTATCTCTCGTTAATTGCCCACTTGCGGGCTAAACTACGAGCCAATCGCGAACAATTCCTGCTATTTAATCCTGAGTATATCACACGTTTCGCTTCAAGGGAACGTCGCCCGTTTTGAAACGGTTCTCTGCCAATCAAGAGGGATCGCAATATAACTCCTAGAGACCAAGTAGTTACCGGTCCTATCATATATTTGGCTTCACAGGATTCAACTTCTAGAGGCAGGTAACCAGGAGTGCCACATAAAATTGCATTTGCCGTCTCCAAAGATTCAGCTAATCCAAAGTCAATAACCAATATATTTTCATTTTCGTCAACAAGGATATTGTCCCCTTTCAAATCTCTATGTGCTATGCCAGCCATTTCCAATCTTGAAACTATAGATGATATTTGTTCAAAAAGATTGAAAAACGACACACAATAAATTTTGATTGAAACCATTTGATATATTCCTAAAAGTGGCCTATTTTCACATTAAGCGCTCGTGCGTACGCTTAACCAAGGATCTTGACGAATTTCTTTCACACTTGGTCTGTTATCTCTCGTTAATTGCAAACACTTGCGAACTAAACTACGAGCCAATCGTGAACAATTCCTGCTTTTAATCCTGAGGCCATCACACGTTTCGCTTCAAGGGAACGTCGCCCGTTTTGAAACGGTTATCTGCCAATCAAGAGGGATCCCAATATAACTCCTAGAGACCAAGTAGTTACCGGTCCTATCATATATTTGGCTTCTCAGGATTCAACTTCTGGAGGCAGGTAACCGGGAGTGCCACTTAAAATTCCATTTGCCATCTCCAAAGATTCAGCTAATCCAAAGTCAATAACCAATATATTTTCATTATCGTCAACAAGGATATTGTCCCCTTTCAAATCTCTATGTGCTATGCCAGCCATTTCCAATCTCGAAACTTGATGTTATTTGTTCAAAAAGATTGAAAAAACTACACACAATAAATTTTGATTCAAACCATTTGATATATTCCTAAAAGTGGCCTATTTTCACATTAAGCACTCGTGCGTACGCTTAACCAAGGATCTTGACGAATTTCTTTCACAGTTGGTCTGTTATCTCTCGTTAATTGCCCACTTGCGGGCTAAACTACGAGCCAATCGCGAACAATTCCTGCTATTTAATCCTGAGTATATCACACGTTTCGCTTCAAGGGAACGTCGCCCGTTTTGAAACGGTTCTCTGCCAATCAAGAGGGATCCCAATATAACTCCTAGAGACCAAGTAGTTACCGGTCCTATCATATTTGGCTTCACAGGATTCAACTTCTAGAGGCAGGTAACCGGGAGTGCCACATAAAATTCCATTTGCCGTCTCCAAAGATTCAGCTAATCCAAAGTCAATAACCAATATATTTTCATTCTCGTCAACAAGGATATTGTCCCCTTTCAAATCTCTATGTGCTATGCCAGCCATTTCCAATCTTGAAACTATAGATGATATTTGTTCAAAAGATTGAAAAACGACACACAATAAATTTTGATTGAAACCATTTGATATATTCTTAAAAGTGGCCTATTTTCACATTAAGCACTTGTGCGTACGCTTAACCAAGGATTTTGACGAAATTCTTTCACACTTGGTCTTTTATCTTTCCTTTATTGCAAACACTTGCGGACTAAACTACGAGCCAATCGTGAACATTTCCTGCTTTTTAAGCCTGAGTCTATCACATGTTTCGCTTCAAGAGAACGTCGCCCGTTTTGAAACGGTTCTCTGCCAATCAAGAGGGATCCCAATATAACTCCTAGAGACCAAGTAGTTACCGTTCCTATCATATTTGGCTTCACAGGATTCAAGTTCTGAAGGCAGGTAACCAGGAGTGCTACATAAAATTCCATTTGCCGTCTCCAAAGATTCAGCTAATCCAAAGTCAATAACCAATATATTTTCATTTTCGTCAACAAGGATATTGTCCGCTTTCAAATCTCTATGTGCTATGCCAGTCATTTCCAATCTCGAAACTATAGATGATATTTGTTCTAAGAGATTGAAAAAGCGACATACTATAAATTTTGATTGAAACCATTTGATATATTCCTAAAAGTGGCCTATTTTCACATTAAGCACTCGTGCGTACGCTTAACCAAGTATCTTGACGAATTTCTTTCACAGTTGGTCTGTTATCTCTCGTTAATTGCAAACACTTGCGGACTAAACTGCGAGCCAATTGCGAACAATTCCTGCTTTTTAATCCTGAGTATATCACACGTTTCGCTTCAAGGGAACGTCGCCCGTTTTGAAACGGTTCTCTGCCAATCAAGAGGAATCCCAATATAACTCCTAGAGACCAAGTTGTTACCGGTCCTATCAAATATTTGGCTCCACAGGATTCAACTTCTGGAGGCAGGTAACCAGGAGTGCCACATAAAATTGCATTTGCCGTCTCCAAAGATTCAGCTAATCCAAAGTCAATAACCAATATATTTTCATTTTCGTCAACAAGGATATTGTCCCCTTTCAAATCTCTATGTGCTATGCCAGTCATTTTCAATCTCGAAACTATAGATGATATTTGTTCGAAAAGATTGAAAAACGACACACAATAAATTTTGATTCAAACCATTTGATATATTCCTAAAAGTGGCCTATTTTCACATTAAGCACTTGTGCGTACGCTTAACCAAGGATCTTGACGAATTTCTTTCACACTTGGTCTGTTATCTCTCGTTAATTGCAAACACTTGCGAACTAAACTACGAGCCAATCGTGAACAATTCCTGCTTTTTAATCCTGAGGCCATCACACGTTTCGCTTCAAGGGAACGTCACCCGTTTTGAAACGGTTATCTGCCAATCAAGAGGGATCCCAATATAACTCCTAGAGACCAAGTAGTTACCGGTCCTATCATATTTGGCTTCTCAGGATTCAACTTCTGGAGGCAGCTAACCGGGAGGGCCACATAAAATTCCATTTGCCGTCTCCAAAGATTCAGCTAATCCAAAGTCAATAACCAATATATTTACATTCTCGTCAACAAGGATATTGTCCTCTTTCAAATCTCTATGTGCTATGCCAGCCATTTCCAATCTCGAAACTATAAATGATATTTGTTCGAAAAGATTGAAAAAACGACACACAATAAATTTTGATTCAAACCATTTGATATATTCTTAAAAGTGGCCTATTTTCACATTAAGCACTCGTGCGTACGCTTAACCAAGGATCTTGACGAATTTCTTTCGCACTTGGTCGGTTATCTCTAGTTAATTGCAAACACTTGCGGACTAAACTACGAGCCAATCGTGAAGAGTCTATCACACGTTTCGCTACAAGGGAACGTCGCCCGTTTTGAAACGATTCTCTGCCAATCAAGAGGCATCCCAATATAACTCCTAGAAACCAAGTAGTTACCGTTCCTATCATATATTTGGCTTCACAGGATTCAAGTTCTGAAGGCAGGTAACCAGGAGTGCCACATGAAATTCCATTTGCCGTCTCCAGAGATTCAGCTAATCCAAAGTCAATAACCAATATATTTTCATTATCGTCAACAAGGATATTGTCCCCTTTCAAATCTCTATGTGCTATGCCAGCCATTTCCAATCTTGAAACTATAGATGTTATTTGTTCAAAGAGATTGAAAAAACTACACACAATAAATTTTGATTCAGACCATTTGATATATTCCTAAAAGTGGCCTATTTTCACATTAAGCAGTCGTGCGTACGCTTAACCAACGATCTTGACGAATTTCTTTCACAGTTGGTCTGTTATCTCTCGTTAATTGCAAACACTTGCGAACTAAACTACGAGGCGATTGTGAACAATTCCTGCTTTTTAATCCTGAGGCCATCACACGTTTCGCTTCAAGGGAACGTCGCCCGTTTTGAAACGGTTATCTGCCAATCAAGAGGGATCCCAATATAACTCCTAGAGACCAAGTAGTTACCGGTCCTATCATATATTTGGCTTCTCAGGATTCAACTTCTGGAGGCAGGGAACCGGGAGTGCCACATAAAATTCCATTTGCCGTCTCCAAAGATTCAGCTAATCCAAAGTCAATACCCAATATATTTACATTCTCGTCAACAAGGATATTGTCCTCTTTTAAATCTCTATGTTCTATGCCAGCCATTTCCAATCTCGAAACTATAGATGATATTTGTTCGAAAAGATTGAAAAAACGACACACAATAAACTTTGATTCAAACCATTTGATATATTCTTAAAAGTGGCCTACTTTCACATTAAGCACTCGTGCGTACGCTTAACCAAGGATCTTGACGAATTTCTTTCGCACTTGGTCGGTTATCTCTAGTTAATTGCAAACACTTGCGGACTAAACTACGAGGCAATCGTGAAGAGTCTATATCACACGTTTCGCTACAAGGGAACGTCGCCCGTTTTGAAACGGTTCTCTGCCAATCAAGAGGGATCCCAATATAACTCCTAGAAACCATGTAGTTACCGTTCCTATCATATATTTGGCTTCACAGAATTCAAGTTCTGAAGGCAGGTAACCAGGAGTGCCACATGAAATTCCATTTGCCGTCTCCAAAGATTCAGCTAATCCAAAGTCAATAACCAATATATTTTCATTATCGTCAACAAGGATATTGTCCCCTTTCAAATCTCTATGTGCTATGCCAGCCATTTCCAATCTCGAAACTATAGATGTTATTTGTTCAAAAAGATTGAAAAAACTACACACAATAAATTTTGATTCAAACCATTTGATATATTCTTATAAGTGGCCTATTTTCACATTAAGCACTCGTGCGTACGCTTAACCAAGGATCTTGACGAATTTCTTTCGCACTTGGTTGGTTATCTCTAGTTAATTGCAAGCACTTGCGGACTAAACTACGAGCCAATCGTGAAGAATTCCTGCTTTTTAATCCTGAGTCTATCACATGTTTCGCTAGAAGGGAACGTCGCTCGTTTTGAAACGGTTATCTGCCAATCAAGAGGGATCTCAATATAACTCCTAGAGACCAAGTAGTTACCGTTCCTATCATATATTTGGCTTCATCAGGATTCAAGTTCTGGAGGCAGGTAACCAGGAGTGCCACATAAAATTCCATTTGCCGTCTCCAAAGATTCAGCTAATCCAAGGTCAATAACCAATATATTTTCATTATCGTCAGCAAGGATATTGTCCCCTTTCAAATCTCTATGTGCTATGCCAGCCATTTCCAATCTCGAAACTATAGATGCTATTTGTTCAAAAAGATTGAAAAAACTACACACAATAAATTTTGCTTCAAACCATTTGATATATTCCTAAAAGTGGCCTATTTTCACATTAAGCACTCGTGCGTACGCTTAACCAAGGATCTTGACGAATTTCTTTTACGGTTGGCCTGTTATCTCTCGTTAATTGCAAACACTTGCAGACTAAACTACGAGCCAATCGTGAACAATTCTTTCTTTTTAATCCTGAGTCTATCACACGTTTCGCTTCAAGGGAACGTCATCCGTTTTGAAACAGTTCTCTGCCAATCAAGAGGGATCCCAATATAACTCCTAGAGACTAAGTTGTTACCGGTTCTATCATATATTTGGCTTCACAGGAATAAACTTCTGGAGGCAGGTAACCAGGAGTACCACATAAAATTCCATTTGCCGTCTCAAAATATTCAGCTAATCCAAAGTCAATAACCAATATATTTTCATTATCGTCAGCAAGGATATTGTCCCCTTTCAAATCTCTATGTGCTATGCCAGCCATTTCCAATCTCGAAACTATAGATTATGTTTATTCAAAAAGACTGAAAAAACGACACACAATAAATTTTGATTGAAACTATTTGATATATTCTTAAAAGTGGCCTCTTTTCACATTAAGCCCTCGTGCGTACGCTTAACCAAGGATCTTGACGAATTTCTTTCACAATTGGTCTGTTCTCGTTAATTGCAAACACTTGCGGACTAAACAACGAGCCAATCTTGAACAATTCCTGCTTTTTAATCCTGAGTCTATCACATGTTTCGCTTCAAGGGAACGTCTCCCGTTTTGAAACGGTTCTCTGCCAATCAAGAGGGATCCCAATATAACTCCTAGAGACCAAGTACTTACCGGTCCTATCATATATTTGGCTTCACAGGATTCAACTTCTGGAGGCAGGTAACCAGGAGTGCCACATAAAATTCCATTTGCCGTCTCCAAAGATTCAGCTAGTCCAAAGTCAATAACCAATAAATTTTCATTTTCGTCAACAAGGATATTGTCCCCTTTCAAATCTCTATGTGCTATGCCAGCCATTTTCAATCTCGAAACTATAGATGATATTTGTTCGAAAAGATTGAAAAAACGACACACAAAAATTTTGATTGAAACCATTTGATATATTCCTAAAAGTGGCCTATTTTCACATTAAGCACTCGTGCGTACGCTTAACCAAGGATCTTGACGAATTTCTTTCACAGTTGATCTGTTATCTCTCGTTAATTCAACACTTGCGGGCTAAACTACGAGCCAATCGCGAACAATTCCTGCTTTTTAATCCTGAGTGTATCACACGTTTCGCTTCAAGGGAACGTCGCCCGTTTTGAAACGGTTCTCTGCCAATCAAGAGGGATCCCAATATAACTCCTAGAGACCAAGTTGTTACTGGTCCTATCAAATATTTGGCTCCACAGGATTCAACTTCTGGAGGCAGGTAACCAGGAGTGCCACATAAAATTCCATTTGCCGTCTCCAAAGATTCAGCTAATCCAAAGTCAATAACCAATATATTTTCATTTTCGTCAACAAGGATATTGTCCTCTTTTAAATCTCTATGTTCTATGCCAGCCATTTCCAATCTCGAAACTATAGATGATATTTGTTCGAAAAGATTGAAAAAACGACACACAATAAATTTTGATTCAAACCATTTGATATATTCTTAAAAGTGGCCTATTTTCACATTAAGCACTCGTGCGTACGCTTAACCAAGGATCTTGACGAATTTCTTTCGCACTTGGTCGGTTATCTTTAGTTAATTGCAAACACTTGCGGACTAAACTACGAGGCAATCGTGAAGAGTCTATCACACGTTTCGCTACAAGGGAACGTCGCCCGTTTTGAAACGGTTCTCTGCCAATCAAGACGGATCCCAATATAACTCCTAGAAACCATGTAGTTACCGTTCCTATCATATATTTGGCTTCACAGAATTCAAGTTCAGAAGGCAGGTAACCAGGAGTGCCACATAAAATTCCATTTGCCGTCTCCAAAGATTCAGCTAATCCAAAGTCAATAACCAATATATTTTCATTATCGTCAACAAGGATATTGTCCCCTTTCAAATCTCTATGTGCTATGCCAGCCATTTCCAATCTCGAAACTATAGATGTTATTTGTTCAAAAAGATTGAAAAAACTACACACAATAAATTTTGATTCAGACCATTTGATATATTCCTAAAAGTGGCCTATTTTCACATTAAGCAGTCGTGCGTACGCTTAACCAACGATCTTGACGAATTTCTTTCACAGTTGGTCTGTTATCTCTCGTTAATTGCAAACACTTGCGGACTAAACTACGAGCCAATCGTGAACAATTCTTTCTTTTTAATCCTGAGTCTATCACACGTTTCGCTTCAAGGGAGCGTCACTCGTTTTGAAACAGTTCTCTGCCAATCAAGAGGGATCCCAATATAACTCCTAGAGACCAAGTTGTTACCGGTTCTATCATATATTTGGCTTCACAGGATTAAACTTCTGGAGGCAGGTAACCAGGAGTACCACATAAAATTCCATTTGCCGTCTCAAAATATTCAGCTAATCCAAATTCAAAAACCAATATATTTTCATTTTCGTCAACAAGGATGTTGTCCCCTTTCAAATCTCTATGTGCTACGCCAGCCATTTCCAATCTCGAAACTATAGATTATATTTGTTGAAAAAGACTGAAAAAACGACACACAATAAATTTTGATTGAAACCATTTGATATATTCTTAAAAGTGGCCTCTTTTCACATCAAGCCCTCGTGCGTACGCTTAACCAAGGGTCTTGACGAATTTCTTTCACACTTGGTCTGTTATCTCTCGTTAATTGCAAACACTTGCGGACTAAACAACGAGCCAATCGTGAACAATTCCTGCTTTTTAATCCTGAGTCTATCACATGTTTCGCTTCAAGGGAAGGTCTCACATTTTGAAACGGTTCTCTGCCAAACAAGAGGGATCCCAATATAACTCCTAGAGACCAAGTAATTACCGGTCCTATCATATATTTGGCTTCACAGGATTCAGTTTCTTGAGGCAGGTAACCAGGAGTGCCACAAAATTCCATTTGCCGTCTCCAAAGATTCAGCTAATCCAAAGTCAATAACCAATATATTTTCATTTTCGTCAACAAGGATATTGTCCCCTTTCAAATCTCTATGTGCTATGCCAGCCATTTCCAATCTCGAAACTATAGATTATATTTGTTCAAAAAGACTGAAAAAACGACACACAATAAATTTTGATTGAAACCATTTGATATATTCCTAAAAGTGGCCTATTTTCACATTAAGCAGTCGTGCGTACGCTTAACCAAGGATCTTGACGAATTTCTTTCACACTTGGTCTGTTATCTCTCGTTAATTGCAAATACTTGCAGACTAAACTACGAGCCAATCGTGAACAATTCCTGCTTTTTAATCCTGAGTATATCACACGTTTCGCTTCTAGGGAACGTCGCCCGTTTTGAAACGGTTCTCTGCCAATCAAGAGGGATCCCAATATAACTCCTAGAGACCAAGTTGTTACCGGTCCTATCATATATTTGGCTTCACAGGATTCAACTTCTGGAGGCAGGTAACCAGGAGTGCCACATAAAATTCCATTTGCCGTCTCGAAAGATTCAGCTAATCCAAAGTCAATAACCAATATATTTTCATTTTCGTCAACAAGGATATTGTCCCCTTTTAAATCTCTATGTGCTATGCCAGCCATTTCCAATCTCGAAACTATAGATTATATTTGTTCAAAAAGACTGAAAAAACGACACACAATAAATTTTGATTCAAGCCATTTGATATATTCTTACAAGTGGCCTCTTTCCACATTAAGCACTCGTGCCTACGCTTAACCAAGGATCTTGACGAATTTCTTTCACACTTGGTCTGTTTTATCTCGTTAATTGCAAACACTTGCGGACTAAACTACGAGCCAATCTTGAACAATTCCTGCTTTTTAATCCTGAGTCTATCACATGTTTCGCTTCAAGGGAACGTCCCCCGTTTTGAAACGGTTCTCTGCCAATCAAGAGGGATCCCAATATAACTCCTTGAGACCAAGCACTTACCGGTCCTATCATATATTTGGCTTCACAGGATTCAACTTCTGGAGGCAGGTAACCAGGAGTGCCACATAAAATTCCATTTGCCGTCTCCAAAGATTCAGCTAATCCAAAGTCAATAACCAATATATTTTCATTTTCGTCAACAAGGATATTGTCCCCTTTCAAATCTATATGTGCTGTGCCAGCCATTTTCAATCTCGAAACTATAGATGATATTTGTTCGAAAAGATTGAAAAAACGACACACAAAAAATTTTGATTGAAACCATTTGATATATTCCTAAAAGTGGCCTATTTTCACATTAAGCACTCGTGCGTACCCTTAACCAAGGATCTTGACGAATTTCTTTCACACTTGGTCTGTTATCTCTCGTTAATTGCACACTTGCGGGCTAAACTACGAGCCAATCGCGAACAATTCCTGCTTTTTAATCCTGAGTATATCACACGTTTCGCTTCAAGGGAACGTCGCCCGTTTTAAAACGGTTCTCTGCCAATCAAGAGGGATCCCAATATAACTCCTAGAGACCAAGTAGTTACCGGTCCTATCATATATTTGGCTTCACAGGATTCAACTTCTGGAGGCAGGTAACCAGGAGTGCCACATAAAATTCCATTTGCCGTCTCCAAAGATTCAGCTAATCCAAAGTCAATAACCAATATATTTTCATTTTCGTCAACAAGGATATTGTCCCCTTTCAAATCTCTATGTGCTATGCCAGCCATTTCCAATCTCGAAACTATAGATGATATTTGTTCAAAAAGATTGAAAAACGACACACAATAAATTTTGATTGAAACCATTTGATATATTCCTAAAAGTGGCCTATTTTCACATTAAGCACTTGTGCGTACGCTTAACCAAGGATCTTGACGAATTTCTTTCACACTGGGTCTGTTATCTTTCCTTTATTGCAAACACTTGCGGACTAAACTACGAGCCAATCATGAACATTTCCTGCTTTTTAATCCTGAGTCTATCACATGTTTCGCTTCAAGAGGACGTCGCCCGTTTTGAAACGGTTCTCTGCCAATCAAGAGGGATCCCAATATAACTCCTAGAGACCAAGTTGTTACCGGTCCTATCATATATTTGGCTTCACAGGATTCAACATCTGGAGGTAGGTAACCAGGCGTGCCACATAAAATTTCATTTGCCGTCTCCAAAGATTCAGCTAATCCAAACTCAATAACCAATATATTTTCATTTTCGTCAACAAGGATATTGTCCGCTTTCAAATCTCTATGTGCTATGCCAGCCATTTCCAATCTCGAAACTATAGATGATATTTGTTCTAAAAGATTGAAAAAACGACCTACTATAAATTTTGATTGAAACCATTTGATATATTCCTAAAAGTGGCCTATTTTCACATTAAGCACTCGTGCGTACGCTTAACCAAGGATCTTGACGAATTTCTTTCACAGTTGGTCTGTTATCTCTCGTTAATTGCAAACACTTGCGGACTAAACTACGAGCCAATCGCGAACAATTCCTGCTTTTTAATCCTGAGTATATCACACGTTTCGCTTCAAGGGAACGTCGCCCGTTTTGAAACGGTTCTCTGCCAATCAAGAGGGATCCCAATATAACTCCTAGAGACCAAGTTGTTACCGGTCCTATCATATATTTGGCTCCACAGGATTCAACTTCTGGAGGCAGGTAACCAGGAGTGCCACATAAAATTCCATTTGTCGTCTCCAAAGATTCAGCTAATCCAAAGTCAATAACCAATATATTTTCATTTTCGTCAACAAGGATATTGTCCCCTTTCAAATCTCTATGTGCTATGCCAGCCATTTCCAATCTCTAAACTATAGATGATATTTGTTCAAAAAGATTGAAAAACGACACACAATAAATTTTGATTGAAACCATTTGATATATTCTAAAAGTGGCCTATTTTCACATTAAGCACTTGTGCGTACGCTTAACCAAGGATCTTGACGAATTTCTTTCACACTGGGTCTGTTATCTTTCCTTTATTGCAAACACTTGCGGACTAAACTACGAGCCAATCATGAACATTTCCTGCTTTTTAATCCTGAGTCTATCACATGTTTCGCTTCAAGAGAACGTTGCCCGTTTTGAAACGGTTCTCTGCCAATCAAGAGGGGTCCCAATATATCTCCTAGAGACCAAGTTGTTACCGGTCCTATCATATATTTGGCTTCACAGGATTCAACTTCTGGAGGCAGGTAACCAGGAGTGCCACATAAAATTCCATTTGCCGTCTCCAAAGATTCAGCTAATCCAAAGTCAATAACCAATATATTTTCATTTTCGTCAACAAGGATATTGTCCGCTTTCAAATCTCTATGTGCTATGCCAGCCATTTCCAATCTCGAAACTATAGATGATATTTGTTCTAAAAGATTGAAAAAACGACATACTATAAATTTTGATTGAAACCATTTGATATATTCCTAAAAGTGGCCTATTTTCACATTAAGCACTCGTGCGTACGCTTAACCAAGGATCTTGACGAATTTCTTTCACAGTTGGTCTGTTATCTCTCGTTAATTGCAAACACTTGCGGACTAAACTACGAGCCAATCGCGAACAATTCCTGCTTTTTAATCCTGAGTATATCACACGTTTCGCTTCAAGGGAACGTCGCCCGTTTTGAAACGGATCTCTGCCAATCAAGAGGGATCCCAATATAACTCCTAGAGACCAAGTTGTTACCGGTCCTATCAAATATTTGGCTCCACAGGATTCAGCTTCTGGAGGCAGGTAACCAGGAGTGCCACATAAAATTCCATTTGCCGTCTCCAAAGATTCAGCTAATCCAAAGTCAATAACCAATATATTTTCATTTTCGTCAACAAGGATATTGTCCCCTTTCAAATCTCTATGTGCTATGCCAGCCATTTCCAATCTCGAAACTATAGATGATATTTGTTCTAAAAGATTGAAAAAACGACATACTATAAATTTTGATTGAAACCATTTGATATATTCATAAAAGTGGCCTATTTTCACATTAAGCACTTGTGCGTACGCCTAACCAAGGATCTTGACGAATTTCTTTCACACTTGGTCTGTTATCTTTCCTTTATTGCAAACACTTGCGGACTAAACTACGAGCCAATCGTGAACATTTCCTGCTTTTTAATCCTGAGTCTATCACATGTTTCGCTTCAAGAGAACGTCGCCCGTTTTGAAACGGTTCTCTGCCAATCAAGAGGGATCCCAATATAACTCCTAGAGACCAAGTTTTTACCGGTCCTATCATATATTTGGCTTCACAGGATTCAACTTCTGGAGGCAGGTAACCAGGAGTGCCACATAAAATTCCATTTGCCGTCTCCAAAGATTCAGCTAATCCAAAGTCAATAACCAATATATTTTCATTTTCGTCAATAAGGATATTGTCCGCTTTCAAATCTCTATGTGCTATTCTAGCCATTTCCAATCTCGAAACTATAGATGATATTTGTTCTAAAAGATTGAAAAAACGACATACTATAAATTTTGATTGAAACCATTTGATATATTCCTAAAAGTGGCCTATTTTCACATTAAGCACTCGTGCGTACGCTTAACCAAGGATCTTGACGAATTTCTTTCACAGTTGGTCTGTTATCTCTCGTTAATTGCAAACACTTGCGGACTAAACTACGAGCCAATCGCGAACAATTTCTGCTTTTTAATTCCTGAGTATATCACACGTTTCGCTTCAAGGGAACGTCAGTAGAAAGGCTTTATTGACTCCCACCCCTCACCCCTGCTGCCACCTACAACTTTTTTACATAATTTATGCATCTTTTTATGTCTGTTCGTTGTCAGTGAGAATGGAAAAACAGAATTTTTCTCACTTGAAAAAACATGAATTTTCTCACATTGATGGATGTTTTCTTGGATGGTTATGTGTATTGGTCAATTTATTTGATGTTTTTCATGGATGTCAACGGCAATTCATGTCTGTTTTATGGTTTTTGTCAGTGAGAATGAAAAAACAGGAACTTTCTCACTTTGATGGATGTTTTATGGTTCAGTGTCAGTGAGAATGGAAAAAAAAACAGGAATTTTCTCACTTTGATGGATGTTTCAAGGTCGATTTATTTACTGTTGTTTGTCCAGGTGTAATGACAATGGGGTGATTTACATAATCGGTGGGGAGAATGTATTGATTTACGAAAGGGGGAATTAAGAAACAAACATGGCTTCATTGTTGTTTGGCTAGCCTAACCTGAGAAATTGATTTACATAATCGGTGGGGGAGAATGTATTGATTTACGAAAGGGGGAATTAAGAAACAAACATGGCTTCTTTGATCTTTAGGCTAACCTAACCTGAGAACTTGATTTACATAATCGGTGGGGGAGAATGTATTGATTTACGAAAGGGGGAATTAAGAAACAAACATGGCTTCTTTGATCTTTAGGCGAACCTAACCTGAGAAATTGATTTACATAATCGCTAGGGGAATGTATTGATTCACGAAAGGGGGAATTAAGAAATATTATGGCTTCTTTAATCTTAGGTCTGAGGGATAAACGTTCTTTAGGTCAGAGAGAAAAATTAATATTCTATTTTTAAATAGGGCTTCATTGATCTTTACTGTCAGGAATTAGAAATGACATCACTTGTTATCTTGGAATTATGCGGGAGTCTAAAGAGATAGAAATTCTATTTTTAAATACGGCTTCACTGAGCTTTAAGTCGGAGAGATAAATTGATATTCTAACGAAACCTTAATAGTGTAGCTAGGAACATTTATGACATGAAGAGATTAACGTGGGAAAGGGTTTCCTACAAATTTGAAATGTGACAGCGCCGGGGATGCCAAAAACAAAAGGAACACACAGAAATTACTTTTAGGGGGTTATTTGGGTGAAACGGTTTTAGACAGGCTATGGAATTATTTCGGCGAAACAGTTAGAGACATTTTAAAAGATGATTTAAAAGATGATTTTAGAAGAGGTTTTGAGTGTGGTCGTTATAATACACAAGTTCCATTTGAACAGTGTTGTGAGGTCCCCTACCACAACCCCAAAGGGTTCCGATCCCCCCACCCCAACCCCGAAGGAACCCCCCGGTCCTCAAAGGTTCTCCGGATTCCCAAAGGGCCCCCGGCGCCCCAAAGGCTCCTGAGCCACCATTTTAATACTTTTTTAAGGCTTTATTATATCTTTTCAGAACAAATTATTATTTTAGGGAATTATTTCGGCGAAACAGTTAGAGACGTTTTAAAAGATGATTTTTGAAGAGATTTTAGAAGAGGATTTGAGGATGAAAAACTCTGAGGTCGTTATAATACACAAGTTCCACTTGAACAGTGTCGTGAGGTCCTCTACCCCAACCCCAAAGGGTTCCGATCCCACCATCCCCAACCCCGAAGGAAGCGCCCGGTCCTCAAAGGTCCCCCCAAGCTCCCAAAGGACCACCCGCCCTCAAGGGTCCCACAGACTCTCAAAGGCTCTCCCCGAGCCCCGTCTTTCGCTGATGTGTGTTGTCTGAAACTTATGATTTGGGATATGTAAATTACTATTTCGGACTTTTCTGAGCTAGATTTCTTAGTCTTTCGTTGGTGTGTGTTGTCTGAAACCTACGATTTGGGATGGATGGATTGCAATTTTTGACTTTTCTGAGCTAGGTTTCATAGCCTTTCATAGGTGTGTACTGTCAGAAAATTATGATTTGGGATGTGTAGTTTGAAAGTTGGACTTTTCAGATCTATGATTCTTAGTCTCTCATAGGCGTTTGTTTTCTGAAACTTCTAGTTTGGGATGAATAGTTTGCTATTTCAGGCTTTTCTGAGCTAAGGTTTCCTAGTATTTCGTAGGTGAATGTTGTCTGAAACTTATGATTTGGGATATGTAAATTACTATTTCGGGCTTTTCTAAGCTAGATTTCTTAGTCTTTCGTTGGTGTGTGTTGTCTGAAACCTATGATTTGGGATGGGTGGATTGCTATTTTTGACTTTTCTGAGCTGGATTCTTAGCCGTTCATAGGTGTGTGTTGTCTGAAACTTATGATTTGGGATGGTTAATTTGCTATTTTTGACTTTTCTGAGCTAGGTTTCTTAGCCTTTCATATGTGTGTGCTGTCAGAAAATTATGATTTGGGATTTGTAGTTTGCTTTTTGGACTTTTCAGAGCTAGGATTCTTAGTCCCTCATAGGTGTTTGTTGTCTGAAGCCTATAGTTTGGGATGAATAGTTTGCTATTTCAGGCTTTTCATAGCCAGATTTCTTAGTATTTCGTAGGTGTGTGTTGTCTGAAACCTATGATTTGGATTGTGTGGGTTGCTATTTTTTGACTTTTCATAGCCAGATTTCTTAGTCTTTCGTAGGTGTGTGTTGTCTGAAACCTATGATTTGGATTGTGTGGATTGCTATTTTTGACTTTTCTGAGCTAGATTTCTTAGCCTTTCATAGGTGTGTGCTTTCAGAAAATTATGATTTGGGATGAGTGGTTTGCTTTTTTGGACTTTTCAGAGTTGGATTTCTTAGCCGTTCATAGGTGAGTGTTGTCTGAAACCTATGATTTGGGATGTTCAATTTGCTATTTTTGACTTTTCTGAGCTAGGTTTCTTAGCCTTTCATAGGTGTGTGTTGTCAGAAAATTATGATTTGGGATGTGTAGTTTGCTATTTCAGGCTTTTCTGAGCTAAGGTTTCCTAGTATTTCGTAGGTGAATGTTGTCTGAAACCAATAGTTTGGGATGATGAGTAGTTTGCTATTTCAGGCTTTTATGAGCTAGGTTTCTTAGCCTTTCGTAGGTGTGTGTTGACTGAAACTTATGATTTGGGATATGTAATTTGCTATTTCCGACTTTTCATAACCAGATTTCTTAGTCTTTCGTAGGTGTGTGGTGTCTGAAACCTATGATTTGGGATGTGTGGGTTGCTATTTTTTGACTTTTCTGAGCTGGATTTCTTAGCCTTTCGTAGGTGTGTGTTGACTGAAACCCTATGATTTGGGATGGTTAATTTGCTATTTTGACTTTTCTGAGCTAGATTTCTTAACCTTTCATAGGTGTGTCCTTTCAGAAAATTATGATTTGGGAGGTGTAGTTTGCTTTTTGGACTTTTCAGAGCTAGGATTCTTACTCACTCATAGGTGTTTATTGTCTGAAACTTCGAGTTTGGGATGAGTAGTTGGCTATTTCAGACTTTTCTGAGCTAAGGTTTCTTAGTATTTCGTAGGTGAATGTTGTCTGAAACTTATGATTTGGGATATGTAAATTACTATTTCGGGCTTTTCTGAGTTGGATTTCTTGGTCTTTCATAGGTGTGTGGTGTCTGAACCTATGATTTGGGATGAGTGGTTTGCTTTTTGGACTTTTCTGAGCTGGATTTCTGAGCCTTTCGTAGGTGTGTGTTGACTGAAACCTATGATTTGGGATGTATAGTTTGCTATTTTTTGACTTTTCTGAGCTAGGTTTCTTAGCCTTTCATAGGTATGTGTTGTCAGAAAATTATGATTTGGGATGTGTAGTTTGCTATTTCAGCCTTTTCTGAGCTAAGGTTTCCTAGTATTTCGTAGGTGAATGTTGTCTGAAACCAATAGTTTGGGATGAGTAGTTTGCTATTTTTGAATTTTCTGAGCTAGGTTTCTTAGTCTTTCGTTGGTGTGTGTTGACTGAAACCTATGATTTGGGATATGTAGTTTGCTATTTTTGACTTTTCTGAGCTGGATTTATTAGCCTTTCATAGGTGTGTGTGACTGAAACTTATGATTGGGATGAGTGGTTTGCTATTTTTGTCTTTTCTGAGCTAGATTTCTTAGCCTTTCATAGGTATGTGTTGTCAGAAAATTAAGATTTGGGATGTGTAGTTTGCTATTTGGACTTTTCAGAGCTATGATTCTTAGTCCATCATAGGCGTTTGATGTCTGAAACTTCTAGTTTGGGATGAGTAGTTTGCTATTTCAGGCTTTTCTGAGCTAAGGTTTCTTAGTCTTTCATAGGTGAATGTTGTCTGAAACCTATGATTTGGGATATGTAAATTACTATTTCGGGCTTTTCTAAGCTAGATTTCTTAGTCTTTCGTTGGTGTGTGTTGTCTGAAACCTATGATTTGGGATATGTAAATTACTATTTCGGGCTTTTCTGAGTTGGATTTCTTAGTCTTTCATAGGTATGTGTTGTCTGAAACCTATGATTTGGGATGTGTGGGTTGCTATTTTTTGACTTTTCCGAGCTGGATTTCTTAGCCGTTCATAGGTGAGTGCTGTCTGAAACTTATGATTTGGGATGGTTAATTTGCTATTTCCGGCTTTTATTAGCTAGGTTTCTTAGCCTTCATAGGTGTGTGTTGTCAGAAAATTATGATTTTGGGATGTGTAGTTTGCTATTTGGACTTTTCAGAGCTAGGATTCTTAGTCCATCATAGGTGTTTGTTGTCTGAAACCAATAGTTTGGGATGAGTAGTTTGCTATTTCAGGCTTTTCTGAGCTAGATTTCTTAGCCTTTCATTGGTGTGTGCTTTCAGAAAATTATGATTTGGGATATGTAAATTACTATTTCGGGCTTTTCTAAGTTGGACACTTCTAAATTTTTCCGTAGAAGATAGGAAAAGTTATACTATGATTGTGATTTTTCCATGAAGATAAAAAGTTTCACTTTAATTCTAAATTTTCTTAAATTCAATTCCGACCTTTCTCAAAGAGATGAAAAAAAACTAAAGTTCTGTTCCAAATATTTTCCCGGAAGAAGAAAGTTCAACTTCGATTCTGAATTTTCTCAATGAAAATGAAATAAGTTATTGATCAAATCTATTTTCCCAAAATAATATAAAAAATTGCCACTTCAGTTCAGATTTTTTTCTCAAAGAGATGAAGAAATTTAAAGTTCTGTTCCAAATTTTTCATAGAAGATAGGAAAAGTTATACATTGATCGTGAATATTCGAGTTCTATTCTGAATTTTACCAAAGAACACAATTCAATTCTAATTTCCCCAATAAAAAATTTAAAGTTCAATTCTAAATTTTCGGTGGAAGATAGAAAAAGTAATACCATACGTGTGAATATTTTCCCGGAAGATAAAAAGTTCTAGTTCAATTTAAAATTTTCTCAACGAAGTGAAGAAGAATTCAAGTTCTCTTCTGAATTTTACCAAAGAACATAATTCAATTCTAATTTCACCAGAGAAAATAAAAAATCTTCCACTTCAGTTCCTTATTTCACAAAGACATAAAGAAATTTAAAGTTCAATTCTAAATTTTTCGGTGGAAGATAGAAAAAGTAATACCATACTTGTGAATATTTTCATGGAAGATAAAAAGTTCTAGTTCAATTTAAAATTTTCTCAACGAAGTGAAGGAAAGTTCAAGTTCTCTTCTGAATTTTCTCAATGAAAAAGAAATTAGTCATTGATCATTTCTATTTTTTCCAAATAATATAAAAATTTTCCACTTTAGTTCAGATCTGGCTCGAAGAGATGAAAAATTTAAAATACTCTTCCAAATTTTTCACTGAAGATAAAAAAGTTCAAGTTCTCTTCGGAATTTTACCAAAGAACACAATTCAATTCTAATTTCTCCAGAGAAAATAAAAAATCTTCCACTTCAGTTCTTTATTTCACAAAGACATAAAGAAATTTAAAGTCAATTCTAAATTTTTCGGTGGAAGATAGAAAAAGTAATACCATACTTGTGAATATTTTCCCGGAAGATAAAAAGTTCTACTTCAATTTAAAATTTTCTCAACGAAGTGAAGAAAAGTTCAAGTTCTCTTCTGAACTTTACCAAAGAACACACTTCAATTCTAATTTCTCCAGAGAAAACAAAAATCTTCCACTTCAGTTCTTTATTTCACAAAGACATAAAGAAATTTAAAGTTCAATTCTAATTTTTCGGTGGAAGATAGAAAAAGTAATACCATACTTGTGAATATTTTCACGGAAGATAAAAAGTTCTAGTTGAATTTTTGAATAAATTTTCTCAACGAAGTCAAGGAAAGTTCAAGTTCTCTTCTGAACTTTACCAAAGAACACACTTCAATTCTAATTTCTCCAGAGAAAACAAAAATCTTCCACTTCAGTTCTTTATTTCACAAAGAAATAAAGAAATTTAAAGTTCAATTCTAAATTTTTCGGTGGGAGATAGAAAAATTAATACCATACTTGTGATTATTTTCACGGAAGATAAAAAGTTCTAGTTCAATTTAAAATTTTCTCAATGAAGTGAAGAAAAGTTCAAGTTCTCTACTGAATTTTACCAAAGAACACAATTCAATTCTAATTTCTACAGAGAAAATAAAAATCTTCCACTTCAGTTCTTTATTTCACAAAAGACATAAAGAAATTTAAAGTTCAATTCTAAATTTTTCGGTGGAAGATAGAAAAAGTAATACCATACTTGTGATTATTTTCCCGGAAGATAAAAAGTTCTAGTTCAATTTAAAATTTTCTCAACGAAGTGAAGAAAAAGTTCAAGTTCTCTTCTGAACTTTACCAAAGAACACACTTCAATTCTAATTTCTCCAGAGAAAATAAAAATCTTCCACTTCAGTTTTAAGTTCCCCAAAGAAATAAAGAAATTTATAGTTCTATTCTAAATTTTTAGATGGAAGATAGAAAAAGTAATACTATGACTGCGATTGTTTTTTCCATGAAGATCAAAAGTTTCACTTTATTTATAATTTTTCTTAAATTCAGTTCTGATTTTTCTCAAAGAGATGAAAAATTTAAAGTTCTGTTCCAAATTTTTCATAGAAGATAGAAAAAGTTATACATTGATTGTGAATATTCAACATGAAGATAAGGAACTCCACTTTAAATTCTGAGTTTTCTCGAAGTTACCTAACTTAGTTACCTAAATTCTGAGTTACCTAACTTAATCTAACCTAACCTAATCATACACCTAACTTTTTGCATGTCTCTCACCTAAGCTAACCTAAGTGAAGCGTACGTAGGCTAACCTAACCTAATCTAACCTAACTTAATCTAGTCTAACCTAACCTAACCATACTCGCCGGAAAAGGTTAGGTTAACTTATCATGAGCACTCATGATAAGTTAACCTATCCTAACCTAACTTAAACATGTGGAAATGTTTCTATTTATTTATTAATATTTATTTATACCTAACCTAACCTATTGTTTTGAAGGTTAGATGAACGAGTTTGAACGATTGTCTTTAATAATAGAACGAGTCACTCATTTTCTAATTTAAAAATTTGATGGGTAAATCCATAAGACAAAGGAGCTAAAATTTAATTTAAAATTAGAAAAGAACTTTAAATTTTTCATCTCTTGAGAAAAAAAAACAGAACTGAAGTGGAGCCTTTTTATTTTCTGGTAAAATTAGGAGAGAACTTTGAATTTTTTATGTCTTTGAGGAATTAAGAACTGAAGTGGAAGCTTTTTTCATTTTCATTGGTAAAATTCAGAATTGAGCTAACTTTTTTCACTTCTTTAAGAAAACTCAGAAGAGAACTTGAACATTTTGCACTTCTTCGAGAAAACTCAGAATTAAAGTGATGCTCCTTATCTTCATGTCGAATATTCAAATCAATGTATAACTTTTTCTATCTTCTATGAAAAAATTGGAACAGAACTTTAAATTTTCATCTCTTTGCAAAAAATCGGTAGTGAACTTAAGAAAATTAGAATTAAAGTGAAAACTTATTATCTTTACTGGAAAATAATCACAATCATAGTATAACTTTTTCCTATCTTCTATAGAAAAATTTAGAACTGAACTTGAAATTTTTTATGTCTTTGAGAAATTAAGAACTGAAGTGGAAGGTTTTTTTTTTCATTGGTAAAATTCAGAATTGAGTTAACTTTTTTCTCTTCTTTAAGAAAATTCAGAAGAGAACTTGAACAATTTGCACTTCTTCGAGAAAAACTCAGAATTAAAGTGGAGTTCCTTATCTTCATGTTGAATATTCACAATCAATGTATAACTTTTTCTATCTTCTATGAAAAATTTGGAACAGAACTTTAAATTTTTTCATCTCTTTGAGAAAAATCAGAACTGAATTTAAGAAAAAATTATAAATAAAGTGAAAACTTTTGATCTTCATGGAAAACAATCGCAGTCATAGTATTACTTTTTCTATCTTCCATCTAAAAATTTAGAATAGAACTATACATTTCTTTATTTCTTTGGGGAACTTAAAACTGAAGTGGAAGATTTTTATTTTCTCTGGAGAAATTAGAATTGAAGTGTGTTCTTTGGTAAAATTCAGTAGAGAACTTGAACTTTTCTTCACTTCATTGAGAAAATTTTAAATTGAACTAGAACTTTTTATCTTCCGTGAAAATAATCACAAGTATGGTGTTAATTTTTCTATCTCCCACCGAAAAATTTAGAATTGAACTTTAAATTTCTTTATGTCTTTGTGAAATAAAGAACTGAAGTGGAAGATTTTTGTTTTCTCTGGAGAAATTAGAATTGAAGTGTGTTCTTGGTAAAGTTCAGAAGAGAACTGAACTTTCCTTGACTTCGTTGAGAAAATTTAAAATTCAACTAGAACTTTTTATCTTCCGTGAAAATATTCACAAGTATGGTATTACTTTTTCTATCTTCCACCGAAAAATTAGAATTGAACTTTAAATTTCTTTATGTCTTTGTGAAATAAAGAAACTGAAGTGGAAGATTTTTGTTTTCTCTGGAGAAATTAGAATTGAAGTGTGTTCTTTGGTAAAAGTTCAGAAGAGAACTTGAACTTTTCTTCACTTCGTTGAGAAAAATTTTAAATTGAAGTAGAACTTTTATCTTCGGGAAAATATTCACAAGTATGGTATTACTTTTTATCTTCCACCGAAAAAATTTAGAATTGAACTTTAAATTTCTTTATGTCTTTGTGAAATAAAGAACTGAAGTGGAAGATTTTTATTTCTCTGGAGAAATTAGAATTGAATTGTGTTCTTTGGTAAAATTCCGAAGAGAACTTGAAGTTTTTTATCTTCAGTGAAAAATTTGGAAGAGTATTTTAAATTTTTCATCTCTTCGAGCCAGATCTGAACTAAAGTGGAAAATTTTTATATATTTGGAAAAATAGAAATGATCAATGACTAATTTCTTTTTCATTGAGAAAATTCAGAAGAGAACTTGAACTTTCCTTCACTTCGTTGAGAAAATTTTAAATTGAACTAGAACTTTTTATCTTCCATGAAAATATTCACAAGTATGGTATTACTTTTTCTATCTTCCACCGAAAAATTTAGAATTGAACTTTAAATTTCTTTATGTCTTTGTGAAATAAGGAACTGAAGTGGAAGATTTTATTTTCTCTGGTGAAATTAGAATTGAATTGTGTTCTTTGGTAAAATTCAGAAGAGAACTTGAATTCTTCTTCACTTCGTTGAGAAAATTTTAAATTGAACTAGAACTTTTTATCTTCCGGGAAAATATTCACACGTATGGTATTACTTTCTATCTTCCACCGAAAAATTTAGAATTGAACTTTAATTTTTTTTATTGGGGAAATTAGAATTGAATTGTGTTCTTTGGTAAAAATTCAGAATAGAACTCGAATATTCACGATCAATGTATAACTTTTCCTATCTTCTATGAAAAATTTGGAACAGAACTTTAAATTTCTTCATCTCTTTGAGAAAAAAAATCTGAACTGAAGTGGAAATTTTTATATTATTTTGGGAAAATAGATTTGATCAATAACTTATTTCATTTTCATTGAGAAAATTCAGAATCGAAGTTGAACTTTTCTTCTTCCGGGAAAATATTTGGAACAGAACTTTAATTTTTTTCATCTCTTCGAGAAAGGTCGGAATTGAATTTAAGAAAATTTAGAATTAAAGTGAAACTTTTTATCTTCATGGAAAATAATCACAATCATAGTATAACTTTTCCTATCTTCTACGGAAAAATTTAGAAGTGTCCAACTCAGAAAAGCCCGAAATAGTAATTTACATATCCCAAATCATAATTTTCTGAAAGCACACACCAATGAAAGGCTAAGAAATCTAGCTCAGAAAAGCCTGAAATAGCAAACTACTCATCCCAAACTATTGGTTTCAGACAACAAACACCTATGATGGACTAAGAATCCTAGCTCTGAAAAGTCCAAATAGCAAACTACACATCCCAAAATCATAATTTTCTGACAACACACACCTATGAAAGGCTAAGAAACCTAGCTAATAAAAGCCGGAAATAGCAAATTAACCATCCCAAATCATAAGTTTCAGACAGCACTCACCTATGAACGGCTAAGAAATCCAGCTCGGAAAAGAAAACAAGCCACACATCAAAAAATAGCAACCCACACATCCCAAATCGTAGGTTTCAGACAACACATACCTATGAAAGACTAAGAAATCCAACTCAGAAAAAACAGCCCGAAATAGTAATTTAAAAGTATCCCAAATCATAGGTTTCAGACAACACACACCAACGAAAGACTAAGAAATCTAGCTTAGAAAAGCCCGAAATAGTAATTTACACATCCCAAATCATAGGTTTCAGACAACATTCACCTATGAAAGACTAAGAAACCTTAGCTCAGAAAAGCCTGAAATAGCAAACTACTCATCCCAAACTAGAAGTTTCAGACATCAAAACGCCTATGATGGACTGAGAATCATAGCTCTGAAAAGTCCAAATGGCAAAATACACATCCCAATCTTAATTTTCTGACAACACATACCTATGAAAGGCTAAGGAAATCTAGCTCAGAAAAGGACAAAAATAGCAAACCACTCATCCCAATCATAGGTTTCAGTCAACACACACCTATGAAAGGCTAATAAATCCAGCTCAGAAAAGTCAAAAATAGCAAACTACATATCCCAAATCATAGGTTTCAGTCAAACACACACCAACGAAAGACTAAGAAACCTAGCTCAGAAAAGTCAAAAATAGCAAACTACTCATCCCAAACTATTGGTTTCAGACAACATTCACCTACGAATACTAGGAAACCTTAGCTCAGAAAAGCCTGAAATAGCAAACTACACATCCCAAATCATAATTTTCTGACAAACGCATACCTATGAAAGGCTAAGAAACCTAGCTCAGAAAAGTCAAAAAATAGCAAACTATACATCCCAAATCATAGGTTTCAGTCAACACACACCTACTAAAGGCTCAGAAATCCAGCTCAGAAAAGTCCAAAAAGCAAACCACTCATCCCAAATCATAGGTTTCAGGACACCACACACCTATGAAAGACTAAGAAATCCAACTCAGAAAAGCCCTAAATAGTAATTTACATATCCCAAATCATAAGTTTCAGACAACATTCACCTACGAAATACTAAGAAACCCTAGCTCAGAAAAGTCTGAAATAGCCAACTACTCATCCCAAATTCGAAGTTTCAGACAATAAACACCTATGAGTGACTAAGAATCCTAGCTCTGAAAAGTCCAAAAAGCAAACTACACCTCCCAAATCATAATTTTCTGAAAGCACACACCTATGAAAGGTTAAGAAATCTAGCTCAGAAAAGTCAAAAATAGCAAATTCACCATCCCAAATCATAGGTTTCACTCAACACACACCTACGAAAGGCTAAGAAATCCAGCTCAGAAAAGTCAAAAAATAGCAACCCACACATCCCAAATCATAGGTTTCAGACACCACACACCTACGAAAGACTAAGAAATCTGGTTATGAAAAGTCGGAAATAGCAAATTACATATCCCAAATCATAAGTTTCAGTCAACACACACCTACGAAAGGCTAAGAAACCTAGCTCATAAAAGCCTGAAATAGCAAACTACTCATCCCAAACTATTGGTTTCAGACAACATTCACCTACGAAATACTAGGAAACCTTAGCTCAGAAAAGCCTGAAATAGCAAACTACACATCCCAAATCATAATTTTCTGACAACACACACCTATGAAAGGCTAAGAAAACCTAGCTCAGAAAAGTCAAAAAATAGCAAATTAACATCCCAAATCATAGGTTTCAGACAACACTCACCTATGAACGGCTAAGAAATCCAGCTCTGAAAAGTCCAAAAAAGCAAACCACTCATCCCAAATCATAATTTTATGAAAGCACACACCTATGAAAGGCTAAGAAATCTAGCTCAGAAAAGTCAAAAATAGCAATCCACACAATCCAAATCATAGGTTTGAGACAACACACACCTACGAAAGACTAAGAAATATGGCTATGAAAAGTCAAAAAATAGCAACCCACACAATCCAAATCATAGGTTTCAGACAACACACACCTACGAAATACTAAGAAATCTGGCTATGAAAAGCCTGAAATAGCAAACTATTCATCCCAAACTATAGGCTTCAGACAACAAACACCTATGAGGGACTAAGAATCCTAGCTCTGAAAAGTCCAAAAAGCAAACCACAAATCCCAAATCATAATTTTCTGACAGCACACACATATGAAAGGCTAAGAAACCTAGCTCAGAAAAGTCAAAAATAGCAAATTAACCACCCAAATCATAAGTTTCAGACAACACACACCTATGAACGGCTAAGAAATCCAGCTCAGAAAAGTCAAAAATAGCAATCCACCCATCCCAAATCATAGGTTTCAGACAACACACACACCAACGAAAGACTAAGAAATCTAGCTTAGAAAAGCCCGAAATAGTAATTTACATATCCCAAATCATAAGTTTCAGACAACATTCACCTACGAAATACTAGGAAACCTTAGCTCAGAAAAGCCTGAAATAGCAAACTATTCATCCCAAACTAGAAGTTTCAGACAACAAACGCCTATGAGAGACTAAGAATCATAGATCTGAAAAGTCCAACTTTCAAACTACACATCCCAAATCATAATTTTCTGACAGTACACACCTATGAAAGGCTATGAAACCTAGCTCAGAAAAGTCAAAAATTGCAATCCATCCATCCCAAATCATAGGTTTCAGACAACACACACCAACGAAAGACTAAGAAATCTAGCTCAGAAAAGTCCGAAATAGTAATTTACATATCCCAAATCATAAGTTTCAGACAACACACATCAACGAAAGACGGGGCTCGGGGAGAGCCTTTGAGGGTCTGTGGGACCCTTGAGGGCCGGGGTGGTCCTTTGGAGCTTTGGGGGACCTTTGAGGACCGGGCGCTTCCTTCGGGGTTGGGGATGGTGGGATCGGAACCCTTTGGGGTTGGGGTAGAGGACCTCACGACACTGTTCAAATGGAACTTGTGTATTATAACGACCTCAGAGTTTCATCCTCAAATCCTCTTCTAAAATCTCTTCAAAAATCATCTTTAAAAAAGTCTCTAACTGTTTCGCCGAAATAATTCCCTAAAATAATAATTTGTTCTGAAAAGATATAATAAAGCCTTTAAAAAAGTATTAAAATGGTGGCTCAGGAGCCTTTGGGGCGCTGGGGGCCCTTTGGGAATCCGGAGAACCTTTGAGGACCGGGGGGTTCCTTCGGGGTTGGGGTGGGGGGATCGGAACCCTTTGGGGTTGTGGTAGGGGACCTCACAACACTGTTCAAATGGAACTTGTGTATTATAACGACCACACTCAAAACCTCTTCTAAAATCATCTTTTAAATCATCTTTTAAAATGTCTCTAACTGTTTCGCCGAAATAATTCCATAACCTGTCTAAAACCGTTTCACCCAAATAACCCCCTAAAAGTAATTTCTGTGTGTTCCTTTTGTTTTTGGCATCCCTGCGCTGTCACATTTCAAATTTCTAGGAAACCCTTTCCCACGTTAATCTCTTCATCTCATAAATGTTTCCTAGCTACACTATTAAGGTTTCGTTAGAATATCAATTTATCTCTCTCCGACTTAAAGCTCAGTGAAGCCGTATTTAAAAATAGAATTTCTATCTCTTTAGACTCCCGCATAATTCCAAGATAACAAGTGATGTCATTTCTAATTCCTGACAGTAAAGATCAATGAAGCCCTATTAAAAAATAGAATATTAATTTTTCTCTCTGACCTAAAGAACGTTTATCCCTCAGACCTAAGATTAAAGAAGCCATAATGTTTCTTAATTCCCCCTTTCGTGAATCAGTACATTCCCTAGCGATTATGTAAATCAATTTCTCAGGTTAGGTTCGCCTAAAGATCAAAGAAGCCATGTTTGTTTCTTAATTCCCCCTTTCGTAAATCAATACATTCTCCCCCACCGATTATGATAAATCAAGTTCTCAGGTTAGGTTAGCCTAAAGATCAAAGAAGCCATGTTTGTTTCTTAATTCCCCCTTTCGTAAATCAATACATTCTCCCCCACCGATTATGTAAATCAATTCTCAGGTTAGGCTAGCCAAACAACAATGAAGCCATGTTTGTTTCTTAATTCCCCCTTTCGTAAATCAATACATTCTCCCCCACCGATTATGTAAATCACCCCATTGCCATTACACCTGGACAAACAACAGTAAAAAAATCGACCTTGAAACATCCATCAAAGTGAGAAAGTTCCTGTTTTTTCATTCTCACTGACAAAAACCATAAAACAGACATGAATTGCTGTTGACATCCATCAAATAAAATTGAAAAACATAACAAATAAATTGACCAACATTCACAAGTGATAACCATCCAAGAAAAAAAACATCCATCAATGTGAGAAAATTCATGTTTTTTTCAAGTGAGAAAAATTGTTTTTTTTTTTTTGTCCCGTTCTCGTTTTTTCCATTCTCACTGACAAACGAACAGACATAAAAAACATGCATAAATATGTAAAAAAAATTGTAGGTGGCAGCAGGGGGAGGGGTTATGGAGTCATGTTGTAGGTTGGGAATGGCCTTTTGGGGTGGGAGTCAATAAGGCTTTCTACTAACGTCGCCCGTTTTGAAACGGCTCTCTGTCAATCAAGAGGGATCCCAATATAACTCCTAGAGACCACGTTGTTACTGGTCCTATCAAATATTTGGCTCCACAGGATTCAACTTCTGGTGGTAGGTAACCAGGAGTGCCAAATAAAATTCGATTTGCCGTCTCCAAAGATTCAGCTAATCCAAAGTCAATAACCAATATATTTTCATTTCGTCAACAAGGATATTGTCCCCTTTGAAATCTCTATGTGCTATGCCAGCCATTTTCAATCTCGAAACTATAGATGATATTGTGTTCGAAAAGATTGAAAAAAACGACACACAATAAATTTGATTCAAACCATTTGATATATTCTTAAAAAGTGGCCTATTTTCACATTAAGCGCTCGTGCGTACGCTTCACCAAGGATCTTGACGAATTTCTTTCGCACTTGGTCTGTTTATCTCTAGTTGATTGCAAAACACTTGCGGACTAAACTACGAGCCAATCGTGAACAATTCCTGCTTTTTAATTCTGAGTATCACACGTTTCCCTTCAAGGGAACGTCGCCCGTTTGAAACGGTTCTCTGACAATCAAGAGGGATCCCAATATAACTCTTAGAGACCAAGTAGTTACCGGTCCTATCAATATTTGGCTTCACAGGATTCAACTTCTGGAGGCAGGTAACCAGGAGTGCCACATAAAAATTCCATTTGCCGTCTTAAAAGATTCAGCTAATCCAAAGTCAATAACCAATATATTTTCATTTCGTCAACAAGAATATTGTCCCCTTTCAAATCTCTATGTGCTATGCCAGCCATTTTCAATCTCGAAACTATAGATGATATCTGTTCAAAAAGATTGAAAAAAAAAACGACACACAATAAATTTTTGATTCAAAGCATTTAAAATATTCCTAAAAAGTGGCCCTATTTTCACATTAAGCACTCGCGCGTACGCTCTTAACCAAGTATTTTGACGAATTTCTTTCACACTTGGTCTGTTATCTCTCGTTAAATGCAAACACTTGCAGACTAAACTACGAGCCAATCGTGAACAATTCCTTCTTTTTAATCCTGAGTCTATCACACGTTTCGCTTCAAGGGAACTTCGCCCGTTTTGATACAATTCTCTGCCAATCAAGAAGGATCCCAATATAATTCCTAGATACCAAGTAGTTATCGGTCCTATATATTTTGCTTCACAGGATTCAACTTCTGGAGGGCAGGTAACCAGGAGTGCCACATAAAAATTCCATTTGCCGTCTCCAAAGATTCAGCTAATCCAAAGTCAAAACCAATATATTTTCATTATCGTCAACAAGGATATTGTCCCCTTTCAAATTCTCTATGTGCTATGCCAGTCATTTCCAATCTCGAAAACTATAGATGTTATTTGTTCAAAAAGATTGAAAAAAACTACCACAATAAATTTTGATTCACAAAACCATTTGATATATTCCTAAAAGTGGCCTATTTTCACATTAAGCACTCGTGCGAACGCTTAACCAAGGATCTTGACGAATTTCTTTCACACTTGGTCTGTTATCTCTCGTTAATTGCAATTACTTGCGGACTAAAACTACGATCCAATCGTGAACAATTCCTGCTTTTTAATCCTGAGTATCACATGTTCGCTTCAAGGGAACGTCTCACGTTTGAAACGGTTCTCTGCCAAAAAGGGGGGATCGCAATATAACTCCTAGAGACCAAGTAGTTACGGTCCTATCATATATTTGGCTTCACAGGATTTAACTTCTGGAGGCAGGTAACCAGGATCGCCACATAAAATTCCATTGCTATGCCAGCCATTTCCAAATCTCGAAAACTATTTGATGAGATTGGTTCAAAAAGATTCAAAAAACGACACAATAAATTTTGATTCAAACCCTTTGATATATTCCTAAAAAGTGGCCTATTTTCACATTAAGCAGTCCTGCGTACGCTTTACCAAGGATCTTGACGAATTTCTTTCCACACTTGGTCTGTTATCTCTCGTTAATTGCAAACACTTGCGGAACTCAACTACGAGCCAATCGTGAACAATTCCTGCTTTTAATCCTGAGTCTATCACATGTTTCGCTTCAAGGGAACGTCGCCCGTTTGAAACGGTTCTCTGCCAATCAAGGGGGATCCCAATATAACTCCTAGAGACCAAGTAGTCACCGGTCCTATCATATATTTGGATTATCAGGATTCAAATTCTGGAGGCAGGTAACCAGGAGTGCCGCATAAAATTCCATTTGCCGTCTCCAAATATTCAGGTAATCCACAGTTAATAACCAATATATTTCATTTTCGTCAACAAGGATACTGTCCCCTTTCAAATCCCTATGTGCTATGCCAGCCATTTCCAGTCTCGAAACTATAGATGATATTTGTTTCAAAAAGATTGAAGGCTATTGAGTGCCTTAGATAGTGCGAATATATTTATTAATGGGCCTTTAAATCATTTATTTGTCTTAGTGTCGTAGTAAGAATTTGATTACAATATTTAAGTTTTGATTTTATGGTAATAATTTTTCAAACAATTTCAAACAGTTACCATGAAGCAGAGAACGGCACCGCTAGTAGGGACTTAAAGTCCAATGCTGTAATTATCTGTCTTTCTTTACCTTTACTTTGTTACCGAAGATTTTTAAAAGACCCGAATATGCGGCATAAATGCCATATGTCAACAATCAAGGATTGTGACCAGGTCTGAAAGCTGAAAATATAAATAGTTTATTAAAAGCGTTATAGTCGTGAATAATACTCCGATCATGGATTGGAAAAGTTCAGTTCCTACCTCTCGTTTCCAAGACGAAATTCTTTCTCTTATGCATCCAAGGGTTCTGCGACTTTGAGGAAGTACATACACCAGGGGTTGCGTGCCAAGTATGGTGAAAGTTTTTGATGTGATGCAGGGACTGTGATGGGCGAACGACCGAACTGTTGTACATGTGGCGCTCTGACATGGACCCAAAAGTTAATGGAGAAGGGTGATCCCTCAATAACAACCTCGCATTTCTGGTTTTATTTATTGCATTTTCTTCTAGTTTTAACCTCTTCTCCCTATAAACTAAATCCACAATTCCATTTTCTTTGAAATGCTCTTAGTTATTAATGGAAAGTAATTCATATAGCTTATATTTCAATGATTCGTTCATTTTATTCAAATGTGAATATATTTCGGAAACTTAACTTCGATGTCTTTGTTCATTTTATTCAAATGTGAATATATTTCGGGATACTTAACTTCGATGTCTTCATTCATTTTATTCAAATGTGAATATGCATTCGGAAACTTAACTTCGATGTCTTCGTTCATTTTATTCAAAACCTTGAATACCATATGTTGGAAAAACTAACTTCGATGTCGCCAACGTATTGGTTGATTTACTTTCTGGTTTTAAAGGAGTCTAAATTCAGATTCTGAATCCCAAATCATGATGTTTAACTCTCACTGGTTATTTATCATTGATTGTGGGCTAGTTTGTCACCCTTTCATACCACACTTGTCCTAAGCTGTATTTCTTTTCCAGGTGCTGTTGAAAGTGTCACCTGACGTGTCAACTTTTTGACACAAATATCATCTATATTTTCGAGATTGGAAATGGCTGGCATAGCACATAGAGCATTTAAAGGGGACAATCATCCTTGTTGATATAGGAGCTTTGTTTTCAGTTTATTTTAAATTGGTAATATTTATCTTTTCCTCTTCTCCCCTATACAATATTTTCAATGCATTACAAAGATAAAAGTTCACCTTGTAAAAGTGTTTATGTATCAGAAAAACTATTTGTAGAGGTTGCGTTGGTTTCAGCCACACAGAAAGTCAGAAAATCACGCAGACCATTTCCCACCCTTCAAACATATCACTCACACGATCAACAATATCCTTGTTGATATAGGAGCTTTTTTTCAGCCGCTCCTGATCCCTTTAAAATGGTAATATTTCGCTTTTCCTTTCGCCTATACAATATTTCCCCAAGCATTTAAAAAAGATATCTGTGAAAATGTATTTCTTCATGTATCAGAAAACTCTTTTGTAGAGGTTGCGTAGGTTTGCAGCCACACAGAAAGTCATTTGAATCACGCAGAATGTTGATTCCCAAATTACACCCTCCGCATAAATTCTCACCGTTTCTCGCTTGCCCCCCGATTATTTTAGTTATTTTTTGTTTTTTTTTTTACTGTGTTTTTTTTTTTTTTTCAAAGAAAAGTTCTCCCTGATGTTGGAGTGTCCTAACTCGATGAGCATATCAGCAACAAGAATGTAGATTACTTAGCATGCCAGGTCGTTCCGAGAATATGTCTAAAAAACGAATGTGGGTTTTTGAATTGTCAAAATGAGATGCCAAGTCACCATGTTATGAGTTTGCTAGAAAATGATTGTGGCAAAACAGATCCCACTAGATATATCCGACTGAAAAAAATGATCTGTTTGAATGTGCGTATACATGTAAGAATCGTTTTAATACAAATATTTGTTACGAGCTCATTCAAAGAATTCATACTGGAGGAAAAAACCTTGTGAATGTGGATTACAGTGTGAGAAAACATTCCGTGCTAGGAAAGCCCGATATGATGAAATCTGTGTGTATTTCCTTTCAGCTGAAAAAGCTATTGGCCGCAAATATAAAAAAACATGTATGAGGAAAATCCGTAAAAACAGCTGGATGAGGTGAAGAAGGAAGAACCCTCTGCTACAGCTTGCCCGTTAAAAGAAGAAACAGTTGATGAAACTATTCCAAATGAAAGGTAATTTACTGTAGTAATTCAAAAAAATTTGAGATATACTAATTTTGTTCAACGTAGTCGAAAGTTTCTGGAAATTAGGTCTTTTAGGATGATAACCCCATCAGAGCTTTCAGTGCAAGGGTTGAAAAGTTATGCCCTGAGGGCATATAAGGTTTCATATAGAAAGTTGTTGTAGAAATTTCAAAAGGGGCTCATTGGATTGGAAATTGAAATTGCCCTTTTAAAAGTCGAATGTGAGTGGAGAGTAATTAACCCCCCTCTCACGCCCTCCATTTCCCCAAACAATCAATCAAAGTTTAGAGACAGCCATTTTGTTCAAAACAAAACGTAGTTTGAAAAGTTCTGGAAATCTATGTATATTAAGGACGAAAAAACCCCCAGAGTCCCCAGGGCAAAGGTTTTGTAAGTATGTTTGGGGGCTTATAATGTTTTTAATGATAGAGTTGTCGTTTTAAAAAACTTCAAAAAGGGGGGGCTCATTAAATTGGAAATGAGAGGGCTAGTGTCCTTTTTAATAGTTGAAAGTGGATTGGACGGTAACTAACCACCTCTCTCACGCCCACCATTCCCCAAACACATTCCCATCAAAATTTTCAGATAGCCATTTTTTTCAACGTAGTAGAAAGTTCTGGAAATCAGGTTTGTGAGGATGACAACCCCCCCCCCAGCCCTCAGGGCGAGGGTTGTAAGTTGTCTACCTGGGGGCATATAAGGTTTTATTGAAAGCGTTGCCGTAGAAACTTCAAAAGGGCCTCATTTGATTGGAAATGAAAGGGCTAGTGCCTTTTTTAGTAGTTGCAAGTGATTGGAGAAAGACTAACGCCCCTCTCACGACCCACCATTTTCCCAAACACATTCAATCACAATTTGAGATAACCATTTTGTTGTAACGTAGTTGAAAGTTCTGGAAATTAGGTCTTAGAGGATGACAACCACCCTCACAGCCTTAAGAGTAAGAGTTTAATTTATGCCCTGGGGGCATGTAAGGGTGTTTATAGGAAGTTTGTCGTAGAAACTCAAAAAAGGGCTCATTCGATTGAAATCCCCCCCCCCCCCCCCCTAAAAGCCTAGTGCCCTTTTCAATAGTCGAAAGTAATTGGCAGGCTTGAAATTTTTATAGTAAAGATCGATGTGGGTATAATGTATTATTCTTTTGTTCTTGTTGTTGTTTAGACCAGGGACTTGGTATCGAAGGAGTTCGTCGTAGGAACTTAGAAAAAGGGCTCAATTGATTGAAAAATAGAAGTAGGGTTGATGCCCTTTTTAATATCTCGAAAGTGATTGGAGGGAAAGTCTAATCCAACGCCCACCCACCCCCACCCCCCCCCCTCCAACCCATTTGAGTTTATGTTTAAAAAACTAAATGTTGCCATAAGATTAAATCAAAATGCACTGTGATAGTGCTAATTCCAATAAGGCATATATAGCAGGTATCCCAAGAACGACTGAGGGTATTATGTTCAAACTTTTGGGGCTGGATTCTGCTCTTAAAATTTAACCAAATCAAAAAAATAGCGTAAGTGTATCTTAGCTATCAAATAACAAGTAAACAGATTTTTTGCGAATGGTATCAAGTTTTCCATTTCAGGTCAACTAGAAGGATGTATGAAACTAAATTTGAAACACTTCACTATTTTTGTCCAGATTTTTAATGAGGGTGTATGTTGTTATAAAATTGCTGAAAATTTTTCTTCCAGCATACAAATAGCAGGCCCAAACTTCTTGAAAAAAACGAAAAGATTTTATGTATTATTTTCTTTTTCTCTGAAAAGGACTATGTCAATATAAAAACGAACAGGAAATTAATTAAAAAAAAACTTTTTCCACCAAAAAATAAAAAAAGTTTTCAAAGAAAAGTAAAGAACTCCATTTAAACAAAAAAATGAGCAAAAATAAATCAAATAATCTACAAGCGTGTGAAAACTAACACAAATCAGGTTTCTATAAATAAATGAAGCCCAAAACGAACAGAAATTACAATATAAAATAAATACAGTCAAACTCAAAAACCCGAGCCGAAATTAACATAGTTTGGGCCTCAAAACCCCTATGCCTTCCCATAGGCCAGAAAATATATTTGCACTTTACTGAAAAAAATATACAAATGAATGTGCATTGTCAGTTTATATATACATATACTGATATTTAGTAATTCAAAATCCTTAAGATTATTTGATTTATTAAAGTTATAAAAGTAAAAACATTGAGATTTTTTCTCAGTAAAGTGCCTTTCTTTCTTTTGGATGCTGATAGAGTTCAGGTTGGCCTTTGGATTAGGCCACGTTGAGATAAGCAAAGTAATGTTTATTCTGATAAGACCTTAACCTCAGCGAGGTGAGTCCGTATACTGTCACTTGAGAGGAAATCTAGTTTTTAGGAAGTTCATACCATGAGCAACATAGTGGCTAGAAGACAAGAGAACTAAAACCATTCTGGGTCTTTTTTTGGGGTTGCATTGTGAAATCAAGGGGTAAAAGGTCAGACCAAAATTAAGGGTTTAATCTCACCTATGTAAGTAGTAATCAAGTTATACTTCTACGACTTATGTTCCTTCCGTGTTATTGGCTCTTTACGTCCTTGGCACCTTCCAGTAGCAGGACTTCTGGATTTGGCCTTTAAGTTCCTCTATTGCTATTTGGGCTTTACGCTCCTTCCTATTTCATTGGGGCCTTCCTATGCTATTTTCAAAGAGAGTGACTATCCCCTGCCATAGGTAATACTTCTACAAGACAAGTACACCTTTCAAAGAGAATATTGTAGATATGGAATCCGGTTAATAACCTGTAGCTAAAGGTATGAGATCTCGCCAGATCGCATACACTATTAGAGATATCAAAATGATCATCTCTTTGCATATAAGGCTAACTCAATTTGCGAAAAGATATTCCATTGCACAACTCTGCTCTGATCGAATTGTCGCCGACGTGGGTCGAAAATGACATGTAATCCACTGCTAAGCTTTTCGTTATGGCTAGAGGATTACCCAATTAAATTCTTAGTGTTAACTGACAGAGTTCCAAATACGAACATTTGAAAAGAGACAGGTTTTTTTTTGTTATTAAAAAATTGGACACTGTAATCAGAATTATTTGATTGACATTTAAAAAGGTGTAATGAGATTCGCAAATTGGACACTAATGAAACGATATAATACTGTTTTGAATAATAGGAGTGTGACCGATTCTATTAGTGATTGGATTGTATGAAGGGGGGAGAAAAAAAGGATTTAAACTGATTAGCATCTAAGGTAACCCGAGAAAGGAGTTGCTTAACTCAGGTAATTTGTTATAAATTTGAAACATCATTCAGGTTACGAAAATGTCTAACGACGATTAGAAGGACATTGTGCTTGACCTAGCTTTACCTTTTCGATGTGGTCGTATAATACACAAGTGATGTGTGTGATAAGTAGTGTCAATTTAAAAAGATCTAAGCCCCCATTCCCTCGTTCCACCATTTCTGAGGGCAGGGAGGAGGGGAGGGGTCATTTGGAGGGAAAACCAAAAAAATATCAGAATCGAAAATAAATCGGGGTCTGCCTCAAGGGGAGGCTCAGAGGCCTTGTTCACCATTTCTGAGGGCAGGGGGGGGTCCCAATTTGGAGGGAAAACCAAAAATACTCAGAATCGAAAAAAATGGATCTGATGGGCAAGGCTCAGAGGCCCCTCCTTCCTCCATTTCTAAGGGACACTTTTTTTTTATAAAAAATTGGACACTATAAATCAATGAATTATTGATTGACATTTAAAAGGTGTAATGAGATTCGCAAAATTGGAACTATGAACGATATTAATTATGTTTTGAATAATAGTAGTGTGAATGATTCAATTAGTGATGGAATGTATGAAGGGGGGAGAAAAAAAGGATTAAACTGATTAGCAGTTAAGGGTAACCTGAGAGTTGTTAACTAGGTAATTTGTTATAAATTTGAAACATCAGCAAGTCTATGAAGAATTGCGAACGACGATAGAATGACATTGTGGAACTTGACCTAGCTTTACCTTTCCGATGTGGTCTGTAGAATACACAGGATGTTTGATAAGTATGCAATATAAAAAGGATCTAAAGTTCCCATTCGTTCCTCCATTTCGAGGGCAGGGGAGGGGAGGGATTCAATTTTGGAGGGAAAACAAAAATACTTCAGCATCGAAAATAAATGGGGCTGCCTCAAGGAGAAGGCTCAGAGGGCCCTTTGTTCCCCATTTTCTGAGGGGCAGGGGGGTGGGATCAATTTTGGGGGAAAACCAAAAATACTCAGAATCGAAAATAAAATGGGATCGACCTGGCAAGGCTCAGAGGCCTCATCCGTCCTCCATTTCTGAGGGCAGGGAGGGCGTCCAAATTTTTGGCGGGAAAACCAAAAAATACTCAGAAGCGAAAATAAAAGGGAAGCTACCTCAAGGGCAAGGCTCAGAGGCCTTCGTTTCCCCATTTCATGAGGGCAGGGGAGGGGTCATTTGGAGGGGAAAAACCAAAAATACTCAGATCGAAAATAAATCGGATCTTGCCTCAAGGGGAAGCTCAGAGGCCTCGTCCACCATTCTGAGGGCAGTGGGAGGGGTCAATTTTGGAGGGAAAACCAAAAATAATCAGAATCGAAATAAAGGGATTGCTTTTTCTTTACTTGGGTGCCTATTAAAACGAAATTGTTGTGTTAAATAAGAATAGTTTTTGTATCTTTAAAAGGCATTTAAGGGGTTTGAGAGACGCAGTTGCCTGATTCCGTGTTTTTTCTTGACTAGTGCTCATTAAAAACGAAGTTTTGTTTTAAATAAGTAGTTTTTTGTATCTGTTAAAAAGAGCTTTAAGGGGTTTGAGATTGGAGACTCGGTTGCTGATTCCGTGTGGTTTTTCTTTACTTAGTGCTCATTCAAAACTGAAGGTTTTTGTTTTAAATAAGCGTTTTTTGTACTGTGATTAAAAGAGCTGTAAGGGGTTTGAGAGATCTGTTGCCTGATTCCGTGTGGTTTTTTCTTTACTGGGGCCATTAAAAACGAAATTTTGGTTAAATAAGTAGTTTCTTGTATCTTTTAAAAGAGCTTTAAGGGTTTTGAGAGACTCTGTGCCGATTGCCGTGTGTTTTTCTTATGTGCTAATTAAAAACGAAATTTTGTTGTAAAATAAGTAGTTTTCTTTATCTTTTAAAGAGCTTTAAGGGTTTGGAGAGACTCTGCTGCCTGATTCGTTTTGTTTTTCTTTACTAGTGCCATTAAAAAGAAATTTTTGCAAATAAGTAGTTCTGTATCTTTTAAAGAGCTTTACGGAGTGAGAGACTTGTGCTGATTCCGTGTGGTTTCTCTTACTGATACCAATATTAAAACAAAATTTAGGATTCGGTTAAATAATAATTTTTATACATTAAAAGAGCGTTACGGGATTGAGAGACTCTGTAATGCAGTGTTTTCAGTAAGGACACTCGATATCCTAAAGTGTTTAATCAAAACTTTTTTAAAACTTCCGAATATTTTCAACTTTATTATTTTTTTCTTTTTGTACATATCTAACCTCATGTCCAAAATATGATTACAGTTCTACAATTGCGCTATGTGATTGGTCAGCGACACGCCTTGATGTGTGTGACTTTACCCACTGGTATTCTATGACCGGTTATCGACACTACCTAATCTATTGCACGTAATTTTAATAGTATTTTTTACGCAGTGGAACGATAAACCACATAAAGTCACTCTTAAAAACACGGTGAAGATAGAGCATTTAATAAAGTGGTTTACATTATACAAGTTATTGTAGCATTTGAAATGACGACAAGAGAAGTATTTAAACTTTGAAAACAAGTACAGTGGTAGCCTCTTGGAAATGTTGCATGCATTTGTCATGACAGTAAGGAATTAAATTCTTTGGAAATACCGAAAAAAATCAGCTCTTAGTGGTGGTTATGTGAGATTGAGATACCAGAGATGATTGCACTCAAGAGAATGCCAACATTAAAATAATCATTGATGATAGAGGAAACTCTTGCTACTGTGCAGGTAACGCATACCTACTGATAATCCAATCGTCACTTTAGGTATTAGCAATTCAACGGAAGATCAATAAAAGAAAGGCCTATATTCTATAATATCGTAAACCTATCTTTAGTTGCCGAAACTGTTACCTGTGTAAAAATAAAGTGATAATACGTACAGTGAAATGCCAGAAAAAATAAAAAGGCATTGCCAAAAAAATATCACTATGAAATATAAAGATGAATCGATGAAAACAAAGCACCAGCAAACGTTACTGCCATGATCAAGCAGTGTAATTGAACCGAGCAATAAGACCCAAAGACGAACAGCATAGTGAGCCTGTTGATGAGACACCGTAAAAATGTGTATGACTCAAAATGGCCTAATGATCCTTCTACGATTCGAACTAAGAGCAAGACAATAACTATAATATAAAGCGCGAAATGGTGAAACTTTTATGGACCGATTCAAAATGTCCAAGTTACATCATTGATAATTAATAAGTATCATAAGATATTTTTTAATTAATATTCTACATGGCATTATTTCATTACAAAATATATTCTGCTTACATTGTTCTGTGTTATTATTTAGAGTAAGCGTAGCCTATCCAACGTTTCGATGGTCTCCTCACCCGTCGGAGCTGTCAGACAAAGGAATGTTGTTTCCCTTCACCACATGTGCACAATAAGAACTGCGGTGAACACCACCCCGTGCACCAACTCGGTCGTCAAGAGGACGAATTAATATAATCTCATCTTATCATTCAACAGCACACCGGTAAAGCACCTCATGTATATTTTATGTGACAATATAAACGGTGGAATGTAATGATAGACTGTTAACAAAACTCTTTCTTGAATTCACCTCTTTGATACCACAATACAGAAATTTTAATAAGGAAATTATGAAAAAAAAATGTAAAGTAAGTAACAAACTCTTTCTTGACGTCACTCGGATACACACTGAATGCATAAAATTTTCATTAAATTGAATTCACACTTATATACTCCCCACCCAGAAAATTTAGTTCAGTAATTAGCAAATTCTTTCTTGTAGATTACGAGCACCGCCACCTGGATAAAATAAAAAATAATTAATGTTTAGTGCACAAGGAAATATGACAAAATGCATAGTAAGTAACAAACTCTTCTGAAGTCACCTCTTGGATACACAATGCAGACATTTCATTTAGAAATTTGATAAAAATTTAAGCAAGTAACAACTCTTTCCTGAAGTCACCTCGGGATACACAATGCAGAACTTCATTTAAGAAACTTATAAAAAAAATTGTAAGTAATAGTAAAGTACAAGTCGTTCTTGACGGTCCCTCTCGGATACACAATTACAGAAATTCATTAAGAAATCATTGAAAAAATGTAAAAGTAGCAAATTGTTTCTTTGAATTCGCCTGCTGGATAAACAAGAAGACATTTCGTTCAAGAAATTATGACAAAATTCAGTAAGTAACAAACTCTTTATGTTTTTCACGTCTAGCGTAGAACACCAGTAGAACTTCGTTCAAGAAAAATTATGAAAAAATTCTCAGTAAGTAAACAATTTCTTTCTTGAAGTCCCTCTGTAGAACACAATCCGGAAATCATTAAAGAAATTATGAAAATATTTGTAAGTACGTAACAATCTTTCCTGAAAGTCACATCTTTGGATACACAATGTAGCAATTCATTAAAAAACTAGAAAAATTGTAAGTAAGTAAGTTAAAACAAATTCTTTTTTGAATTCGCACTTGGATAAACAAAAAAGTCATTTCATTCAAGAAATTATGAGAAAATTCTAAGGTAAGTAAAAAACCTTTCTGGAATTCGCCATTGGGAATGCACCAATACAGAAATTAATTCAGGGAAATTATGAAAAACATTACAAACAAATTCTTTCTTGAAACTCGCTTCCTTGACAGACCATACAGCAATTTCACTCAAGAAAACACAATGTAGAAACGTTATTAAGAAACTATGACAAAAATGTAAGTAAGTAAGTAAAAATTCGTCTTGAATTCGCTCATTGGATAAACAAAAATGTCATTTTATCAAGAATTATGAGAAAAATTCTAACCTAAGGTATTTAAACCCTTTCTGGACTTCGCCATGGGAGCACAATGAAGAAATTTAATTCAGGAATATTATGAAAAACATTGCCAAACAAATTCTTCTTGAACTCGCTTCCGGACGACAATACAGCAATTTCACTCAAGAAAGAAATTAGTATGAAAAAGCGAAGAAATTATCAAAAATGACGTAAGTAGAAAATTCTTTCTTGAATCCCATCCTGGTTTACGAAACATATATAAAAAAAGAAATCACAATAAAATCCATCCCACACATAAATAAAAAAAAAAGTCATTCAAGGAATAATTATGACAAAAATCAGAGTAATAACAAAACTCTTTCTTGAAGTCACCTCTTGATACCACAAGCAAAAAATTCATTTAAGAAATTGAAAATTTTAAGCAAAGTAACAAACTCTTTCCGGAAGTCACCTCTTGGATACACAATGCAGAAACTTCATTAGAGAAACTATAAAAAAAAAATTGTAAGTAAGAACAAATGCTTATTGAAGTACCTATGGATACACACACAGAAATTTCATAAAGAAATCATGAAAAAAATTGTAAGTAAGTGCAATGTTCTGAATTCGCCTGCTGGATAAACAAAAGACATTCGGTCAAGAAATTATGACAAAAATCTAAGTAAGTACAAACTCTTATTGTTTCACGTCTAGATAACGATGTAGAAATTGCATTCAAGAAATTATGAAAAAAATTCCAGTAAGTAACAATTCTGCTTGAAGTCCCATCTGGATACACAATACGAAATTTCTTGAAAGAAATTATGAAAATATGTTGTAAGTAAGTAACAAATCTTTTATGATTTCACCTCTGGGATCACACAAACGATACTCATTCACTAAAACTATGAAAAATCGAAGTAAGTAAAAAACTCTTTATTGTTTCACCTCTTGGATATACAATACGGAAATTTCAATTCAATAAATATGAAAAATTGCAAGCAAGTAACAAAGTTTTCAGAAGTCACATCTTGGATACACACTGTAGAAACCTCATTACGAAAATACGAAAAAATGGTAAGTAGTAAGTAAACAAATTTCTTTCTTGAATTGCGCCTCTTGGATAAACAAAAAAGTCATTTTCATTCAAGAAATTATGAGAAAATTCTGAAGTAAGTAACAAACCTTTCTTGAATTCGCCATTGGATGCACAATGCAGAATTTAATGCAGGAAATTATGAAAACATTGCAAAACAAATTCTTCTTGAACTCGCTCCGGGACAGAAATACAGCACTTTCACAAGAAATATGAACAAATGAAGTAAGTAGCAAACTGTTTCTTGCATTCTCCTCCTGAGTGCACAATACAGCTATTTCATTCAAGACCTTCTACCCACCAATGTACGTACGCCACCCACACTCTTCTTGACTACACCCTCTGGATACACACATACTGGAAACTCTGTTCTATTTAACAATCCTCCAGATGTTATGTCGCGCACGAACTATTATTCGGTGGTCACTGAGGATCAACAACTAACATCTTTTCTGAAGTCCCCCTTTGACGCCATAAATCCGGAAATTCATTCAAGAAAAAAAGACTAAAATTGAGGCAAAGTATATAACAAACACAGGAGTATATAGGGAACAAATAGATGGACATTGTGACTTGTATAAGGGCGGTCTTGTGTTACACAACCAAACAAACACAAAATAAGATGTGACAGATTGCATCACACGCAGAAGAAATAACCTATTAAAACAAAATGGCAAGTATATAACAATTCTTTATTGATTCACTCTTGGATACAAAAAAAAAAGAATTTCATTCAAGAAATTATGACAAATTCAAAGTAAGTAACAAAACATTCTTGAATTTGGCCGTTTGATAACAATACAGAAATTCTTCTATGGGACCTCTATACTTGATTAAACACGTTTTGAAACTACATGCTATTTGCTTGCCTTCCTTGGTACCTTTCCAAAGAGCGGGGGATCCCCACTGGTTCCTACACATTGCAAAAAAAGTGAGCAGTCGACGGCGCATACATCAGTGAGAGAGACATGCCAAAGTCAACTCAGCTTTATTTCATTTTTTAAGGTTGATTTAGACGAGGTTACGTGCGCGCACGAAAACCTCGAGAAAGGGTTTGTTTACTTACAGAATTTTCTCATTAAGTTCTTGAATGAAAGACTTTTTGTTTATCCAGATGCGAATTCAAGAAAAAGAATGTGGTTACTTACTTACGTACAATTTTTTCATAGTTTCTAATGAAGTTTCTCCATTGTGTCTATCCAAGAGGTGACTTCAGGAAAGAGTTTGTTACTTACTTACACATTTTTCATAATTTGTGAATGAAATTTCCGTAATGTTTATCTAAGAGGGACTTCAAGAAGAAATGTTAC
>CM051265.1:17708938-17921500 GCA_027921565.1 Artemia sinica | reverse complement strand
GAGGCTCTCACATGTGAAACTGAGAGGCCCCCCTCTCACCAGCATCCCCAGCCGAGCAAGTACATGCGGATTTCTTTCACGGGAGGGAATAATAAAACAAAACAATTTTTATTTGATAAGTAGCATAAAACCTAAAAAAAAATGTTTATATGTATTTCTGATACGTTTTTACGAGTTAGACAGAAATCCTTAGTCAAAGATTGCTAACATAGTCAAGGAATCTACAAAAAAAGAAGGAAAAAAAAGTCTGGATCGACATCATATACAATATGATCACATACACGGTTGATTTCGATGATATCATAAAAACTCAATTATACGGGTTTTGCATGGATTTTTGCAAATCGTGACTTAGCGATCATAACATTACTTGTTGTGTTCGTTTTTTCTTTCCCTTTATATGTATTTCTGATACGTTTTTACGAGTTAGACAGAAATTTTGTGGTGGGAGGGGAGTTAAAAACTGAATCCTCCCTGGACATGGCCTTGGGCACCACGATAGTTTGATGTTAAACAATTACAGTTAAATTGGTCATTATCTACCATAATTTTATACACAAATCGGCACTTTTTTAGATTCTTTTCTTTTTTTAAGTCGAGGTAAAAATGTTAAATATTATTGGTTTAGAAGTAATTCCAGGAATAGAGCGGGTTTGTTCATCTTAACACTTGTGGTCTACATAGCTTCCAAATAAGCGATAAATTGTCCACGGAGGATTTCGGTTTCAGCAATAGTCTGTTTTCGGTTTTAGCACTAGTTTGTTTAGTGATCCCCATTCAGGAAAACGTAGAGGAGGGCAACATTTTTCTTAAGAAATACAGAGGAGGGAACATTTTTTCGATTTTTTCAGTGACCAAAAATAACCAGAAAAATTCAATGCCAAAAAAAGTTATTTTTCAAATTAAAAATCGTTTCCAAAAATTTCCCCTGTTCCACCAATTGGTACCGCTTGTTTTTTAAGTAATGATGTACAATAATCAATATTAAGTAAATTGCTTTTTCCTAGGCTCCCCCGAATGGAGGCGCTTTCGTAAAAAATAGGTACTGTTCTAATAAATACTACACACTCGAGAATTTGTGACGCGAACATGAGACAAAAACTAGTCAAGCAACTTTTTTAACCTGACAATTGCTTTGGCTCGCTTTGGAAAATACATTGTAGCTACACTTTAATTAAATATTCAGTTGGTATTTTGGTTAGGTTAGGTTAGGGTATTTTAGGTTACGCGTTCTGTGCGGCCCCCCTTCCATAACTCTTTGTGGTAGTTTCCATAATTTTGGTACTAAAGTATTGTATTTCATCATATTTTCTTTTATTTCATTAGCATTCACCGGTGGTTACGCATTATATGGGCCTTTACAAGGAAACCAGTCACGAAAAACCCGCCAGACGGGTTAATTCAAGAGACCGCTATAGAGTAATGCAATTCAAAGTGGGGTTTTCATTGCGTTTACGATATTTAAACTGTTGTTTTTTGGAGTTTAGGAGGGGGAGGTACCTAAGTTAGGTTGGTTAGGTTACATATTTAATATATGCTATGCTTTACTCCCCCCCCCCCTTAATGTGCAAATATATAGCCCAAATTGGTTTATAAACTATTATATATTCATCCTATTTTATTTCATTAGCATTAACCAAACTTGACTTTTTAGAAGGGCCCATATAATGTGTAAGTACCCATTCACCAAACTTCACTTCTCGAGTGTGTATAATATATTAGAACAGTACCAAAAAATAAAATGGAATGTTTTTCCGGTACTTGTGCATTATATCCTACACACGAAAGAAGTCAAGTTTGGTTAATGCTATTGAAAATAAAATAGGATGAAAATATAATAGTTTAATATTGTAAACGCAAGAAGAAATCATGCTTTGCGATCCATTTATCCATTGCAAATACCCGTTTGACTGGTTTCCTGTAGTATTTCCTTGTACAGTCTATAGCGCTGTGTAGGATATAGACCTAATGCACAAGCACCGTTTTTCCTCTACTTGTCGTCTGTCTGCACCATACATTTTACCATGACAAAATTGAATATAATAAAAAAAATGAAAAAGCCACTTCCAGCGATAAAGAACGGAACTTAATTTGGTAAATTTTTACCAATTCATATTATTGACTTACGAATAAAGTGAATATACCACTCGATGCCTTTTTTTATGCCCTTTACGAATATAATAATTATTTTTGTCGGAAATGAATTTTAGCCCCCACCCCTATATATACCAATTCAGGGAATATATTTGGGTAAATTTTTACCAAATCATATTATTGACTTACGAATAAAGTGAATATACCACTCGATTCCTTTTTTTATGCTCTTTCCAAATATAATAATCATTTTTGTCGGAAATGAATTTTACCCCCACCTCTATATATACCAATTCAGGGTATATATTTGCACATTAGAGGGGGGATTCTATTTCTGATGTAAATGGAAGGTAAGTTTAAACTTTACCCCCACCCCCCTAATGTGCAAATATATACCCTAAATTGGTATATATAGAGGTGGGGGTAAAATTCATTTCCGAAAAAAATGATTATTATATTTGGAAAAAGCATAAAAAAAGGCATCGATTGGTATATTCACTTTAATCGTAAGTCAATAATATGATTTGTTAAAAATTTACCCTTAATTTACCCTCGACCCATCTGGGTTAACTACCAAATAAAAAAAAATAGTGATGTCAAATTAGCTGAACCCTCTACGAAATATATCCTGAGTAGGTATTGCCAAGCTATTATGCCTACCCTTTTCTTATTTCTTGGGTTACTCCTGAAAGTTTCATTTACCTAGCTCAACTACTTTCCAAAATAGCAAAATGCCCGTAACTAGAATTTTACCCTGCCTCCTTGTACTTGTTAAGCCCCTAGGAGCGTGCACTTTGAGCCAAAGGGTTAATAAGCTACAGTCTTGCAGTTAGGGTTGAGTCAGGGTGGCTGCCCTAACCATAATGGCGATGATCCCATAACAATGCCTAGACACTATATAAAAAGATTACCTTAAAACTTTCGCTACTTGTAAAACCCTTTTGATCAACCATCTATCCAAATATATACCACAGGAAAAGAAATGTAACTGACAGATAAAATATATATGTATATAGTTTTCTCTTTAACTTCCGCCAAAACAACGCGCAAAACTATTTTATGCGTCACAGTCCGTCACACATCCGCAGTACCACATCGCATATGTTTTTGAACTGACTCGGTAATTTGTTAGTATTTATGGTCAGTCCATAGCTCGCGAATAGGTACAGAGCTTCGGTAGTACTAACAAACAAGATACCTTCAGGCCTTTTCGAAGGATGTAATAGCAGAATTATGTTTTCCAGCAATGCGACTGTCTTACAACATGTGCTTAAGCATGATTATGTCATAAAAAAAATGAAAGGATAAATTTCAGGTACAGTAAAATATAAAAAATAGAGAATCCAAAATGACCGATGCTTCTGAGAAGGAAACATCGGCAATATTGAATTCTCGTTAAACAATCTGACTGAACATAACGGTCGATGGTGTGGTAATTGCACTTCACCCCCACCCCCATAAGTGGGCCAGATATAGCCGGCTATATGCACAGCTACAAGAAAAAACCAACATTAAGATTCTTACTTTATAATGTCTACATAAGGTAATTCTGTATGAAGGTTCCCCCTGTGAAAGAAACACTAATCACAAAAAGAGCAATACCAAGATCCGTTCCTAGCAGGGGCATATCTACAACATTTTTATTGGGGGGGGGCAAGAGGGGTCTGCTTTCGGATATTCAAGGAGCATGGGCTATACAATAATTCTTTCTCCACATTATTGGGGGGGGGACTGCCCCCCTTGCCCCTCGCAAACGACGCATCTGGTTCCTAGGGGGGCTGGGGGCAACCGGGTCAGCTACCCCGGGTGCCGCAGCAGGGGTATTGCCCAGTTTGATAAAATGTTCCGCTTTGATTCGGCTTTTTGAGTCGGGAGGGGGGCGCTGTAATTGATTTTTCCTCGGGCACCACCAACTCTAGGAACAGCTCTGAGTAAGGCGTTTATTTTCCATATTCAGCACTATTTCCAAATAGTATCATCGCTACGGGGACCTCCCTCACTCCCTAATGGAGAAGGACATAGTCATGCACTATGCGCCAAACTTCTGAAGAGAACATTATAATATCGAAGTCCCAACTTTATAGTGTGCAGGAAATGTCTGTTAATCAGAATTACATGGTTTCTCTATCAATCAATCAATCAATCAATTAGTTTTATTTAATCAATAAACTCAACAAAATACAATTCAATATAAACTCCCCCGTAAGGCTCTATGGCCAGGAAAAAAACAGGGGAGAAACAAAAATGAAACAAACACTTAAAAACAAAAACATTTTCAACATCATACATTCACACTTGAATGTATTCAAGCTTGATTCTAGCTTGAATTATATTTTCAAATCGTTTGTAAATAAAATATTATTGACAAGGCCATATCCAGAATTTTTGGTCAGTGGTGGGGGGAGAAGGTGCAAAAATTTAAGAACGCATGAAAATTAGTTTATAAGCATTTTTGTTACGTATTTACGAGTCGGTAAAAAAATTCAGCGGAAGGTTCAAACCCCCACCCGCCCTCCTAGATACGGCCGTGATTATTGAGCTGGGAAACATTAAAATACCCTTTTGGCAGAGAAATTAACCTTTAAGAGAACTAAGTTTTCTACGGAAATAAAGAGCGAGGTTGAAACTTCAAAACATGCAAAAATTATTACTTCGCAAATGATGCACAACATATCTACATAACTAGCTCAGATAAACTAACTCGTGAAATGTCTCTACATTTGTAGAATTCTAAAAACTGGTGCTTTACAGAAAACACAAAACAAGCGCAAAAATAAGATGTTCTCCTAGGAGCAAGAAAGTCTATAAGCGGCCCGCAGAAAAAAAAGCTACTTTAAAAGACTGTCAGTAGTCTTTTCAGTAACTTTGAGTATACAGCTATAATTCTCTTAAAAATCTCAAGCCAACTCAATCTTTAGTAAAGCCCTAGCTTTTTATAATTCTAAAAATATAGGGAAATATTTACGAGTCAGTTTATTTACTGTTTCCTCTTCAGAAGTAGGGGTGATCCAGGATTACTAAAAATTGAAACAAATATGTTGATTTTAACACCCAGAGGTTCAGCAAAAATAATAATAAGATGCCATGAAACTTAGTCTAAATAAATCTATATATAAAAATATATGTTTCGTTTAATTTTTCTATATAAATGTCAAGCCTTCCAATCAGTTTCGACAATTAAAAAGGGCACTAGCCCTTTCAATTTCCAATCGAATGAGCCCTTTTTGAGTTTCTACGACAACGCTTTCTATAAACACCTTATAAGCCCCAGGGCATAAATTACAACCCTTGCCCTGAGGACTGTGAGGGGATTGTCATCCTCAAAGACCTAATTTCCAAAACTTTCAACTACGTTAAACAAAACGGCTATCTCAAAATTTTGATTCGATGTGTTTAGGGAAATGGTGGGCGTGAAAGGGGCATTAGTTGCTCTCCAATCACTTTCAACTATTAAAAAAGGCACTAGACCTTTCAGTTTCCAATCGAAAGAGCCCTTTTGAAGTTTTTACGACAACGCTTTCAATAAAAACCTTATATGCCCCCAGGGCATAATTTACAACCCTGGCCCTGAGGGCTGGGGGGGGGGGTTGTCATCCTTAAAGACCTCATTTCCAGAACTTTCAACTACGTTGAAGAAAATTGCTACCTCACAATTTTGATTGGATATGTTATGGGAAATGGTGGCCGTGAGAGAGGGGTTAGTTGCCCTCCAATCACTTCTGACTATTAAAAATGGCACTAGCCCTTTCAATCTCCAATAGAATGAGACCTTTTTGAAGTTTCTACGACAAAGCTTTCTATAAAAACCTTATATGCCCCAGGGCATAACTTAAAACCAGTGCCCTGAGGGCTGTGAGGGGGTTGTCATACTTAAAGACATAATTTCCGGACCTTTCAACTACGTTGAACAAAACAGTTATCTCAAAATTTTGATTGGATGTGTTTGGGGAAATGGTGGGCATGAGAGGGGGGTTACTTGCCCTCCAAGCACTTACGACTATTAAAAAGGACACTAGCCGTTTAAATTTCTAATCGAATTATTCTTCTTTGAATTCTCTACGACAAAGCTTTCTATAAAAAAAACCTTATATGCCTCCAGGGCATAACTTACAACCCTTGCCCTGAGGGCTGTGGAGGGAGTGTCATCCTCAAAAATATAATTTCCAGACTTGTTAACTACGTCGAACAAAATGGCCATCTAAAAAATTTGATTCGATGTATTTGGGGAAATGGTGGGTGTGAGAGGGGTGTTAGTTATCCTCCAATCACTTTCGACTATTAAAAAGGCCACAAGCCAAGCATTTCTAATTTCCAATCGAATGTGCCGTTTTTGAAGTTTCTACAACATCACTATCTACAAAAACCTTATATGCCCCCAGGGCATAACTTACAACCCTTGTCCTCAGGGCTCTGAGGGGGGTTATCATCCTCAAAGACCTAATTTCAAGAACTTTCAACTATGTTGAAAAAATGCCTATCTAAAAATTTTAATTGGATATGTTTGGGGAAAGGGTGGGCGTGAGAGGAGGGTTAGTTGCCCTTCAATCACTTTCGACTATTAAAAAGGACACTAGCCCTTTGAGTTTCCAATCAAATGAGCCTTTTTTCAAGTTTCTACAACAAAGCTTTCAATAAAAACCTTAAATGCCCCCAGGGCATAACTTACAACCCTTGCCCTGATGGCTATGGGGGGGTTGTCATCCTCAAAGACCTAATTTCAAGAACTTTCAACTATGTTGAAAAAATGCCTATCTCAAAATTTTAATTGGATATGTTTGGGGAAAGGGTGGGCGTGAGAGGAGGGTTAGTTGCCCTTCAATCACTTTCGACTATTAAAAAGGACACTAGCCCTTTGAGTTTCCAATCGAATGAGCCTTTTTTGAAGTTTCTACGACAAGGCTTTCTATAAAACCTTATATGCCCCCAGGGCATAGCTTACAAACCTTGCCCTGAGAGTTGTGGGGGAGAGTCCTCTTCAAAAACATAACTTCTATCTGGAAATCAACTACGCTGAACAAAATGGCTATCTCAAATTTTGATTGGATGTGTTTGGGGAATGGTGGGCGTGGAAAGGGTTTTAGTTGTCTTCCAATCACTTTCGACTATTAAAAAGGGCACAAGCCACTCCGATTTCCAATCGAATGAGCCCTTTTCGAAGTTTCTACGACAGCTCCTTCGATACGAAGTGCCCTGGTCTAAAGAAAAAAAAATAATAACACATTGTGCCAACATCGTTCTTTACTTAGGCAGCGCCATTGCGCTGCCTATGATAGAAAGTCATCTTTCCTTCTTCTTTTTTAAGGCTTTCGCAATTTATAGGGTTAGCTTGTACCCTATATACCCTCTTAGGGCTAGCTGTATCTACAATCCTGAGATAGTAGCCAATAGGGGTAAATTCAATCGTATTACTCTTGGTTGAATTTTCGACCAGATCAACGCCTGGAAAGAACTTTGTAATTGCCTGAATTTCTTTTCTGAACGTTCACTATTTGTGGGAGGTTAGGACCATTCTATATTCCAAGTTCTAAAAGAGACTTGTTTTTTGGAGAAGCTAAATTTAAGCTAAAGGTACACTAGTTCTGACCTTTAAGAGGGTTTCAGCACTTTTATCTTCGGGGAGGGGTCGATACAACAGAATAGCTCATTTTTATGCCATTATTTTTTTATTTTTCCTAGAGTCAGTCATTCAGTCCGATCTAACAGGAATTTTCCCCATATCCTATGTGCGGGTATTATTTTAACCAAAGATAAAACACGAGATTGGTATGTTTTGATGGGCCTCTTTGGGCTGAAAAACCTCTTCCTAGCTAATTTATCTATTACGGGTTGCCTCCCCGCAGTAGCATAATATTTGTAGGCATGAATATATAATGAGTCGGAGGTAATAGGCTTGAGATTGTCTGTGCAGGATTTCGACTCTTGTTGATACAAGAGCATCGCCAAGTGCTGAAAATTATGTTGTGACCAAGATGGGCCCAGGATTGCACAAAGCCTCCATTCATGGAGGTCCCAGGGACTTCTTGCTGTCCGGTTCTAAGCCGGCTTAAGCACTTCGGTGTAGACTTGAGAAGATATGTGATCCCCGTCCTGCACTGGTATCTGGGATCATTGCTTTCCTGAGGCCAAAAAAATTTCAATGATTTAAAGAACATGAAAATTGGAACTTGGAATGTTACGACATTAAAAAATGACTATCGTATCGACATTTTGACTGACGAATTCAGACGATTCGAACTGGATTTATTAGGAGTTTCAGAAACTCATATCCCAGGGGTAGGAAGCATGAAATTAGGTGATATAGAATTTGTTTACTCAGGCAGGAAGGATGGGGTACATAGACAGGGAGTAGGGCTCATGAAGAAAAGGAAGCTGCTAAGTCTTGTTTAGGCTGGGAAGGTATTAATAATAGAATACTAATTGCTCATTTTATGACTAGAAAGTTCAGGGTATCAGTTATAGTAGTATACGCCCCTGTAGAACCGACTGATGGAGATACTAGTGACTCAGATGAATTTTACTTACAGTTACAGGAGCAAATAGACAAGGTCCCAGGTAGAAATATGATGTTATTACTGGGAGATTTTAACGCCCAGGTTGGTAGAAATAAGGATAGATGGTATCCCAGCTTAGGTAAATTTGGTGTAGGAAAAGAAAACAGTAATGGATACAGACTTTTGCAATTTTGTAGGTATAACAATCTAGTTATAACCAATACGGTGTTTGGTCATAAAATGGCTCATAAGATAACATGGTATTCACGTGATGGTAAGACAGCAAACCTTATTGATTATGTTATAGTAAACCGAAGACTGGCAGGATCAATACAAGATACTAGGGTATATAGGAGTGCTGTTATTGATGTTAAAAGTAAAGATCACCATCTAGTAGTGTCAAGGGTTAATTTAAAGCTGAAATATCGGAAGGGTAATTACCTCCCGGGAAGTTATGATGTTAATAAACTCCAGGATGAGAATTTGAGAGAAACTTTCCAGGAACAGTTGAATACTAAACTTGAGAGTTTAAAATTTGATAATGTGGAAGATGGTTGGAATAATTTTAGAAAAAATAATTTGTGAAGTTGCTGAAGGTGTATTAGGGAAGAAAGCTAGAACTGCAGCTAAGAATATTAGTGAAAAAGCTTTATGTTTAATAGAAAGGAGAAAGGACTTGTACAAGAATTATCTGAGTGATAGATCGCATGAAAACAAAAGAAATGTAAAGAAAGTGGAGAAAGCATTGAAATATGAACTAAGGAGGTGTGAAGTGGAGGCCATGGATAAAATTGCCGAGGATTTAGAAGATGCAGCTAGACGGCATAATAGTAAAATATTGTACTGGCACGTTAACAAATTGAGAGGTAGTAGTCAATCCGGACTTGTCCCAGTTAAAGATAGGAATGGGGTGGCAATTAGCGATAAGGAAAAAGCTAAAGCGAGATGGGCCGAACATTTTGAGAACTTGCTTAACCGAGATAGAGTTGCAGGAAAAAATATAGAGGAAAATGAAAAAGTTTGTGATACCTTGGATGTGAAGGAAGATTTGTTTTGTGAGGAGGAATTAGCAACAGTACTAAAAGGATTAAAGAATAATAAGGCTCCAGGTGCTGATAGGGTAGTAAATGAGTTTCTTAAATATGGTGGCTCTGAGGTTAGAAATAAGTTATTGAAGATTATGAATATGATTTTTGAAAAAGGGGAAGTACCTAACGATTTTAGGAAAACCTTAATTAAGCCACTTTATAAGAAAGGTGATAAAAGTGAGTGTGGTAATTATCGAGGCATTAGTCTGGTCTCTGTAGGTAGCAAATTGCTTAGTAATATGATACTTTTTAGACTGAGAGATGCTGTAGACAAAGTTTTAAGAGAAGAGCAGTGCGGTTTTAGAAAAGGTAGAGGATGTGTTGACCAAATTTTCACTCTTAGGTTAATAATTGAGAAGTGCCTAAGTTTTCAAACACCTTTGGTCCTCAGTTTTATAGATTATGAGCAAGCGTTCGATTCTGTTGATAGAGGAGCTTTAGTAAAGGTTTTATCCTTGTATGGTATACCAGACAAATACATTAAAGTGATTAGTGCTGTGTATGAGAATAACACTGCTGCGGTTAAGGTAGGAAATGAGGTTAGCAGCTGGTTTTGTATTAAATCAGGAGTTAAGCAGGGTTGTGTTCTATCCCCCTTTATATGGATTATTTTGATGGACTTTGTTTTAAGGAGCACAGGAAAGGCAATGGGAGACCACGGAATCAAATGGGGAGGACTTGGATTATGCTGATGATTTAAGCATCCTAGATGAAAGTGTGAGCAAAATGAATGAAGTTTTAGAGGTTTTGCGAGTTCAGGGTGCTAGTATTGGTTTGAAAATTAATGTTAGGAAGACTAAGTCACTAAGGCTAGGAATAAGTGAAGATGAAAAGGTGACGTTGGGTAATGAAAAGATTGATCAGGTGGGCAGCTTCACTTACCTTGGTAGTATTATTAGTAAAGATGGTGGGAGCAGTGAAGATGTTAAAAATAGAATAGCCAAGGCTCAGGGTGTTTTTTCACAGTTAAAAAAAGTCTGGAAGAATAGGAAGATAAGTCTGCAAACCAAGATTAGAATCTTAGAAGCTACAGTGATGACGGTGGTCAAATATGGCTCTGAATCATGGACGCTCCGAAAAGCGGATGAAGATTTGCTAGATGTTTTCAGAGAAATTGCTTAAGGATTGTTCTGGGTACCCGGCTGACTGACCGTATTTCAAACAATAGGCTATACGAAAAATGTGGTTCAATACCGCTTTCTAGGTCTATAATGAAAGAAAGGTTGAGGTGGTTAGGGCATGTTGTGCGGATGAAGGATGACAGCTTGCCAAAGATTGTTCTTTTCGGCCAACCATCTAGGGCTAAACGGAAAGCAGGTCGTCCCCGCCTGGGGTGGGAGGACGTCATAAAGAAAGATTTAAAGGAAATGGGAACTTCGTGGGCGGGTGTAAAAAGGGAGGCTTTGAATAGATTGGGGTGGAGGAGGAGCGTGCGTAGCTGTGTTGGCCTCAGGCGGCTTGGTGCTGCGATGAGTTGTTAGTAGAAGTAGTTACACGCAATAATATTTCAAAATTTGCTAATGAAATATACCTAAGTATGATGAAAGTAAAATACACTTGCAACAAGATTATGGAAACTACAACAGAGAATTATGAAAATAAGGCCCCCCAGAACGCATCATATTAATACGTAAACTAAACTTATCTAACCTAACCAAAATAACAACTAAATATTTAATTAAAATATAGCTACAATGTAGTTTCCCACCGAGCCGAAGCTAATTGTCTTGTTTAAAGACCATGAAAACCGGTTATTGTCTCGTGTTAGTGTTGAATGTGGTGGCTTTAAGCAGGGGCGTCGTTTGGGAGGGGCAAGGGGGGGGGGCTGTTGCCCCTCCAATACTGTGGAGAAAAATTACTATATAGCCCATGCTCCTTGAATATTAGGATATGGACCCCTCTTGCCCCCTCAATGAACATACTGTAGATTCGCCCCTGGCTTTAAGACACAAGTACCAATTTTAGTTGAACATTTTTCTATTTAAAAAATCTTCTTATAATTGTGTATACTGGACAAGCGCTAACTGTGAGCGTCATCTCTGCTTCAATAAAGAATATGCCAGGTAGCTACACTTCTCAACAAGCTTACAGAAAATAATGGGGGAACTTGAAAGGGACTATTTCATAAAAAAGAATGTGAATGAACGTCGAAACGTACACATTACTGAAAGAGTTGTGTGAACGCAAATTAACAAAGTAGCAACATGAAACGTCATGAGTGGGGAGGGGTCATATATGGTGCAACATCATAAACACATGGGCAGGGGTATCTATCGGGGGAGGGGTTCAATCGATAACTTTGTTTTGAATTTTCGATGTAAAATCGAAAAAAAGTTGAAGTACCCCCTAGACTAAAAACATACTCTTTTTTCAGATCTTCCTAAAAAGATACCCTCCCCCCCCCCAGTATTTTCGTAAATTAGCGATCCTGCACATCATCAGAAGGAGACACAAACGAGCCAAAAGCATGGTGATCAAACAGGTCGTGGTAACAAACTGTAGTAAGGAGCGTCCCCGCTCCATATTAACCGAAATACTAAAAAAACGGAAGTTCGATACCAATAGATACATCAAAAGAATCAAATTTTTATGCTGATTTCAAATATATAAGTTTAATCAAGTTTAGTCTTACCCATCAAAGTTAAAGCACCTGAGAAAATTTGCATTATTTACGAAAAAGGGGGAAACACCCTCTAAAAGTCATAGAACTGTAATGAAAATCACACCATCGAATTCAGCGCATCAGAGAACCCTACTATAGAAGTTTCAATCACCTTTCTGCAAAAATGTGGAAGTTAGTATTTTTTGCCAGGAGAAAGATCACAGATGCATGTTTATTCATTTATTTTGTTTCCCCAGGGGTGATCGTATCGACCCAGTGGTCCTAGGATATCGCGAGAGGGCTCATTGGAACGAAAATTAAAAGTTCTAGTGCCCTTTTTAAGTGACCATACAAATGGTGGGCAACTAGACCCCCTCCCACGCTCATTTTCTTCCCAAAGTCACCCGATCAAAATTTTGAGATAGCTATTTTGTTCAATATGGTCGAAAAATACAATAACTATTTCTTTGAGGATGACTTAATCCCCCACAGTCCCCGGGGCGAAGCTCTGCAAGCTATGAACCTTTGAGGAGGGGACAGCCCCTTTCATATACGGAACAATTTCCGTTCGTTTTATGTTTTAATGTCGCTACTTACTTTCAGTTAAAAAAAAAAACTTGTTTTTTTTCTATTTAATACCTAGTAGGGACCATAGTGGTAAATGTAACCGAGTAAAAAAACACTGGGAGCTTCCACAGTATGAAAAGGATTTTTTAAGCTTGTATCAAAATTTTTAAAAGCCATGTATGCAATCGACTTTGGACTAATCCTTTGGAACTGTCAGGTTTCTATTTCTGGATAGAGACATTTGAACACCACCTGAGGTGGCGGAAGGGGACTGCAGGAAAATCTTGTTCCATACATTATTTTAAAACCACATAGTATTTGTCAAAGGATTAAAGTTTCTGACCTATGATAAAACCTTTACTTAATCTACGAACCTAGTTTCTGGACATTTATTTGTATTTTGTAAAAGTGGTATGAATTTGAAATTTTTTTTTTCACTGATAATATTGGAGGTTAGCCATCAAGCAGTGTGATTTTAAATAAATAGGACATCTGATATTTAGAGGCATTTACGCTACAATTGAGGTGGGGAAAGAAAAGTGAACAGAGGGGGGGGGTGGAGAGTTGTTAGCAAGAGCCGTGGTACCCGCTGGGCTCGCCCCTTAAATTGCGGGGACAAGGTAGACAGCCTTCAACGCTTCACTTACTTTTCTTGCAAGGTAACCACCAGAAAAATATTGAATATATTGTTCAACCCTTAAATATCTGCCTAGAATTCGATATTATTAATTATTAAAGAAATTGGTGAATGTATTTTGGACTTAATCCAGATTAATGAAATGAAAACTGTGCTGGTATTGAACCCAGTTTTAAACTTTGTATCTAGATGCATGACAAAGGGTATTAAGACTGATATGTTCGTTAACAAAGGAATAGAGTTTTTTGATCATGCCAGAATTATGGAAGCCAAAAAACTGCTGTGGACTTACTATGAGGTTGAACTCGGATATGAAGAACGATTACGCGAATGCAAAAAAGACTGCGATAACTTGACGGATATCGCAAAAGCCATATGGCGCTGTGCTAAGGACGGTAAAGAGCTTCCGACTTTCGTTATTCTCGAACCGGAGTCTGTTCCCACGTGTGGTGACGAAATTGCAGTCTGTATTACTACCAAAGTGAACGAAATGACGAGAAAAATGGACAGTGAGCTGCAACAGTTTTCCCGCAAGTTAGATACTCTGAACAATGGTTTGAAAATTATTGCTGATTCCAAGAATCAGCCTACAGCCTCCTCGTCAGTATCTAAAACGCCAAAAGTGGTAAAACAGCTATTCTCGGTTGTCGTGAAGAATATGCCTCCTGAGTTAGACGATCCAGGAAAGCGTAAGGACTTTATAACCAGCTTTGCACCGGGTGATACAACATTAACGGATGCAGTGCTCAGGCGGAGAAATAAGGAATGACAACTGTCAGTCTCTTCAAAGCAGGCCGCCGAAAAAGTCTCGGCTGCCCTCAAAATTAGCCATAAAATTGACAATCGACTTGTTAATTCCCAGTTCATCGGTATAGTGAAACATCTCCCCAGCAACGTGACGGAGGACCTTCTGAAAAATCTGTCAAAAGACTGTGAAAAAACAATCAAGTGTGGCAATTCGCAAGCATCTAAAATGTATTACCCCTCTAAAAGTGTTTTGTCCGCTGCCTTAACGAACCCGGTTAAAATTGGTTTCGAACTATTCCGTCTAGAAGAGTTCTGCTTTTTGCCTCGAAGGTGTTATCGGTGTCATCATGTGGGGCACATAGCGGCGGACTGTAAGGAAGCTGAAACTTGTAGCCGCTGTGGAAAAACCGGCCACACAAGCTCCCCTGAGAACCCTTGTCAAAATCCTACTCGGTGCCTGAATTGCAATTCGACTAGGCACACATGTTATTACTATGCCTGTCCTGATAACAGTAAAAACTCGAAAGATGGATCACGCTCCCAAAATGTGTAATATTCTGTCTTGGAATATAAATGGGAAAGCACTTGAGAAAACAGTTCTGCTTGATACTATGAGCCTAGCAAATGAAGTAATTTGTATATAAGAGCACCTGCTTTCCGAGGACAATACTAACCTGCTCAAGTTCTCAAGTTCACTCCAGTGTTTTATTCGGCCAGCTGAACGTGTAAAATCCAGAGGTTGGCCATCTGGTGGTTTAGCCACTTTGGTGAGAAAGTCTCTTCAGGCTGAACTTTTAGCATCAAGTAAACACTTCCTCGCTGTTAAAGTTCGCGATACTGTGATAATAAACGTCTATCTTCCTACTAATTATAGATCTAGCCTCTCGGACAGCAAGTTCACGGGTGTATGTACTCAGTTAAGCCGTTTCATGAAGGCTCAAATTCCTGGGAATACAAAAGTTTTATTAATAGGGGACTTCAACTGTGACCTACTTAATACCGAATCTGAAAGGACTCAAGTCGTTATAGGTTCCCTTCCTGATCAGTTAAATGTCGTTGATAAGGACAAAGCTTACACATTTATCAGTGTTGCCAACACCGTCTCAAATCTTGATCATGTGTTAACGAACTTCCCGGTGAGTGACGAAGTAAAAGTTGCAGCTGATGGTTCTTACTCTGACCATTTGCCTTTGTCATTGTCAATAAGACTGGACTGTCCAGAGTTGTTGGGTCCCTGCAAATCCCAATGGAGAGTATACAGTGACTGGAAACAAGTGTCGAATGATCTCTTTGCGGCTACTTCTGGGGATATCCTGAGTAAAATAAAAGTTCCCTTCCATCTGCTGCAGAGAAATGCAAACTCGTATTGCAGTGAAAGTGAAACACGTCTGCAGATAAACATGTACTGTGCAGAAATATCGCATGCTCTGAGTATCGTGGAGAGTGTAGCAGTTCCTGTGAAGCGTATCCGTAATAGATCACAGGTGAAAGGGTGGTCTAGAAATCCGGAGATAGCGGCGGCTTGGGCGTCGGCGAAGCTATGGCTGAAAGTTTGGCATGATAGCGGGAAGCCACGAAGTGGAATAGTGAACGAGATTCGAGTCCATACTAAACGAAAGTTCAATAAAGCGTTAGATGCCCACCGTGCAACCCTCAAAGAAAATTTTGTGCTAAAGCTCAGTAAGAATCCGAACCTTATTTGGTCGCTTCGGTCTAAGCATAAAGAAGCCAAGCCTACGTCTAATATTTCTGCTAATCAGTGGAGTGCTTACTTTGAGTCCGAGTTCAAAGCGCCTGATCCAGTTCTGCAGTCTAATTACGAGAATGAGCTGGCTTCTATGCTTACCGACACCTTCGACGATTTCTCAGTGTCACCGGTCACAATTTTCCAGGCCGTTAAAAAGCTGAAAAAGGTATGCTCAAAAGGCTGCGATAGTATTTGTGCTCTACATATTTCTTTAGGAGGTTATGTTCTTTACCATCATATTGCCCTTCTGTTTCAGATGATTTTGACACAAGGGATAGTCCCGAGTTGCTTTAGTCTGGGTATGGTTATACCGATATTAAAGAAGGGGAAGCCAGCCGAACAGCCTTCTTCGTATCGGCCAGTAACGATATCTTCAGTATTTTGTAAACTATTCGAGATTGTTTTGTTTGATGAGATTTATGATAAGTGTGACATGCCTCCACGCCAGTTTGGTTTTCGAAAAGGCCTTGGGTGCACCCATGTACTTTATCTTCTTGCTAACATATTACTTGATGCTCATCTCTCGCGAAAAACTTTGATCTTAGGTCAGTATGATATCAGGAGAGCTTTTGACTCTGGGATTCATGCCCAGATTTTGGTTGAGCTGTGTAAGCGAGGCGTGCGTTCTTCTATTGTAAGGTCCCTACGTGATATGTATAGGAACCTCAAGCTTCGTGTTCGTTTGCAAAATGGTGAGCTTAGTGGGGAGATATCCGTACATAAGGGAATTTAGCAAGGGGCTATAACGTCTCCTACTTTGTATAATAACAGTGTTGATGATGCACAACAGGTTATCTCTCCGAGTTATATTTGCAAGCATATTGACTTGTCACTTCTGGGTTTTGCAGATGATCTTTCAAATCTGTCTCGGTTGCTTTCTTCATTAGAAAATAATTTCTCGCGTCTTGAAAAAACTTAAGCTGATATTGGTTTGCAGTTTAATGTAGAAAAGTCTGCTGTTTTGTTTTTAATTGCCCTGAAGATAATGCTACAGTCAGGCTTGGTGGAATTACCGTAACACCGTCTAGTCACATTACGTACCTTGGCCTCCCGATTGGTCGTAATCTTCGAGAGACCCAGTCTTTGCTTACGGAACACCTTTCTAAAAAAGTACGCATTGCCTATGCGGGTGTTGTCACTAGCCGTCGCAATTCAAGCCGTAAATATTTGGCTCGTCTTTATAATGCAGTAGCTTTGCCTCATGTCTTGTAACTGTCTCCTTTTTGGAAGCTCCTGAGTGCACGAAACAAGAAAGACATAAGGTCGGTATTTTTCAAGTATGCCCGATATCTTCTTCAAGTGCCGCCTTTTGTTAGAAACCGCCATATTGCTGCGAAATATGGAATTGTTGAGCCTCTGAGTGCCGTGGAGGAGGTAATTCAGAATTACGTGAAAAAACTAGAGCTCCTGGATCACGAGTGGGCCCACCTTCTCAAATAGTTGTGTTATTATGTAGTTCTTTCTGTTTGTATTTGTTTTTCTTGCCAGTTTTGCTTTTTCTTTCTTTTCTAGTTTGTGCTCTGTCTTTTTCTGTTTATTGTAAGACAGGTTATTAATAAAGTTCATTCATTCATTCATGGGCTACAAGTTTCTGCACAATTTTGATGGTTCAGAAGTTCAGAGGGAATTCTAGTTGAAGCCTAGTAGATCCTACCCTTCCTCTAGACAAGCTAAACGATTACTAAACGATTACTCTAGGCTGTACTAAACGATTTTAAGTCATACTGTTCTAAGTCATATTTAACACTAATGTAATCTATAATAATATGCAATTAATATTAATATAAAATATATAATGATAAGCACTGCTAAGTAGAGATAATAAGTAATGATAGATGTTGATTAATAGGTATTGCGTAATCCTGTCAAGAATCAGCCTTTTTTGAAGTAAGGGCCTCCAAACTATAGCTAACAAGCCAGATCTTGCCCCGCTCTGCAATTAGTGAAATGATTAGGTTATATTATAAAAACTATCCTCGAAAACACTACTCTATTAACCAACAATAATATGCAAATCAATCAAAATCCTTTAGTAGCTTATCCTCAGAATTCACAAGAAAGCACCGCCACCCCAGGGGTTGTGAAGACACCCCTGTCATGAACTTCCAACCTTTGTGCACCAATGAGCTTATGATCCATATCCTTAATGCCGATGACTTGCTACTCTGTGCAACACTTAAACCATGATTAGTCCTTGAACCTGGAAATTTTGAGGATCTAAAGTAGGTGTGTCAAAGATAAGACCCAAGAGTCATGAACAAAAACTCAAGGATATTTTTGTATAGACCAGGACTAGAGTGAACCTTAATTGTACGTATTTTTTTCAATCGACAAGCCGATTCTGTACTTACTCTAGAAGTTGATTTTTCTTTAGTAATCAATATCATTTAGATTTATTGAAGGATTATTTCAGAGTTTATATAGAATAGGAGAGTTAGAGACGCAAAGTTGGAGGTGCAGGTTTTTTTTCCGTAGTTTAAAAATTTTGGAAGGATAGGAAGGCGAGTCTTGGAGCCAAGATTAGGCTTTGAATCATAATCTGGAGCCACGGAAGCTATGGTAATGACAATGGTAAAGTGTGGCATCTGAAACAGGTGTGTTTTTGAGAGGTTAAGGATGATATACTAGATGTATTCTGAGGAATCGCTCAAAGGGATTTGATACTTTAAAGGGTCACCCAAATCTTTTGTTTTAAACTTGTTTAGTTTATGTAGCCAAACTATTTAGAATTGGTTGGATGGTCCTGCCGTAACTTATATAGCTTAGATAAGAGATCCGAATGAACGACAGAAAGCAAAACGCCGCAGCTTATTTTTCACTTCTCCGGTTGGTGTTGGAGATAGAGATATTCAGTTTTAATGAAATTCATATCATTAGAAAGCGTGAATTTGTTTTTTTCGATTAAATTTTTGTTTTTAAGTTCAGGGAAAAATAGTCCTTAAAAGTATTCTAGGCATTCTATACCTGATTTTCTAGGCATTCTATACCTGATTTTCTAGGCATTCTATACCTGATTTTCTAGGCATTCTATACCTGATTTTCTAGGCATTCTATACCTGATTTTCTAGGCATTCTATACCTGATTTTCTAGGCATTCTATACCTGATTTTATACCTAGGCATTCTATGATGAAAGTATTCTATACCTGATAGGCAAACACTAAAAATAAGCTCACAGGAAAAATCATTTGAGCAGTTTGGCGAGCCTGCTGTGGTTCTACACGCTTTGATTGAAAACCTTGGTGACACAGGGGACGCAAAATTTAACTATCTATTCAATCAAATTTTATTGTCAAGCCACGGGTTCTCGGTAGCCCTCAAAGGGGGCTAGTCCCCTGTGAGAATTAGCTAATGGGCCCTTTGTTATTTAGACGGTCAGCTGACGCTGAGGATCGCGATATGATATTAGGGTATCAAATCCACTTAAAAATAGTTTTGGGTACTCGTTTGAATGACCTTAAATTAAACAGTAAGTTGAAAAATGTGAGATGATGCCATTTTCTCAGGATTGCCACCACAGTCAGTTCCTAAAGTGCTAAAACTGCCCGAAGTTGTGTGCTATACAGCGATTTTCGGTGCTACAGTCAAAGAATTGACTATGTTAGTGCTCAAATTGTACTAATATAGCACATTTGTGCTACAGGTGGTAACCCTGAGCACGTGCTACACATAATGAAACAGTGTTAAAATAACACTTTCGTGCTACAGATGGCAACCCTGCGTGTCACGGCTGTGGTGAACGAAAGGTTAATATGGTGTGGGCATGGTTGCCAGACATTACGGTTTATGGTAATCGTGTGGAGCCAAACGAAATGCAGGACATCCTCAAATGGAGTGGAAACAATTATAAGAAGGTTTGAAAAGAAATAGGAACTGCAAGGGGGAGTGAACAGTACAGCTTCAAACAGACTGGGGTGGGGGAGGAGCGTGCGTAGCTGCGCTAGCCTCTGGTGGTCTGGTACTAGGATGAGCTATAATAGTAGCAGTGGTATTATTGGCCACACTAAACTTAAATAAAGCCATTTTACGCAATTTAAGTGGTATATTAAATTTAGGTCTGCTGGTTCATCTTCAAGATTACGCGGCCTTTAAATTTATTAAATACTAGCATCCCTCAGCGATCGTAGACAGTAGTTTTTCTCTCTCTTTAATGCGATGGCAAGCACTAACCACATTTAGATTCATTACCATGTCTAGTTGTTCTGTCTTCGAGAAGATCAGTAATTTCGAGAAAATTACCTACAGGTATGCATTCTCATTCAAGCTGGAAAACATGCAATATGTCAATTAAAATGTGAATTTAACGAACAAGACTTCAAGAGCCTACAGAAGCGTAAATAAACTAGTCAGCTTAAATGGATATATTTATTAAACTAAAAAAATCCTCCACAAAAAGTAGCAGTTCAAACAAACGATAAAAAGCAACTAATAGTGAAAACAAAAACAACTGACATTGAAAGTAAATTAGATAAATGACTAACAGACAGTCGTACCTGACCATCAAAATAAACCAGATAAGTTGACCATGTAGATCATGATGGCGAAAGTAAAAAAAATAAAAAAAAATATTGCTTGTTGAATTTTGTGACAGCAGGTCTATTTGCCCACCTTTCTGAGGGTTTTGTTCTTTTTTTCTGAGTGTTCTGCTCAGTTTTGTCAATTCGCACAAATTTAGGGGGTGCACAAGATGGATTTTTTCAAATCTAGTAGGAAAGGAACTTGTTGTTTCTTCGATTTTATTTTCAATGAAAGTATCAGAAGAAAAAACATTATGAAAATACCAAAAATAAGGTGTTTTTTTCAAAATATAGGGGAGAGCCCCCCCCCCCGAATTGAAACCACTGGGAATTGGACACTAAGAAATGAACAGCATTGCCAAAACATTTTAGCCCCAAAGGGCCCACTTCCTCGTCTAAAACGTGCGCCAGTGAACATTGTTGCTATGAATGGTAAATTATGGGTAGCTTTACGACAATGTTGCCAAGTTAAGGTAGTGCCCCTTCCTATAATGTGGAACCTTACATAATTGAATTTAATATTTATATGCAACTATAATGAATCTCAGCTGTCAAGTACCTTTCTTTGGCATTTCTATTTAAATTCTAACTAAGTCTAAGTAGTTTTTCAAGCTGATATTTCCAAGTACATTCAAAACATTCTATTGTGCTCTTATTTTACTTCTGTACTTTAACAGTAAAAAAAAGCAAAAACAATAAAATCATAGTCAGCTTAGTAGCGGTGACTTGGTAAAGAGCGACTTGTTTGAAGTGTTGCCCCTCCCCTGCGAGTCATTTTATAGAACAGACGGTCATAAAAAATTCAAGGATGGCTCATTCCATCGCAATTGAAATGCTAAGGTGCCCTCTTTAAGGGTTAAAACTGATCAAGGGACAACTCGCTATCTCCTAAACACTCCACAAACCCTTAGAGCCCCACACACATCGATTTTTTTAGATAATCGTTTGTATCAGAACGGTTGAAATGCACATCAGGTGAGCATCTTCAGGGCCCCAAGTTATGTAAGTGGCCCAACCTAAAACAAGGCGGTCAAATAACTGTTATAGTAAAAAAGTGGATATGTTAATAAACAAAAAACCATGTTGAAATCATATAGCCATGCAAGAATTGTCAAGCTTTTGAATGGCCCAAGGTAAGACCTTTGGGCCAATGCCTCCATCCTCACTTTCGCACTTTCCCGATGTTTTACATCTTTGTGACTGAGATCCCAAAGTGAGGTCCTTGTTAACCCTCCATGGCCTTTTATCGTTTCATAGGCAATACAATTGCGCTGCCTAAGTAAAGAACGATGTGGGCACAATGTTTTTTTTCCTCCATACACGGGCACTTCGTATCGAAGAAGTTGTCATAGAAACTTCGAAAAGGGCTCATTCGATCGGAAATTGTAGTGGCTAGTGCCCTTTTTAATAGTCGAAAGTGATTGGAGGGCAACTAGCCCGCCCCACGCCCATCGTTCCCCCAAACACATCCAATCAAAATTTTGAGATAGCCATTTTTTTCAGCGTAGTTGATTTCCAGATCGAAAATATATTTTGAGGAGGACGCTCCCCCACAGCCATCGGGGCAAGGGTTTTAAGTTATGCCCTGGGGGCATATGAGGTTCTTATAGAAGGCGTTGTCGAAGAAACTTCAAAAATGGCTCATTCGATTGGAAATTCAAAGGGCTAGTGCCCCTTTTAATGGTCAAAAGTGATTGGAGGGCAATTAGCCCCTTCCCAAGCCCATCATTCCCCCAAACACATCCAATCAAAATTTTGAGATGGCTATTTTGTTCAGCGTAGTTGATTTCCAAATAGAAAATATGTTTTTGAGGAGGACACTCCCCCACAGCCCTCGGGGCAAGGGTTTTAAGCTGTGCACTGAGGGCATATAAAAATGATGTTGGCACAAAGTATCATTTAATATTTTTTTCCTTTAGAGCAGGGCACTTCGTATCGAAGAAGTTGTCGTAGAAACTTCGAAAAGGGCTCATTCAATTGGAAATTGGAGTGGCTTGTGCCCTTTTTAATAGTCGAAAGTGATTGGAAGGCAACTAACACCCCTTCCACGCCCACCATTTCCCGAAAGACATCCAATCAAAATTTTGAGATAGCCATTTTGTTCAGCGTAGTTGATTTCCAGATAGAAATTATGTTTTGAGGAGGGCACTTCCCCACAACCTTCAGGGTAAGGGTTGTAAGCTATGCCCCGGGGGCAAATAAGGTTTTTATAGAAGGTGTTGTCGTAGAAACTTCAAAAAAGGCTCATTGGATTTGAAATTCAAAGGGCTAGTGCCGTTTTAATAGTCGACAGTGATTGAAGGGCAACTTGCCCCCCCCCTACGCCCATCATTCCCCCAAACACATCCAATCAAAATTTTGAGATAGCCATTTTGTTCAGCGTAGTTGAATTCCAGATAGAAATTATTTTTTTGAGGAGGACCCTCCCCCACAGCCTTCAGGGCAAGGGTTGTAAGTTATGCCCTGGGGGCATATAAGGTTTTTATAGAAGGTGTTGTCGTAGAAACTTCAAAAATGCTCATTCGATTGGAAATTCAAAGGGCTAGTGCCCTTTTTAACAGTCGAAAGTCATTGAAGGGCAACTAACCCCCAATCAAAATTTTGAGATAGGAATTTTATTCAACGTGGTTTTAAGTTCTGTAAATTAGGTCTTTTAGGATGACAAACCCCTCACAGCCCTCAGGACAAGGGTTGTAAGTTATGCCATGGGAGTAGAGAGGGGGGTGCTACTCCGGGGGGGGGCATCATATATGGGCATAGAGTCCCTAGGGAGAACACCTGTGCTGTCAGTCATTAATCAAATTGTTTCCGGGCAAAGTTTATTAATATCTTTGGAGTTCGACCAGAATTGTTTCCGGGGAAAAGTTTATAAATAACTGACAGGTGATGGCAAGGTTAATTGTAACTCCGGCGAATGTTTTGATCTTAGAGACGAAGAGTTTAACGCGGGAAAGGGTTTCTTAGTAATTTGAAATGTGACAGCGCAGGGATGCCAAAAACAAAAGGAACACGCAGAAATTACGTTTAGAGATTATTTGGGCGAAACCGTTTTAGTCATTTTATGGAATTATTTCGGCGAAACAGTTAGAGACAGGTTACACGTGACACGTGACACATGACACGTGACACGTGACCCATGACACAACACATGAGACATGACACATGACACATGACACGAAACATGACACATGACACATGACGAATGACACATGACACATGACATATGACATAAGAATGACGTAATCAACTAGGACAAATGGATTTTCTGAGAAATTGATTACATAATCGGTAGAACTCTATCAGGAGGTCGTGACGGGGGTCCATATATGGACATAGAATGACGTAATCGACTAGGACAAATGGATTTCTGAGAAATTGATTACATAATCGGTAGAACCCTATCAGAAGGTCATGACTGGGGTCCATATATGGACATAGAATGACGTAATCGATTAGGACAAATGGATTTCTGAGAAATTGATTACATAATCAGTAGAACCCTATCAGGAGGTCGTGACGGGGGTCCATATATGGACATAGAATGACGTAATCGACTAGGACAAATGGATTTCTGAGAAAGTGATTACATAATCGGTAGAACCCTATTAGAAGGTCATGACTGGGGTCCATATATGGATATAGAATGACGTAATCGATTAGGACAAATGGATTTCTGAGAAATTGATTACATAATCAGTAGAACCCTATCAGGAGGTCGTGACGGGGGGTCCATATATGGATATAGAATGACGTAATCGACTAGGACAAATGGATTTCTGAGAAATTGATTACATAATCGGTAGAACCCTATCAGAAAGTCATGATTGGACTTCAAGCAATACTTTTCAAAAGGCATTTCAGAACAAGTTCTTTTCTTAGTGACCGTCCTAAACCCATTTTACAATTGAAGTACCCATCCTTTTCACCCAAAACTTAGTTATAGGTAAGAGTTTGAAGTTTTACCTTAGAGTCTTAGCTTAGAGTTTTAGTTAGAGTTCTAGTTTAGTTTAGTTTTAGTCAGAGCAAGTTACTTTCTTAATGTCCCTCCTAAATCCATTTTCCAACTTGAAGTACTTATCTTTTTCACCCACAACTATACTTTACAGCTTTTTGGATACCTCAACACCAAGAAATACTTTTCAAAGACCATTTCAGAGCAAGTCACTTTCTTAATGTCCCTTCTAAACCTATTTTACAAGTTTAAGTACTTATCTTTTTCGCCCACAACTTTACTTTACAGCTTTTTGGATACCTCAACACCAAGAAATACTTTTCAAAGACCATTTCAGAGCAAGTTACTTTCTTAATGTCCCTCCTAAACCCATTTTCCAACTTGAAGTACTTATCTTTTTCACCCACAACTATACTTTACAGCTTTTTGGATACCTCAACACCAAGAAATACTTTTCAAAGACCATTTCAGAGCAAGTTACTTTCTTAATGTCCCTCCTAAACCCATTTTCCAACTCGAAGTACTTGTCTTTTTCACCCACAACTATACTTTACAGCTTTTTGGATACCTCAACACTAAGAAACACTTTTCAAAGACCATTTCAGAGCAAGTTACTTCCTTAATGTCCCTCCTAAACCCATTTTCCAACATAAAGTACTTATCTTTTTCACCCACAACTATACTTTACAGCTTTTTGGATACCTCAACACCAAGAAATACTTTTCAAAGACCATTTCAGACCAAGTTACTTTCTTAATGTCCCTTCTAAACCCATTTTCCAACTTGAAATACTTATCTTTTTCATCCACAACTATACTTTACAGCTTTTTGGATACCTCAACACCAAGAAATACTTTTCAATGACCATTTCAGAGCAAGTTACTTTCTTAATGTCCCTCCTAAACCCATTTTCCAACTTGAAGTACTTATCTTTTTCACCCACAACTATACTTTACAGCTTTTTGGATACCTCAACACCAAAGAAATACTTTTCAAAGACCATTTCAGAGCAAGTTACTTTCTTAATGTCCCTCCTAAACCCATTTTCCAACATGAAGTACTTATCTTTTTCACCCACAACTATACTTTACAGCTTTTTGGATACCTCAACACCAAGAAATACTTTTCAAAGACAATATCAGAGCAAGTTACTTTCTTAATGTCCCTCCTAAACCCATTTTCCAACTTGAAGTACTTATCTTTTTCACCCACAACTATACTTTACAGCTTTTTGGATACCTCAACACCAAGAAATACTTTTCAAAGACCATTTCAGAGCAAGTTACTTTCTTAATGTCCCTCTTAAACCCACTTTCCAACTTGAAGTACTTATCTTTTTCGCCCACAACTATACTTTACAGCTTTTTGGATACCTCAGCACCAAGAAATACTTTTCAAAGACCATTTCAGAGCAAGTTACTTTCTTAATGTCCCTTCTAAACCCATTTTTCAACTTGAAGTACTTATCTTTTACACCCACAACTATACTTTACAGCTTTTTGGATACCTCAACACAGAGAAATACTTTTCAAAGACCATTTCAGAGCAAGTTAATTTCTTAATGTCCCTCATAAACCCAATTTTCAACTTGAAGTACTTATCTTCTACACCCACAACTATACTTTACAGCTTTTTGGATACCTCAACACCAAGAAATACTTTTCAAAGACCATTTCAGAGCAAGTTACTTTCTTAATGTCCCTCCTAAACCCATTTTCCAACTTGAAGTACTTATCTTTTTCACCCACAACTATACTTTACAGCTTTTTGGATACCTCAACACCAAGAAATACTCTTCAAAGACCATTTCAGAGCAAGTTACTTTCTTAATGTCCCTCCTAAACCCATTTTCCAACTTGAAGTACTTACCTTTTTCACCCACAACTATACTTTATAGCTTTTTGGATACCTCAACACCAAGAAATACTCTTCAAAGACCATTTCAGAGCAAGTTACTTTCTTAATGTCCCTTCTAAACCTATTTTCCAACTTGAAGTACTTATCTTTTTCACCACAACTATACTTTACAGCTTTTTGGATACCTCAACACCAAGAAATACTTTTCAAAGATCATTTCAGAGCAAGTTACTTTCTTAATGTCCCTCCTAAACCCATTTTCCAACTTGAAGTACTTATCTTTTTCACCCACAACTATACTTTACAGCTTTTTGGATACCTCAACACCAAGAAATACTTTTCAAAGACCATTTCAGAGCAAGTTCCTTTCTTAATGTCCCTCATAAACCCATTTTCCAACTTGAAGTACTTATCTTTTTCACCCACAACTATACTTTACAGCTTTTTGGATACCTAAACACCAAGAAATACATTTCAAAAGACATTTCAGAGCAAGTTACTTTCTTAATGTCCCTCCTAAACCCATTTTACAACGTGAAGTACTTATCTTTTTCACCCACAACTATACTTTACAGCTTTTTGGTTACCTCAACACCAAGAAATACTTTTCAAAGACCATTTCAGAGCAAGTTATTTTCTTAATTACCCTCTTAAACCCATTTTCCAACTTGAAGTACTTATCTTTTTCATCCACAACTATACCTTACAGCTTTTTGGATACCTCAACACCAAGAAATACTTTTCAAAGACCATTTCAGAGCAACTTACTTTCTTAATGTCCCTTCTAAACCCATTTTCCAACTTGAAGTACTTATCTTTTTCACCCACAACTATACTTTACAGCTTTTTGGTTACCTCAACACCAAGAAATACTTTTCAAAGACCATTTCAGAGCAAGTTACTTTCTTAATGTCCCTCCTAAACCCATTTTAAAAGTTGAAGTACTTATCTTTTTCACCCACAACTATACTTTACAGCTTTTTGGATACCTCAACACCAAGAAATACTTTTCAAAGACCATTTCAGAGCAAGTTCCTTTCTTAATGTCCCTCCTAAACCCATTTTCCAACTTGAAGTACTTATCTTTTTCAACCACAACTATACTTTACAGCTTTTTGGTTACCTCAACACCAAGAAATACTTTTCCCGGAAGAAGAAAAGGCCCAAGACATAAAAAATTTAAAGTTCACTTCTAAATTTTTCCGTAGAAGATAGGAAAAGTTATACCCTGATTGTGATTATTTTCTATGAAGATAAAAAGTTTCACTTTAATTCTAAATTTTCTTAAATTCAGTTCCAACCTTTCTCAAAGAGATGAAAAAATTTAAAGTTCTGTTCCAAATATTTCCCAGGAAGAAGAAAAGTTCAACTTCGATTCTGAATTTTCTCAATGAAAATGAAATGTTATTGATCAATTCTATTTTCTCAAAATATCATAAAATTTTCCACTTCAATTCAGATTTTTCTCAAAGAGATGAAAAAATTTAAAATATTGTTCCAAATTTTTCTTAGAAGATAGAAAAGTTCAAGTTCTAATCTGAATATTACCAAAGAACATAATTCAATTCTAATTTCTTCAGAGAAAATAAAAAGCTTCCACTTCAGTTTTAAGTTCACCAAGACATAAAAAATTTAAAGTTCAGTTCTAAATTTTTACATAGAAGATAGGAAAAGTTATACTATGATTATGATTATTTTCCATGAAGATAAAAAGTTTCACTTTAATTCTAAATTTTCTTAAATTCAGTTCCGACTTTTCACATAGAGATGAAAAAATTTAAAGTTCTGTTCCAAATTTTTCTTAGAAGATAGAAAAGTTCAAGTTCTCTTCTGAATTTTACCAAAGAACACAATTCAATTCTAATTTCACCAGAGAAAATAAAAAGCTTCCACTTCAGCTTTAAATTCACCAGGACATAAAAAATTTAAAGTTCAGTTCTAAATTTTTCCGTAGAAGATAGGAAAAGTTATACCATGATTGTGATTATTTTCTATGAAGATAAAAAGTTTCACTTTAATTCTAAATTTTCTTAAATTCAATTCCGGCTTTTCTCAAAGAGATGAAAAATATTTAAAGTTCTGTTCCAAATATTTTCCCGGAAGAAGAAAAGTTCAACTTCGATTCTGAATTTTCTTAATGAAAATGAAATAAGTTATTGATCATTTCTATTTTTCCAAATAATATAAAAAGTTTCCACTTCAGTTCAGATTTTTCTCAAAGAGATGAAAAAATTTAAAATACTGTTCCAAATTTTTCGTAGAAGATAGAAAAGTTCAAGTTCTCTTCTGAATTTTACCAAAGAACACAATTCAATTCTAATTTCACCAGAGAAAATAAAAAGCTTCCACTTCAGTTTTAAGTTCACCAAGACATAAAAAATTTAAAGTTCAGTTCTAAATTTTTCCGTAGAAGATAGGAGAAGTTATACCATGATTGTGATTATTTTCTATGAAGATAAAAAGTTTCACCTTAATTCTAAATATTCTTAAATTCAGTTCCGACCTTTCTCAAAGAGATGAAAAAATTTAAAGTTCTGTTCCAAATATTTTCCCGGAAGAAGAAAAGTTCAACTTCGATTCTGAATTTTCTTAATGAAAATGAAATAAGTTATTGATCAATTCTATTTTCCCAAAATAATATAAAAATTTTCCACTTCAGTTCAGATTTTTCTCAAAGAGATGAAAAATTTAAAATACTTCCAAATTTTTCATAGAAGATGAAAAAGTTCAAGTTCTCTTCTGAATTTTACCAACGAACACAATTCAATTCTAATTTCTCCAGAGAAAATAAAAAGCTTCCACTTCAGTTTTAAGTTCACCAAGACATAAAAAATTTAAAGTTCAGTTCTAAATTTTTCCGTAGAAGATAGGAAAAGTTATACTATGATTGTGATTATTTTCCATGAAGATAAAAAGTTTCACTTTAATTCAAATTTTCTTAAATTCAGTTCCGAATTTTCACATAGGGATGAAAAAAATTTAAAGTTCTGTTCCAAATTTTTCATAGAAGATTGGAAAAGTTATACTTTGATCGTGAATATTCAAGTTCTCTTCTGAATTTTACCAAAGAACATAATTCAATTCTAATTTCTCCAGAGAAAATAAAAAGCTTCCACTTCAGTTTTAAGTTCACTATGACATAAAAAATTTAAAGTTCAGTTCTAAATTTTTACATAGAAGATAGGAAAAGTTATACTATGATTTTGATTATTTCCTATGAAGATTAAAAGTTTCACTTCAATTTTTAATTTTTCTCAAAGAAGCGAAGAAAAGTTCAACTTCGATTCTGAATTTTCTCAATGAAAATGAAATAAGTTATTGATCATTTCTATTTTCCCAAAATAATATAAAAATTTTCCACTTCAGTTAATATTTTTCTCAAACAGATGAAAAAATTTAAAATACTGTTCCAAATTTTCCATAGAAGATAGAAAAGTTCAAGTTCTCTTCTGAATTTTACCAAAGAACATAATTCAATTCTAATTTCTCCAGAGAAAATAAAAAGCTTCCACTTCAGTTTTAAGTTCACCAAGACATAAAAAATTTAAAGTTCTGTTCTAAATTTTTCCGTAGAAGATAGGAAAAGTTATACTATGATTGTGATTATTTTCCATGAAGATAAAAAGTTTCATTTTAATTCTAAATTTTCTTAAATTTAATTCCGACCTTTCTCAAAGAGATGAAAAAATTTAAAGTTCTGTTCCAAATATTTTCCCGGAAAAGAAAAGTTCAACTTCGATTCTGAATTTTCTCAATGAAAATGAAATAAGTTATTGATCAATTCTATTTTCCTAAAATAATATAAAATTTTCCACTTCAATTCAGATTTTTCTCAGAGATGACAAAATTTAAAATATTGTTCCAAATTTTTCATAGAAGATAGAAAAAGTTATACTTTGATTGTGATTATTCTTCATGAAGATATGGAGCTCCACTTTAATTCTAATATTTCTCGAAGAAGTGCAAAATGTATAAGTTCTCTTCTGAATTTTCGTAGAGAGGAGAAAAAAAGTTAGCTCAATTCTTAAATTTACCAATGAAAATGAAAAAAGTTCCATTTCAGTTCATAATTTCTCAAAGACAAAAAAATTTAAGGTTCAATTCTAAATTTTTCCATAGAAGATAGGAATGACTATACTATGATTGTGATTATTTACCATGAAGATAAAAAGTTTCACTCTATTTCTAATTTTTCTTAAATTCAGTTCATTCATCTAACCACCAAAAACAATAGGTTAGGTTAGGTTAGGTATAAATAAATATTAATAAATAATTAGAAACATTTCTCCATGTTTAAGTTAGGCTAGGTTAACTTATCATGAGCGCTCATGATAAGCTAACCTAACCTAACTTAAACATGGTAAAAAGATTAAATTAGGTTAGGTTAGGTTAGATTAAGTTAGGTCAGGTTAAGTTAGGTTAGGTTACGTTAGCCTACGTACGCGCGCGTACGTAGCTGAACTTAAAACTGATGTGGAAGCTTTTTATTTTCTCTGGAGTAATTAGAATTGAATTATGTTCTTTGGTAAAATTCAGAAGAGAACTTGAACTTTTCTATGTTCTATGGAAAATTTGGAACAGTATTTTAAATTTTTTCATCTGTTTGAGAAAAATCTGAACTGAAGTGGAAAATTTTTATATTATTTTGGGAAAATAGAAATGATCAATAACTTATTTCATTTTCATTGAGAAAATTCAGAATTGAAGTTGAACTTTTCTTCACTTCTCTGAGAAAAATTAAAAATTGAAGTGAAACTTTTAATCTTCATAGGAAATAATCAAAATCATAGTATAACTTTTCCTATCTTCTATGTAAAAATTTAGAACTGAACTTTAAATTTTTTATGTCATGGTGAACTTAAAATTGAAGTGGAAGCTTTTTATTTTCTCTGGAGAAATTAGAATTGAATTGTATTCGTTGGTAAAATTCAGAAGAGAACTTGAATATTCACGATCAAAGTATAACTTTTCCAATCTTCTATGAAAAATTTGGAACAGAACTTTAAATTTTTTTCATCCCTATGTGAAAAGTCGGAACTGAATTTAAGAAAATTTGGATTAAAGTGAAACTTTTTATCTTCATGGAAAATAATCACAATCATAGTATAACTTTTCCTATCTTCTACGGAAAAATTTAGAACTGAACTTTAAATTTTTTATGTCTTGGTGAACTTAAAACTGAAGTGGAAGCTTTTTATTTTCTCTGGAGAAATTAGAATTGAATTGTGTTCTTTGGTAAAATTCAGAAGAGAACTTGAATCTTTTCTATCTTCTATGAAAAATTTGGAAGTATTTTAAATTTTTCATCTCTTTGAGAAAAATCTGAACTGAAGTGGAAAATTTTTATATTATTTTGGGAAAATAGAATTGATCAATAACTTATTTCATTTTCATTAAGAAAATTCAGAATCGAAGTTGAACTTTTCTTCTTCCGGGAAAATATTTGGAACAGAACTTTAAATTTTTTAATCTCTTTGAGAAAGGTCGGAACTGAATTTAAGAAAATTTAGAATTAAAGTGAAGCTTTTTATCTTCATAGAAAATAATCACAATCATGGTATAACTTTTCCTATCTTCTACAGAAAAATTTAGAACTGAACTTTAAATTTTTTATGTCTCGGTGAACTTAAAACTAAAGTGGAAGCTTTTTATTTTCTCTGGTGAAATTAGAATTGAATTGTGTTCTTTGGTAAAATTCAGAAGAGAACTTGAACTTTTCTATCTTCTACGAAAAATTTGGAACAGTATTTTAAATTTTTTCATCTCTTTGAGAAAAATCTGAACTGAAGTGGAAACTTTTTATATTATTTGGAAAAATAGAAATGATCAATAACTTATTTCATTTTCATTAAGAAAATTCAGAATCGAAGTTGAACTTTTCTTCTTCCGGGAAAATATTTGGAACAGAACTTTAAATTTTTTCATCTCTTTGAGAAAAGCCGGAATTGAATTTAAGAAAATTTAGAATTAAGGTGAAACTTTTTATCTTCATAGAAAATAATCACAATCATGGTATAACTTTTCCTATCTTCTACGGAAAAATTTAGAACTGAACTTTAAATTTTTTATGTCTTGGTGAACTTAAAGCTGAAGTGGAAGCTTTTTATTTTCTCTGGTGAAATTAGAATTGAATTGTGTTCTTTGGTAATATTTAGAAGAGAACTTGAACTTTTCTATCTTCTAAGAACAATTTGGAACAGAACTTTAAATTTTTTCATCAATATTTGAAAAGTCGGAACTGAATTTAAGAAAATTTAGAATTAAAGTGAAACTTTTTATCTTCATGGAAAATAATCATAATCATAGTATAATTTTTCCTATCTTCTATGTAAAAATTTAGAACTGAACTTTAAATTTTTTATGTCTTGGTGAACTTAAAACTGAAGTGGAAGCTTTTTATTTTCTCTGGAGAAATTAGAATTGAATTATGTTCTTTGGTAAAATTCAGATTAGAACTTGAACTTTTCTATCTTCTAAGAAAAATTTGGAACAATATTTTAAATTTTTTCATCTCTCTGAGAAAAATCTGAATTGAAGCGGAAAATTTTATAATATTTTGAGAAAATAGAACTGATCAATAACTTATTTCATTTTCATTGAGAAAATTCAGAATCGAAGTTGAACTTTTCTTCTTCTGGGGAAATATTTGGAACAGAACTTTAAATTTTTCATCTCTTTGAGAAAGGTTGGAACTGAATTTAAGAAAATTTAGAATTAAAGTGAAACTTTTTATCTTCATAGAAAATAATCACAATCATGGTATAACTTTTCCTATCTTCTACGGAAAAATTTAGAAGTGAACTTTAAATTTTTTATGTCTTGGGCCTTTTCTTCTTCCGGGAAAAGTATTTCTTGGTGTTGAGGTAACCAAAAAGCTGTAAAGTATAGTTGTGGTTGAAAAAGATAAGTACTTCAAGTTGGAAAATGAATTTAGGAGGGACATTAAGAAAGTAACTTGCTCTGAAATGGTCTTTGAAAAGTATTTCTTGGTGTTGAGGTATCCAAAAAGCTGTAAAGTATAGTTGTGGGTGAAAAAGATAAGTACTTCAACTTGTAAAATGGGTTTAGGAAGGACATTAAGAAAGTAACTTGCTCTGAAATGGTCTTTGAAAAGTATCACTTACTAGGTTGCTAGCTACCGCTGCAACCCGGATTTCTTGGTGTTGAGGTAACCAAAAAGCTGTAAAGTATAGTTGTGGGTGAAAAAGATAAGTACTTCAAATTGGAAAATGGGTCTAGAAGGGACATTAAGAAAGTAACTTGCTCTGAAATGGTCTTTGAAAAGTATTTATTGGTGTTGAGGTATCCAAAAAGCTGTAAAGTATAGTTGTGGATGAAAAAGATAAGTACTTCAAGTTGGAAAATGGGTTTAGGAGGGATATTAAGAAAGAAACTTGCTCTGAAATGGTCTTTGAAAAGTATTTCTTGGTGTTGAGGTATCCAAAAAGCTGTAAAGTATAGTTGTGGGTGAAAAAGATAAGTACTTCAAGTTGGAAAATGGGTTTAGGAGGGACATTAAGAAAGTAACTTGCTCTGAAATGGTCTTTGAAAAGTATTTCTTGGTGTTGAGGTAACCAAAAAGCTGTAAAGTATAGTTGTGGGTGAAAAAGATAAGTACTTCAAGTTGTAAAATGGGTTTAGGAGGGACATTAAGAAAATAACTTGCTCTGAAATGGTCTTTGAAAAGTATCCGAAAAGCTGTAAAGTATAGTTGTGGGTGAAAAAGATAAGTACTTCAAGTTGGAAAATGGGTTTAGGAGGGACATTAAGAAAGTAACTTGCTCTGAAATGTCTTTTGAAATGTATTTCTTGGTGTTGAGGTATCCAAAAAGCTGTAAAGTATAGTTGTGGGTGAAAAAGATGAGTACTTCAAGTTGGAAAATGGGTTTATTAGGGACATTAAGAAAGGAACTTGCTCTGAAATGGTCTTTGAAAAGTATTTCTTGGTGTTGAGGTATCCAAAAAGCTGTGAAGTATAGTTGTGGGTGAAAAAGATAAGTACTTCAAGTTGGAAAATGGGTTTAGGAGGGACATTAAGAAAGTAACTTGCTCTGAAATGGTCTTTGAAAAGTATTTCTTGGTGTTGAGGTAAGCAAAAAGCTATTAAGTATAGTTGTGGTGAAAAAGATAAGTACTTCAAGTTGGAAAATAGGTTTAGAAGGGACATTAAGAAAGTAACTTGCTCTGAAATGGTCTTTGAAGAGTATTTCTTGGTGTTGAGGTATCCAAAAAGCTGTAAAGTATAGTTGTGGGTGAAAAAGATAAGTACTTCAAGTTGGAAAATGGGTTTAGGAGGGACATTAAGAAAGTAACTTGCTCTGAAATGGTCTTTGAAGAGTATTTCTTGGTGTTGAGGTATCCAAAAAGCTGTAAAGTATAGTTGTGGGTGAAAAAGATAAGTACTTCAAGTTGAAAAAGGGGTTTAGGAGGGACATTAAGAAAGTAACTTGCTCTGAAATGGTCTTTGAAAAGTATTTCTTGGTGTTGAGGTAACCAAAAAGCTGTAAAGTATAGTTGTGGGTGAAAATGATAAGTACTTCAAGTTGGAAAATGGGTTTAGGAGGGACATTAAGAAAGTAACTTGCTCTGAAATGGTCTTTGAAAAGTATTTCTTGGTGTTGAGGTATCCAAAAAGCTGTAAAGTATAGTTGTGGGTGTAAAAGATAAGTACTTCAAGTTGAAAAATGGGTTTAGGAGGGACATTAAGAAAGTAACTTGCTCTGAAATGGGCTTTGAAAAGTATTTCTTGGTGTTGAGGTATCCAAAAAGCTGTAAAGTATAGTTGTGGGTGTAAAAGATAAGTACTTCAAGTTGAAAAATGGGTTTAGAAGGGACATTAAGAAAGTAACTTGCTCTGAAATGGTCTTTGAAAAGTATTTGTTGGTGTTGAGGTATCCAAAAAGCTGTAAAGTATAGTTGTGGGTGAAAAAGATAAGTACTTCAAGTTGCAAAATGGGTTTAGGAGGGACATTAAGAAAGTAACTTGCTCTGAAATGGTCTTTGAAAAGTATTTCTTGGTGTTGAGGTATCCAAAAAGCTGTAAAGTATAGTTGTGGGTGAAAAAGATAAGTACTTCATGTTGGAAAATGGGTTTAGGAGGGACATTAAGAAAGTAACTTGCTCTGAAATGGTCTTTGAAAAGTATTTCTTTGGTGTTGAGGTATCCAAAAAGCTGTAAAGTATAGTTGTGGGTGAAAAAGATAAGTACTTCAAGTTGGAAAATGGGTTTAGGAGGGACATTAAGAAAGTAACTTGCTCTGAAATGGTCATTGAAAAGTATTTCTTGGTGTTGAGGTATCTAAAAAGCTGTAAAGTATAGTTGTGGATGAAAAAGATAAGTACTTCAAGTTGGAAAATTGGTTTAGAAGGGACATTAAGAAAGTAACTTGGTCTGAAGTGGTCTTTGAAAAGTATTTCTTGGTGTTGAGGTAACCAAAAAGCTGTAAAGTATAGTTGTGGGTGAAAAAGATAAGTACTTCAAGTTGGAAAATGGGTTTAGAAGGGACATTAAGAAAGTAACTTGCTCTGAAATGGTCTTTGAAAAGTATTTCTTGGTGTTGAGGTATCCAAAAAGCTGTAAAGTATAGTTGTGGATAAAAAAGATAAGTACTTCAAGTTGGAAAATGGGTTTAGGAGGGACATTAAGAAAGAAACTTGCTCTGAAATGGTCTTTGAAAAGTATTTCTTGGTATTGAGGTATCCAAAAAGCTGTAAAGTATAGTTGTGGGTGAAAAAGATAAGTACTTCAAGTTGGAAAATGGGTTTAGGAGGGACACTAAGAAAGTAATTTGCTCTGAAATGGTCTTTGAAAAGTATTTCTTGGTGTTGAGGTAACCAAAAAGCTGTAAAGTACAGTTGTGGGTGAAAAAGATAAGTACTTCAAGTTCTAAAATGGGTTTAGGAGGGACATTAAGAAAGAAACTTGCTCTGAAATGGTCTTTGAAAAGTATTTCTTGGTGTTGAGGTATCCAAAAAGCTGTAAAGTATAGTTGTGGGTGAAAAAGATAAGTACTTCAAGTTGGAAAATGGGTTTAGGAGGGACATTAAGAAAGTAACTTGCTCTGAAATGTCTTTTGAAATGTATTTCTTGGTGTTGAGTTATCCAAAAAGCTGTAAAGTATAGTTGTGGGTGAAAAAGATGAGTACTTCAAGTTGGAAAATGGGTTTATGAGGGACATTAAGAAAGGAACTTGCTCTGAAATGGTCTTTGAAAAGTATTTCTTGGTGTTAAGGTATCCAAAAAGCTGTAAAGTATAGTTTTGGGTGAAAAAGATAAGTACTTCAAGTTGGAAAATGGGTTTAGGAGGGACATTAAGAAAGTAACTTGCTCTGAAATGGTCTTTGAAAAGTATTTCTTGGTGTTGAGGTATCCAAAAAGCTATAAAGTATAGTTGTGGTGAAAAAGATAAGTACTTCAAGTTGGAAAATAGGTTTAGAAGGGACATTAAGAAAGTAACTTGCTCTGAAATGGTCTTTGAAGAGTATTTCTTGGTGTTGAGGTATCCAAAAATCTGTAAAGTATAGTTGTGGGTGAAAAAGATAAGTACTTCAAGTTGGAAAATGGGTTTAGGAGGGACATTAAGAAAGTAACTTGCTCTGAAATGGTCTTTGAAGAGTATTTTTTGGTGTTGAGGTATCCAAAAAGCTGTAAAGTATAGTTGTGGGTGAAAAAGATAAGTACTTCAAGTTGAAAAAAGGGTTTAGGAGGGACATTAAGAAAGTAACTTGCTCTGAAATGGTCTTTGAAAAGTATTTCTTGGTGCTGAGGTAACCAAAAAGCTGTAAAGTATAGTTGTGGGTGAAAAGATAAGTACTTCAAGTTGGAAAATGGGTTTAGGAGGGACATTAAGAAAGGAACTTGCTCTGAAATGGTCTTTGAAAAGTATTTCTTGGTGTTGAGGTATCCAAAAAGCTGTAAAGTATAGTTGTGGGTGTAAAAGATAAGTACTTCAAGTTGAAAAATGGGTTTAGGAGGGACATTAAGAAAGTAACTTGCTCTGAAATGGTCATTGAAAAGTATTTCTTGGTGTTGAGGTATCCAAAAAGCTGTAAAGTATAGTTGTGGGTGTAAAAGATAAGTACTTCAAGTTGAAAAATGGGTTTAGAAGGGACATTAAGAAAGTAACTTGCTCTGAAATGGTCTTTGAAAAGTATTTCTTGGTGTTGAGGTGTCCAAAAAGCTGTAAAGTATAGTTGTGGGTGAAAAAGATAAGTACTTCAAGTTGGAAAATGGGTTTAGGAGGGACATTAAGAAAGTAACTTGCTCTGAAATGGTCTTTGAAAAGTATTTCTTGGTGTTGAGGTATCCAAAAAGCTGTAAAGTATAGTTGTGGGTGAAAAAGATAAGTACTTCAAGTTGGAAAATGGGTTTAGGAGGGACATTAAGAAAGTAACTTGCTCTGAAATGGTCTTTGAAAAGTATTTCTTGGTGTTGAGGTATCCAAAAAGCTGTAAAGTATAGTTGTGGGTGAAAAAGATAAGTACTTCATGTTGGAAAATGGGTTTAGTAGGGACATTAAGAAAGTAACTTGCTCTGAAATGGTCTTTGAAAAGTATTTCTTTGGTGTTGAGGTATCCAAAAAGCTGTAAAGTATAGTTTTGGGTGAAAAAGATAAGTACTTCAAGTTGGAAAATGGGTTTAGGAGGGACATTAAGAAAGTAACTTGCTCTGAAATGGTCATTGAAAAGTATTTCTTGGTGTTGAGGTATCCAAAAAGCTGTAAAGTATAGTTGTGGATGAAAAAGATAAGTACTTCATGTTGGAAAATGGGTTTAGTAGGGACATTAAGAAAGTAACTTGCTCTGAAATGGTCTTTGAAAAGTATTTCTTTGGTGTTGAGGTATCCAAAAAGCTGTAAAGTATAGTTGTGGGTGAAAAAGATAAGTACTTCAAGTTGGAAAATGGGTTTAGGAGGGACATTAAGAAAGTAACTTTGTCTGAAATGGTCTTTGAAAAGTATTTCTTGGTGTTGAGGTATCCAAAAAGCTGTAAAGTATAGTTGTGGGTGAAAAAGATAAGTACTTCATGTTGGAAAATGGGTTTAGAAGGGACATTAAGAAAGTAACTTGCTCTGAAATGGTCTTTGAAAAGTATTTCTTGGTGTTGAGGTATCCAAAAAGCTGTAAAGTATAGTTGTGGGTGAAAAAGATAAGTACTTCGAGTTGGAAAATGGGTTTAGGAGGGACATTAAGAAAGTAACTTGCTCTGAAAGGGTCTTTGAAAAGTATTTCTTGGTGTTGAGGTATCCAAAAAGCTGTAAAGTATAGTTGTGGGTGAAAAAGATAAGTACTTCAAGTTGGAAAATGGGTTTAGGAGGGACATTAAGAAAGTAACTTGCTCTGAAATGGTCTTTGAAAAGTATTTCTTGGTGTTGAGGTATCCAAAAAGCTGTAAAGTAAAGTTGTGGGTGAAAAAGATAAGTACTTCAACTTGTAAAATAGGTTTAGAAGGAACATTAAGAAAGTAACTTGCTCTGAAATGGTATTTGAAAAGTATTTCTTGGTGTTGAGGTATCCAAAAAGCTGTAAAGTATAGTTGTGGGTGAAAAAGATAAGTACTTCATGTTGGAAAATGGGTTTAGGAGGGACATTAAGAAAGTAACTTGCTCTGACTAAAACTAAACTAAACTAGAACTCTAACTAAAACTCTAAGCTAAGACTCTAAGGTAAAACTTCAAACTCTTACCTATAACTAAGTTGTGGGTGAAAAGGATGGTTACTTCAATTGTAAAATGGGTTTAGGACGGTCACTAAGAAAAGAACTTGTTCTGAAATGCCTTTTGAAAAGTATTGCTTGGAGTCCAATCATGACCTTCTGATAGGGTTCTACCGATTATGTAATCAATTTCTCTGAAATCCATTTGTCCTAGTCAATTACGTCATTCTATATCCATATATGGACCCCCTTCACGACCTCCTGATAGGGTTCTACTGATTATTTAATCAATTTCTCAGAAATCCATTTGTCCTAGTCGATTACGTCATTCTATGTCCATATATGGACCCCAGTCATGACCTTCTGATAGGGTTCTACCGATTATGTAATCAATTTCTCGGAAATCCATTTGTCCTAGTCGATTACGTCATTCTATGTCCATATATGGACCCCCGTCACGACCTCTTGATAGGGTTCTACTGATTATGTAATCAATTTCTCAGAAATCCATTTGTCCTAGTCGATTACGTCATTCTATGTCCATATATGGACCCCAGTCATGACCTTCTGATAGGGTTCTACCGATTATGTAATCAATTTCTCTGAAATCCATTTGTCCTAGTCGATTACGTCATTCTATGTCCATATATGGACCCCCGTCACGACCTCCTGATAGGGTTCTACCGATTATGTAATCAATTTCTCAGAAAATCCATTTGTCCTAGTTGATTACGTCATTCTAATGTCATATGTCATGTGTCATGTGTCATGTGTCATTCGTCATGTGTCATGTGTCATGTTTCGTTTCATTTGTCATGTGTCGTGTGTCATGTGTTGTGTCATGTGTCATTTTTCACGTGTCATGTGTCATGTGTTACGTGTCACGTGTCACGTGTAACCTGTCTCTAACTGTTTCGCCGAAATAATTCCATAGAATATCTAAAACGGTTTCGCCCAAATAATCTCTAAACGTAATTTCTAAGTTATGCCCTGGGGGTATATAAGATTTTATTGAAATCTTTGTCGTAGAAACTTGAAAAAGGGCTCATTCGTTTGGAAATTCAAAGGTCTAGTGCCCTTTTTAATAGTCGAAAGTGATTTGAGGGCAACTAGCCCCCTTCTCTCGCCCACGTTTTCCCAAACACATCCAACCAAATTTTTAGATAGCCATTTTGTTAAGTGCTGTGGATTTCCAGATAGAAATTATGTTTTTGAGGAGGACAGTCCCCCACAGCCCCCAAGGCAAGTGTTGTAAGTTATGCCCTGGGGGCATATAAGGTTTTTATAGAAGGTGTTGTCGTAGAAACTTCAAAAATGCTCATTCGATTGGAAATTCAAAGGGCTAGTGCCCTTTTTAACAGTCGAAAGTCATTGAAGGGCAACTAACCCCCAATCAAAATTTTGAGATAGGAATTTTATTCAACGTGGTTTTAAGTTCTGTAAATTAGGTCTTTTAGGATGACAAACCCCTCACAGCCCTCAGGACAAGGGTTGTAAGTTATGCCATGGGGGCATATAAAGTTCTTATAGAACGCGTTGTCGTAGAAACTTCAAAAGGGCTCATTCGATTAGAAATTGAAATGGCTAGTGCCCTTTTTAATAGTCGAAAGTAATTGGAAGGAAACTAACACCCCTTCCACGCCCACCATTTCTTCAAACATATCCAATCAAAATTTTGAGATAGCCATTTTGTTCCACGTAGTTAAAGTTCAGGAAATTATACCTTTGAGCATTACACTCCCCCCCCCCCACTCTTCAGGGCAAGGGTTATAAGTTATGCCCTGGGGGCATATAAGATTTTATTGAAATCTTTGTCGTAGAAACTTGAAAAAGGGCTCATTCGATTGGAAATTCAAAGGTCTAGTGCCCTTTTTAATAGTCGAAAGTGATTTGAGGGCAACTAGCCCCCTTCTCTCGCCCACGTTTTCCCAAACACATCCAACCAAATTTTTAGATAGCCATTTTGTTCAGTGTTGTGGATTTCCAGATAGAAATTATATTTTTGAGGAGGACAGTCCCCCACAACCCCCAAGGCAAGGGTTGTAAGTTATGCCCTGGGGGCATATAAGGTTTTTATAGAACGCGACGTAGTCTCCCCACTCTTTCCCCAAACATATCCAATCAAAATTTTTAGATAGCCATTTTGTACCACGCAGCCAAAGTTCAGGAAATTATGCCTTTCAGCAGGACACTCCCCCACAGTCTTCAGGGCAAAGGTTATAAGTTATGCCCTGGGAGCATATAAGGTTTTAATTGAAATCTTTGTCGTAGAAATGGTATCAAGTTTTTCATTTCAGGTCAACTAGAGGAGGTATGGAACTAAATTAAACACTACTATTTGTGTCCAGATTTTGAAGAGGATGTATGTTGTTAAAAATTGCTGAAAATTTTGCTCCAGCATACAAATAGCAGGCCAAACTATAAATTCTTAAAAAAACGAAAAGATTTAAAGTATTATTTTCTTTTTCTCTGAAAAGACTATGTCAATATAAAACGAACAGAAATTAATGAAAAAAACTTTTTCCACAAAATAAGTTTTTCAAAGAAAAGTAAGGAACTCCATTAAACAAAAAATGAGCAAAAATAAAATCAAATAATCTACCAAGCGTGAAAATACAACAAATCAGCATCGATATATAAATGAAACCCAAAACGAACAGAAATTACAATAAATAACAAATTCAAACTCAAAACGAGCAGATATTAACATAAGTTGGGCTCAAAATCCCTGTGCCTTCCCAAGGCCAGAACATAATTTGCTCTTTACTGAAAAAAATACAAATGAATGTGCATTCTCAATTTAATATACATATACTGATATTTAGTAATCAAAATGTTAATATGATTTGATTGATTAAAGTTATAAAAGTAAAAACATTTATATTTTTTTCAGTAAAGTGCAAATTATGCTCTGGCCTTGGGAAGGCATAGGGGTTTTGAACCCAACTTATGTTAATTTCTGCTCGTTTTGTTTTTGACTCGGTTATTTATTGTAATTTCTGTTCGTTTTGGGCTTCATTTATTTATCGGTGCTGGTTTGTGGTAGTTTCACGCTTGTTAGATTATTTGATTTTATTTTTGCTATTTTTTTGTGTGTGAAAATTTGGAATATTTTTCCAATTTTGTTTTTAATCTGGCACCCACAGAGGGCCGTATCCAGGATTTTTGATCGGAGAGGGGGAAAGGTTTTGATCCGCCCTAACTGGATACGGCCTTGATTCAAGTGTATTGAGTAATTTTTAGGATCTGCCAGATTAAAGATTAGCGGTAGATCTAGATAGAACCAGAAAAAATAGAAGCAAAAATAGAAGCAAGCGTAGACCAAAATTTACCAAGACATAGTATCAGTAGAAAATACTGTGGGATAGCTTAGTTTTGACACAGACTTTAAAACCAAGGTCTCGTCATTTGAATTTTCCAATTCTTTAGCACAAGTGTGAGGAATTTTTTGGGAGTGTTTGTGATTTTTGGAATTATTTTTTTTAATATTGCAAGGGTAATCAAGTTTTATACATAAGATTGGTGCTACCCCTTCCCTCTACAGATAAATCACATATTTTTTTTCTTTTTTTTGATACAGACAGATAAGACTATAGTGTTTCTTTGGCTCAAGTGATATTGAGAAACGACCAAAACTATTGAGGAAAAAATATCGGATGGTTTTCAGAAAACTTTTTCTAACCCAGTGTATTAGTCCAAATTTGTCTTGAAACAACGTACTTTTAGCTTGTAAGAAATTCAGTAAACATTTTGTCACATTTAGTTATAGCATTGACGAATCAATAACAGATTGAAAATCAGGGGTATTAGCATTAAACTTATGATCAAACTTCTAAACAACTTGATTAGTTGAAATTGGTAGGAATAAAACATTGATAGGGATACAAACTCCGTAAACATGAAAATCTCGCGCAGGTCCCAATATAAGGGAACCAATTAATAGAGAGGAAATATTCAACCGGAGACTTGCAGGGCAGCTAACTAAGAAAAATGTATGAGGTCATTTTTCAGTTTATTTAGAATAGAGAAACAAAAAAGGTACTTATCAGAATCTTAGGGAGGGGATTTTTTTTCAATGGAAAAACTAAAATGATATATTTTTCAAATATCCGGGGGAGGTTAATCACATCTACAAGGGGGGGGGGGGTATTGTTGCCCTTTGAGATATACTGGATACCCAATTTGCCATAAATTAATCAATGGTTACAGACTTAGATGGAAAATAAATTTGCTTCAGTTAGACGGAAAACGTGGTTCAGCTAAACAGAAAATTATATTTGAATGCAATTTCTTGAAAAAACAATTTAGTTGATGATAAATGACTATAAACAGGGTTTTAAAGGATAAAAATACTCGGGTAAAAGAATATATACGAAAAAGGAAAGGAAATAATTATGGTCTAAGTCTTTTCACACTATGCGCTAAGCCTTTCCTGACGGCATACCTCCAGCCTAATCAGACTGTTACAAGAGGGAGCACCCTCTACACCCTTCTGATTCTTGAAATTTAACAATTTTGTCCATGATTGACGGGCTTTCAATATATTTCTTGTATTTTTGGTTCGGCAGTTTTTTCGAAGTTTTATGCCACCCCGTCTCCCGAAACAGAATCTTGCATATGAGACTGGCCTCAATAATATGAATTTTTTGCGTTTTTAAGCTCACCACATTTCTCCTAAGTTGAAAAAACCTTGGAATAAGGAATCACCCCTCGCCCCTGCACAAGTGTGTGTAACACAGTTTTGGCTATAACCGGGTTTTTATTTGCTTACTTTTGTTTCGTTAGCAATGAAACGATGCAAAAGAAGTCAAAAGATATTCGCAATTTATTTTCAAAGAAGAAATACAAAAAAAAGGAACAAAACAAGTATCAGAAGGCGTCCGTACCCTGTTGTCACGAGGACAAAAATGAGTACCAAATGTGCTAAAACCCACTATGGGTCGATTTACATTCTCTGCCTGATCGCCCCACGAAGAAATAAATTACCGACAATCCATTGAACGAGAAAAAAGGAAAAGGTATCATTGACTACCCCACAGAGAGGGTTTGTCACCCCTGGTGAGACATGGGGCTCAGGACAACCCTTTTAGTCTCGGATTAATGGGGCACTTCAACAATTTTGGAATTAGTTTATTAAACTGTCAGTTGACAATATATAAGGAAGCTAAATTCAGTTTGATTGCGATTCCTTTTTTTGCCAAAGTACCCGGATGTAGCTGAGGGGTAGCCAACTCTAAGAAATCGTGTGCCCCAGGTGGAGTGTGCCAAGAGTACCAAGCATGGCGGAACTCTACAGTATACGTGGCATTTTGAGATGTACACCAGGGGGCAGGACGTTGAAAGCCCCTTGGTTGTAGCTTCCAAGTTAAAGGGCAATCCTACCAAGTGTCTGTAGCTTCGAAAAACAATCACACTGAGCTGCATGTATTCAATTGAGGGATTATAGCAGTATTCCCTTTTAAAATGTTCCGAAAGCTTGAAACTTGAAATTTGACAAAATTTGTTCGGGACAATTTAGTATTTTAAGAAAATGACTTAATGTTCAAATGAGATTCTATCAGGCAATGAGCTCTGAAAAGGAAAATGATCCAATCAGGAAAAACGTGTTTGCCCTATTTATGAGCTCCTTATTTGGGAGGCCTGTATCCTAAATAAAAAGGGATTTTTGGCTGTTTTTCAGGCCCCTTTTCTGGCAATCAAATTCTCCTTTCAATTTTTTTATTGTATATTGGGGTCCCCTTATCCCAAAGGCTTAAGGATATAAGTTAGTAAATCATAAAAGTTTTTGGCCCTTTTTGGGGTGTTTGTGCCTCTCAATATTTTCTCTACAATAAATTTTCCCTGGCCCAAGGACTTAGAACTGGAAATTTCAAATTGATCAGGGATGCAAAGTTATCTGGTCTATTTCGAAACCCCATAGGAACTTGCCCCTTGAAATAGACACGTGTACTTCTTCACCCAGGGAGCTATCCCTAAAGTTTGAAAGCGAATCGGACACTCAAGATTAAACATACCCCGATTTTTCACTATAAAACCTAACGTAAACAATTGGCAATTTGCCTAACTTACTGCCCTATTCCCAAGTGCTGTGAGAGTCATGTCACCCCCGAAGCTTTCATATTGAAGCTTTAACAAAAGTAACATGCAAAAAAGGGCATCGGGGGGGGGGGGGGGGGGGGTGGTTGATTGTCCTCAATCACTTTTGGTCCTTAAAAAGAGCTCTGAAACCTTTAATTTCCAATTGAATTGGCTCCCTTCCAAGTTCCTACGATCATCCACACAAAGTGGGCGGGGAAAAAACTAATAAATGTAGAATGACTCGACGGCGTTTTGTCCTTAGCTATAGAGGACACTGGAGCGTTGAGTCCAATACAGAGCCAAAGACGCTCACAACAGGGGAAGTTGGAGGTAGGGTCGGCCGACCTAAAAGAGGTATAAAATGTGAAAATTTTCCTAATCTAACGGTAAAACGTGATGCTTTGTTGGCAAAACAGATTTTTAACCCTTCCCCTCTGTAAATTTGAAAACTTCAAGGCGTCAACTCACGAAAATGCAGGGGAAGGCAAAATATATTTTGGTACTGGTGCGTTATATGGTCACTTCTAAAAAGTCAAGTTTGGTTAATGCTAATTAAATAAAATAAAATAGGATGAATATATAATAGTTTAGAAACAAATTTGGGCTATATATTTGCACATTAGGGGGGGGGGGGTAAAACATAGCATATATTAAATACGCAACATAATAGCCTAACCTAGGTACCTCCCCCCCCTAAACCCCCAAAAACAACAGTTTAAATATCATGAACGAAATGAAAACTACTCTTTGCATTCCATTGCTGAATAGCGGTCTCTTCAAAACAAACAGTCTGGCGGGTTTCGTCTCTCATTAGTATACAAAAGCGACCATATAATGCACCAGTACCTATATTTTTCCAAATTCTAGAGGGGACAATTTAGTTATTGTTAAATTTTTCAAAAAGTAATTTTTCGATGAGAATATATACAAATTTTGTTTTCGAAATCTAGGAAGGGGGAGAGGAAACATTTAGGAGGGACAATAATACCCCTCTCCTAATTGAATCCGCTGTTCTCAGGGTTTCTTGGCTTTCACCCGAAAATTGATTGCAATTGTCCATTGGATAAATGACATCAAATGAAATTGCGATTTTCATAAGATAGAATAGTGTCTTTTTTCACTTCTGAAAAACTAAGCTATTTTGTCTTCCTTTTTCACGAAATATCTGTTTGGTTTAGTCATGAAATAAAGCATCTATTTCTTCTACAAACACGCATGCCCTATCGATCAAAATTTTTAATTGACAAACGTATTATTCACTCAGGCTTTAGATAGGGATAGTAAACTTGAAAATTCTCACTATGTTTAAAAAATTAGTGGACCTAAACAAGACAATCAAACAAGTCTCCCACAGGGCCCAAAATTTGGCTTTGGTGAGATTACAACGATCTTATCAACTGCAACATCTTAAATATTATAATAAGTGTTTATGGTTATTCATCGGCTGTATAATAGGAATTTGAGACAGTAGGCGGTATCACCGGGTGGTTTATTCAGAAAAATGGAATCTTTCACCTCTCCTGCTTCTTCGTGGCATTGTTGGATGGGCTTCAATTCCAAAAATGATAGTGTAATTTTTGTTGTGATAAAACACCGCGTTATATTAATCATTACAGACAAGTAGTCATTTTCAATAAAATTCTATACCACTTGGTTCGACTATCCAGTGTTGTCAGGCTTGTCTTGATTTATTCGGAAAATTAGAATTTTTCACCTTGTCAGGTTATTTTGGCATTGTTGTATAAAACTCAATCGATTCGTTCATGATAACGATCACACAAAAAAAAAAACAATTATTTCGACTGAAAGTAAGGAGCAACATTAAACCTTAAGATGAACAGAAATTATTCCGTTTTTGTAGGAGACTGCCCCTTCCTCAACTCTCTCTTTTTACGCTAAAGTTTGACTTTTTGTCACTATTCTTTAAGAAAGTCAAACAGAAAGGCCGTTGAATTTTTTTTTTTTTAATCTGGACATTTATATACAACGTCTAAAAAGCCTCTAGAGGTCTCCGAGGGAGCTTGGGGTATTGATAGACAGTTTGGCAGCCCTGCAATAAATATCTACCCCCTAAAAAGGTAATAGGGAGTTTAATTAACAATAAGGCCTGGAAAAAATTAACGAGGGGCATGTTACTCTTTAGTGGGTAAACTCTATTGTTTCGACTTTGATATTTTCAAGCACTTATCTCGTATATTTTAGTGTGTTTTGAGAAACAGTAAGGTGAGATTTGGATGGGTGCGTAGTTTTATTAGGTATGAGATATTATTCTTGGAAAAAAGTAATTATCTGATTTAATATTGCAGGGAATGACATTGTAATCAATTAAATTGTAAGAAATTCCAAAATAAAAATTGCGTTAGAAATAAGATTTTCGGTCGCTTCGAGGGAAAAAACTGTTTTGAAAAGTTTCCCAAAGTTGTGCGTTTTGAAAAATTTCAAAGCCGGGGTAAAGTATGTATGATTTAATTCTAATGATAAAAACTGCACTAGAAAAAAGATTTTTCGTCGCTTCGAGAGAAAAAACTGTTTTGAAATGTTTTCCAAAGTTGTTTGTTTTGAAAAATTTAAAAACCGGGGTAAAGTATATATGATCTAATTCCTCACCCTCTCAATTCCAGAGCTTTAGAAAATCCTGTAAAAACGGATATTTGTTTTTATTTGATCTAAGAAAAAAAAAGAATCATTTCTTCGGTGTGTTTCTAAATTTTATTTTTGAGCAATTGTTTAGAGACCGTCACGGTTTCAAGGTGGTATAAAAAGGGTCTTGGAGGGGGGGGACATTAATCAATCTCTAGCCAGAGTTGAGCTTGAATAAAGGTGCTGTAGGGTTATAGGCAGGTTTGCCACCCTGGCCTGGAAAAATTTACTAAATCTGAGAGGAAAAGTTTACTAAATCGCATCTGTTTTTACTAAATGCTCAAAAAATTTTTTGGCGCGTGCGACTACCGCCGCACGCGCACCATCAAGCATCGATTTTTACTATAGGAGGATAATCAATAGGATTTACACAATCTTTTTTTCCTTTTTTCTTGTTCTTTTTCTCTTTTCCTTTTTTCTTTCCTTTTCATAGCATGATTGAAAATTCCGGAAACCTATAAGTTCAAAAATCCTTTTTTTATTATTTGGATGTACTGGATAGCCGTCATATTCCAGATGCGGTGTATCCAAGACGTCAAAAAATAGTCTGGTATCTTGGATTCTGGAAATCCTGCTGATGAAGCCCGGCTTTAATATATCAATGGTCTTCAGGTCATAAAATTCAGATATATTGAAAAACAATCAACGAAGAAAAACAGCTACAACTCATATTCACGAAGCAATTCAGGTGACGGAGTGCTTAGAATCTGAGGTGTGTTTGAAAGCGACGTCTTTTGAAATTGGTCCTCAAGTTTCTGTTTTTAGGTTTGAAATCTAAACCCTTCAATTTTGCATTTTTAAGAGGAAATTTGCCAGTTTTAAAACACTAATTGGGCTGGTCTTTAAATAAGGGATAAGCTGCTTACAAAAAAATTCTGGCAAATTTTAAAGCAATTAATTTAGGATTTTTTTTTAACTGATTTGTTCTGGATGCTCTCTCGTTCGTATTCAAGGGATTCAAAAACCAATACAATCTATGTCACTTCAAAACGGAAATGACGTAATCGGCTACCTGTTTAGTTGTAGAATTATGTAAATTAAAAAGTGCACCTCAAATTGGACTAGGGCTGCCAAGAAAAAGAAAACTTATATAACATACGATAATTAGTTAAAAACAATTAATATTGTGTCAGTAGTCTTCATGTCAGGCAAATCATACAAATTGAAAAGTAAGAAGAAAAATATATAGTCACAATTAAAAAAAGTCGCACTTTAAAGGCTTTAATCGTCCTCGGCCTCATCCGAGTTCTGACTGATGGGATATACTTGTTTCCATTTCTTGATAGCCCGAGTCAAATCGCTGCGGATCACCCAGTCATGTACTCCACTTGACGACCTGAGAACAAGTTGCATCGTTTTCATCAGATACGAAATACTCGAGACATTTAACCTATTCCAGTTTTTAGTTTTGATGACCAACAAAATCAAGAACTGTCTCTCTGCTCCAACACTTGAATGGGGCAAGCTGCAGAGAGTCAGAAAGAACTTGGGCAAGTATGGAAAAAATTTGTTTCCAACAGCGTCTTTAAAAAGGGACAAAGCTAACTAACAAACGTAACAGCTGTTATGAGAGTCTGGGAAAATTTTCTGAAAACAAATTAAGCCGGCATACCAGTCCTGATTTTAAATAGTTTGCCTTTCAAAGCGAGTATCAAAAAGAAGCCTAGAGAAAAGCAGAGATTTTTAAGCGCTAGGGTTGACTCGAAATCGAAAAATGAGAGCAATAGTAGCCATAATATCTAACATAATCGAAATCAGATTTGTAATGAATGGACCCTAATTGTTTTACTGAATTCATAGAAAATAACAAAAGTTTTGTTTCCTACAAATCATGACTTTTTACTAGATTTCGGGATATTTACTAGATCCTCTAAATTTACTAGATTTATTTTATTTTACTAGATCTAGTAAAATCCTACTGACGATGGCAACACTGGTTTTAGGGCTTAAGCCAGGGTTGCCAACTTTTCGGTCAGTGAATATGTCCCTTGAGCATCCAAAAATGTGTCCTTTTCAGCCAAATTATGTCCATATTTTGTCTATAATATGTTCATCTTGAAATCTCAGAAACTAGTTTTTTTACGACTTGTAAACCTCTTTCAAAGTGGTCAGTTAACATCGAATATAATGCAAAAGATTCATTTAGTTCAACCATAAAAAATGAACTAGTGTGAAATCACAAAAATAATAAAAGCATGTAAACAGTAAAAAACTAATTGTCGGAGCTTAAGGCTCATCTTCCTATGAGAGTTCCGTTTGGCAGGTATGGTCGACATGAGGGTCAGAATTTTCAATTCTTTTGGTAGCTTTTTGTCCATAGTAGTATTTCTTGCGCATGTCATAAGGTACAATCCAGGAGTCAAGCGACAATGCGGAGCGCTAGGTAAGCTGGGTTGCCCTTCAATCAGGGGGTTGACATCCCCAAAGGCATAATTACTGGACCTTTGAACAATGCTGACAAGGCCATATCCAGGGGGGGGGGGTTACCCGGTTTGAACCCCCCCCCCCCGAAATTTTTTGACCGACTCGAAAATAAGTCGAAAATTAGTAAAACCTAGGTAAAAATCAGTAAAATTAGTCGAAAACTGTGTCAAAAATTAGTAACCCCCCCCCAAAAAAGTCAAGAATTAGTAAAACCCCCCCTGAACAAAAATCCTGGATACGGCCCTGAATGCTGAACAAAATAGATGTCTACAAATTCTGATTGGATGCTGGTTTTCGGAACTGATAGGCACGGGGGGGGGGTGCCCTCAAATCTCTTTTGACTCTTATAAAGGGCACTAAACTTCAATCAAATGGGCCCCATCTGAAGTTTATACGACTATCCATTCCATAAAACCTTATATGCCCCTGGGGCATAACTTACAACCCTTGTCCCAGGGCTCTTATGGGTTGTGCAAACGCTGAGAGCATTGTTATATGTTCTTTGAACCATTTAAAACCAATTTATATCTCAAAATTTCTGTTGGATGCATCTAGGGAAAATAATACGTGTGTGGAGGGGGTTACTCCACCCCTCTCCACCAAGGGTGGAAGTGGAGGAATTACTCCGAGGGTGGCACGGCCCTTGTGTTTCAAGAATCGTTCTTAAAAAAATAGATAAAATGTCGAACATTAGCGTAGAGAGGGGGGGGGGGTATTGAGGAGGGAGTAGCCCCCCGTCATATACGGAATAATTTCTCTACGTTTTAAGTTTTAATGTCACTCCTTATTTTCGGTAGAAAAAACTAGTTTTTGTATTTATTTCTGATCGTTTTTCAGATAATCCCAGGAAATCCACCCCCTCTGTGGAAAATTTCCCCACGAAACATTCCTTTGTATTAAGTTCCTCCCATCATCGCATGTAAAATTCTGCCGCCGGGAAATTACACCCGGACAATTCCATCCCTACAGCGAATCCTTCCCAAAAAATTTTTTTTTCTCATATGTTTACGATAATTTTTTTTCCCTGAATTCATGGAAAATAAAAAAAGTTTTGTTTACTATAAATCATGACTTTTTACTAGATTTCGGGAAATTCACTAGATCCTCTAAATTTACTAGATCTACTAAAATCCTACTGACGGTGGCAAGCTTGATCACCAATTCTTATGATAAAAATCCCCAAAGGTGGCAACCCTGGTCATGTTGAACCAAACAATTTAGTTGGATATTATTATTTCTAGCTGAAACCCGAAATCAGAGTTACCATCTTTCAAGGCACGTCAGCTTTTCGAAAATTGTTTACTAAGCAAGAAAAAGGAAAATAGTTTCTCACTGTTAGTTTTCGCAAAATATTTATAATCATTTAAGACAAAAATAGTTTCAAACTTTACATCGTATTTCACAAATAATGATGAAAGACAAATAGTTTAAATGTAGATTTTGCAATAACATAATTTTGTTTAAATTGTTTTGATCATACCATATTACAAATTCTAGCACATGAAAAGACTTGTAATAAGTAATACGCATATAATCGAAATATAGAAGCAGAAACAAGGAGTAATTTGGAATTACCATAAAATCCCAATTCCTTTATATGTATATTAAATAAAAAAAAAACAAGATTTTCCAATTGAAAGTAAGGAGCAAGATTAAAACTTAAAACAAACAAAAATTATTACGAATACGACAGGGGTTGCTCCCTCCTAAATACCTCGCTCTTTACGCTAAAGTTTGACGTATTGTTGCAATTATTTAAGAATGTCTCATGAAACGCAAGGGCCGTTTAATAAACTTTATAACGTTCAAAATAATAATCTTTGGTACTGTTCTATTAGCTGTAAACCACGAGAGATAGATGATAAAAGAAACTAGTCAAACAGGTTCTTTCAACGGAGAATTGGATTGCAAACAGTGGTTTCTCACTGTGTTTACAATATTTAAACTTTAGTTTTTGTTGTTTAGGGGGGGGGGGAGGAAGGTACCTATGATCACTTAATATGTTCTATGCTTTATTTTGATCAGACGACTTTCAGGAAAAAAGGGCGTGGGACAGGGGCTAGTTGTCCTCCAATTTTTTGGTCACTTAAAAAAGGACACTAGATCTTTTAATTTTTGTTTGAACGAGCCGGCTTGCAAAATTCTAGTACCATTGGTTCGATATGATCACCCTGAAAAAGCAACAACAAAAAATAAACATGAATCCTTATGTTTCTTCTGGCAAACACTATAAAATTTCATTTTTATAGATAGGAGCTTGGAACCTCTACAGTGGGGTTCTCTGATACGCTGAACCTGATGGCGTGATTTCCATTAAAATTCTTTGACTTTTATGGCGTGTTTTTTGCCTTTTTCAAAAATTTGGCAAATTTTCTCAGGCCCACTATTGGGTAACACTATACTTAAAAAATATCATGTTTAGTTTAATCAGCACAATAAGCTAATTTTTTGGTACATCTATTGATATCAAAACTAATTCGATATCATCAAGAATCTAATTTGCTAACCTTTTGCTAACTTTTCGTTTCTTTCTTTTGCTAACTTTTCGTTTTTAGTTTGTAATACTTGATAAATAGATAGATGTTTTGCCTGACTATTGGAAGCCAGAAGGGATTGTTAATTAAAAAGGGGCCTGATTCCATATTATCTTGACTGTAGCGTAAAAGCAAGGAGAAATAAAATCGTTTATAGATGAAAGAATACAAACATGTAAAGAATTTCAAGAGTATTTGCAAATAGTTGTCTGCGGGAAGTGCAACAACTCCGAAAAGTAATAACGTTTGTAAAAAAAAATTAGTAGAAAATATAAATTTAGTGATAGATAAGTAGTTTTAATGCTGATTTTGTGAAAAATAACATTTTGTTTTTACAAAAATATGTATCCAGTCGGGAAATATTCTATTTTATGTCATAAATTCGCTAAGTATGTCCTTAGCAAATTTCTAAAATATGTCCCTTTTTTGCCCTATTATGTCATTGTGTCCCGGCACACAGGAATATGTCCTTTGGACATAAAATATTTCCAGTTGGCAGCCCTGCCTGAAACCGAAGCTAAAACCAATTTGGGCTCCCGAGTTTTCGTAACGAAATTCCTTTTATTTTTTACCCGAAAGCTTCTCGAGTTTATAAAGCTTGTCCCCGAATTTTCAGATTCGAGAGTGGAAGCCCTGGGAACTAGAGTATTTTTATGTTGATTGACCTAAGATCAGGGTTGCCACCCTGACCTGGAAGAATTTACTAAATCGGAGAGGAAAAATTTACTAGATCGTATCTGTTTTTACTAAATGCTCAAAAAATTTTTTTGCGCGTGCGGCTACGCCGCACGCGCACCATCACGCATCGATTTTTACTATAGGCGGATAATCAATACGGTTTTCACAATCTTTTTTCCTTTTTTCTTCTTTTTTTCGTTTTTCCTCTTTTCTTTCGTTTTCATAGTATGTTTTAAAATTCCAGAAACCTACAAGTTCAAAAATCCTTTTTTGGATATATATATATATATATATATATATATATATATATATATATATATATATAATGTTACATTTCTTCTTACTTTTAATTTCTCTCAGCAGGCTCCTTTTTCCTCAATAAAAATTTTCAAACTGAGGAGATTCACCTAATCACCTTGGGTGGTTGACTTTTGTTTTGATTCCAATAGATTCCCAATCATCACAAATCCAAGTGTCATTATAGCTTCATTTTTAGTTGGTAAGATTTGATACACAGAAAGCTGATTTTGTCGACCTTTAGACGCCGGAAGTGAAGTATCTGTATATGAAAATAGGTGACTGCTTGTCTGTCTCTGAGACAGACAAGCAAAATTGTAAATTGTAAAACAGACAAGCAAAAATTATAAATTGTCATATGTTTACGAAAATTTTTTTCCTTGAATCCATGGAAAATAAAAAAAAGTTTTGTTTACTATAAATCATGACTTTTTACTAGATTTCGGAAAATTTACTAGATTCTCTAAATTTACTAGATTTTTTTTTACTAGATCTAGTAAAATCCTACTGACGGTGGCAACCCTGCCTAAGATGGATTTAGCCACCTATGGTTTAGTCAACATTTCAAATATTGAAACTTAGTTTGATGTTTTAATTGATATTGTGTGATTTCTTGAGCAATGTATATAACAATTCGATAAGTAAGGCTAAACCTAATAATAATTACCTGACAATATTTTCTTGTAAATACATCTCCATTTTCATTATTGTATTTTATTTTGTTGCATTGTGTGAAAAGTTTTTTTCAATTTTTTTTTAAAAATTTTGAAGTAAAATATCAAGTTATCAATGTTTTTGCTAATTTCATGCTCTAAAACTTAAACAAATGAAAAGTTAGGGACCATCTCTTTTATATTAACCAATGCGATTGAGAAAACAGTCGAAATTAACAAATTCCCTTATAGACTAGAGTGTGTATGCTAGTCTTGATTAGGCAAGTACACAGAAGTTAGGGTACTTGTGCATTATAACTAAACCAGCGCTATACACGAAAGAAGTCAAGTTTGGTTAATGCTAATGAAATAAAATAAGATGAATATATAATAGTTTAGAAACAAATTTGGGCTATTTATTTGCATATTAGGGGTGGAGGTAAGCATAGCATATATTAAATACGTAACCTAACCTAGGTACCCCCCCCCTAAACCCCAAAAAACAATAGTTTAAATATTGTAAACTCAATGAGAAACCACGCTTTGCCATCAATTTATATAGCAAATACCCGTTTGTCTGCTTTCGTGTCTGGTTTCCTTGTACAGTCTATAGCGCTGGTTTAGTTATAATGCACAAGTACCAAATCAATTTCAAAGTTATGGTTTTCTTTGAGGGGGGGGGCATGTAAAATTATAAAACGTGTCAAACAGTCTAACTCTATGAGTAATCTGAATATTACAGTGGAACGACACAAATTTTTAAGCTATTTGTAAGGGGAAGACCATAACCTAATATTCGGCAGGATTGCCAATTTTTTGAACATAAGACGCTTTTTAAACCTCTTTGGCAAAAACTATGTCATTTATAGTAACAACCTAACTGACCACTAGATGACGGGTTGAACGAAAGCAGTCGACATGGAGGCAAATTTAAGCCGTTTCCTATGTTTCATGTTTGAACTAAGGAGCGTTTTTTTTCTTCTTCTTTTTTACTGTGAATATCGGGTTTTTCATGCAAACTGGATATATTTTATAGTTAGTTTAGTATCAAAATGCTTGGTTTCTTATCATTATTTAGAAAAATGAACGGGATTTCAGTTATTATTACTTTAATCCACTCTTACTTTCATATACCAGTGCCATCAATTATTCCAGACAGTCCAATTTGAGCGGTCACGTCTTCTCGTTTTATCAAATTCGTATTTTCGTCCACCATTTTGGATTTGAGACACCTAGCGGTACTACGGTACAATTTAGGTTATTTTCAAGCTCATATTCAGAACCTCTGCCATTGATTACCCCCCACTATCCTATTTAAACGATCACGTCTTCCCATTTTGACAAACTCGTATTTTCGTCCACCATTTTGGATTTACAGTCACCTAGCGGCGTTCCAAGGAAAAATTTCGTTTGCGTAGTCGAGCCATAATAAAGAGCATGCTCGAAAGTACATCTCAGCCGATTTCGGTGCTTTCCCCAAAAACAGAAGTATTCTGGTGTTTTTCGACGCTGTTCGCCCGCGCTAACATGGGAAGTATAAGAAATGATAAGGAGTAGGGACCATTTTGAAAATTTAGCAAACTTTGGGAGTTGGGGGCTAGGCTCACATCTGAAGTTTCAATGGAAAAAATTTACCATAGATTGCAGCGCCTGTGTCCTAATTTTGGTCAATCGAAGCTCTCATTGACGGGGGTTGGTTGATGTGCCGTCATCTTCATTAATAAAAAACCAACAAAGAGAAAAATCTCTAAAAAAAACAAACAAACGAGACTGTGGCCAGTGGAGAGAAAAGGAAAACAACAGAAACAAAACAACGCGGATATTTCGCCTGTATACAAACAAGGCGTCTTCAGCACGAAAGACACACAAAAAAAAACAAGATAAAACTAAAAACCAATAAAACCACCACCAAAAAAAAAAACAAAAATGTACAATCTGCGCAAACTAATCCACGTAGGGAAAAGATGCTAAAATAGAGTTACTTCAGTGAGGACACCAGAGTAACTCTGTCAGTTACTCTGGTGTCCTCACTGAAGTAACTCTATTTTAGCATCTTTTCCCTACGTTGATTAGTTTGCGCAGATTGTACATTTTTGTTTTTTTTTTGGTGGTGGTTTTATTGGTTTTTAGTTTTATCTTGTTTTTTTTTTTTTTTTGTGTGTCTTTCGTGCTGAAGACGCCTTGTTTGTATACAGGCGAAATATCCGCGTTGTTTTGTTTCTGTTGTTTTCCTTTTCTCTCCACTGGCCACAGTCTCGTTTGTTTGTTTTTTTTAGAGATTTTTCTCTTTGTTGGTTTTTTGTCATGGCTGGCCGGTTCGGCTTAAGATCTTTCAATCTTCATTAATGTCACTTAATTTTCAGGGTGGTTTCCTTAAACTGGAACTTAAAAAAAAAATGGGGTAACATTCTAAATGCCATGTTTGATAATGTAAGGTAAAAAGTAACAGAATTGGATGTTCTTACCATCTGCTTGTCTAAATCTTGAAAGATGAGGTCAATGTTGACGTTCTGCTAACGTTTTTCTTACACATTTTTAACTCTTAATTTGAGCCTCTATATTGAAAATTGGGGGCTGTCCTAAAAAAATTGGAATGGTGGGACGGGGTCTTGGAAGTTGGGGAGAGGTGGCCCCTGGAGGTTGAGGTTCTTGGTGGTTAGGGTCATTGATGGTTCGTACTCATAATTCTCTCACTAATCCATTATTGTGTACTTGTCTATTATAACGACCACAGAGTTTCACCCCAAATCATCCTCTAAATGTCTCAAACTGTTTCACCCAAAAAATCCCTAAATGTCGATTAATTCGTTTCGCCCAAATAACCCCCTAAAAGTAATTTCTGAATGTTCCTTTGTTTCGGCATCCTTTTGCGATGTAAGAGAAACCTTACGTAAATACATTGACCTAGAAAGAGGTGTCAATGATTTTTTCCCGTTCGTGCTTCCGACTCCCTGATTAGCCTAGAAAGAGACACGTGATCCTGTCCCGTTAGACGCTCTTGTCCAGCGATGTTGTAAACTCCCGTCTGTATCCATTAGGCTTAGAAACATCAAACAAGTTGACAAACAAACAGAACAGAACCATGAAACAACATCAAACCATGTAACCAACAAACCATATAACCATCAATCAACAAACAGAACTAAGAAACTAAGAACTAAGAAACACATCAAACAATATAACCATCAAACACGCTTATCTGGCAATGTTGTAAACCCCCGTCTGTATTCTAAGTCTCTGATTGGCCTAGAAAGAGGCACGTGATCTTGTACCGTTAGACTCGATTATAGATGGCAGCAGAGGTGCCCCATTTGTGCTGGCACTGTCATCCCTACTGATTTTCGTTATATCTCATATTAGTAAGAGAATCAAATTCAGAGAGAGAACAGTTTATTTTTATATTCTATTATTTGACGAGATATTAGCATAGAAAATGAGTGCTATCTTTACGCTATTGGAGCTAGATGGTGGATCAGGTAGCAGCAATGATACAAAGACGTGAGTACCAAACGTAGCAGTGGAAATTACACGAAGCCTTGAATGGGACGATATGTATGCAAGATATGTGATATCATTGAGCAAATTTAAATTGAAGGAGCAGTTATGCTTTGCCGCGAAACTAGATATAGTGCATATAAATAGACTTCAAGCTGCATTAAATACACTAGTAAAATATATTGAGGAAAATAAGTTGTATCAGTGATTAATATTATTGTTGTAATTATATTTAATAAAAATGTTTCTAAATCGAAGATATATTTTTATAGTAGGTTAGTGTATATTCTTAAAGTAGAAAAAAGAATGCTGGTTAGTCTAAAGTTCGTTGTGAGAGTGTTAGGACTGTAAAAAATGGATAGATTTGAGAAAGAGAAAATATAATTCACTATTTTATTTGATTCTTATTCAAGCCCCCCCCCCCCCTTAGTAAACAACAGTAGTGTGCTATCTTGTAAATTCAGGGGATATTGTATAATGCGGGCAAACACGTTATATTTAGAACTAGATATTCAGGGACGAGATCCTACGAAGCGACCAGAAAGGACTCTGCAGCTATACTCATTTCTGGACCAATCAGATACAATGGATACAGAGGGTACTCCGTATATTGAGACTCAATTATCATAGCTACGAGGTCATAGCAACCAATCCATAGTAACCAGATTCGATATAAGGAGTGATTTTCATTATATCTCATATTAGTAAGAGAATTAAATTCAGAGAGAGAACAGTTTATTTTTGATATCTATTATTTGACAAGATGTTAGCACAGAAAATGAGTACTATGTTTACGCTATTGGAGCTTGATGGTGGAGCAGGTAGCAGCAATGATACAAAGACGAGAGTACCAAACGTAGCAGTGGAAATTACACGAGAATCCCAACCAAGCCTTGGATGGGACGATATGTATGCAAGATATGTGATATCCCTGAGCAAATTTAAATTGGAGGAGCAGTTATGCTTTGCCACGAAACTAGATATAGTGCATATAAACAGACTTCAAGCTGCTGTAAATACACTAGTAAAATATATTGAGAAAAATAAGTTGTATCAGTGATTATTATTATTGCTGTAATTATATTTAATAAAAATGTTTTTAAATCGAAGATATATTTTTATAGTAGGTTCGCGTATATTCTTAAAGTAGAAAAAAACCTTGGTAGTTTAAAGTTGGTTGTGAGAGTATTAGGCCTGTAAAAAATGGATAGATTTGAGAAAGAGAAAATTATACGGAATCTTGTGTTTATGGAAAAATGTTTGATTCTAGATGATGATTTTCTGGAGTTATCTCTTCAAAGGAAGATGTTTTCTCAGAGAATACTTGTCGATAAAATGAAAACTGATTCTCCTTCATTAGACTATTGTATGAAATTTTTACGTCGTGGTCCAAACGCATTTACACAATTTATTGAAATATTAATCGAGACAAAACAAAATGATATTGTGGATTTGCTTTTGAACACGCTACCTTAGAAATTTAAGACTATGATTTGTTTCACGAGAAAGATGTTGTTCAAAGAGGATTTACTCCTTTCTCTCCCTCTCCATCTCAATTTTACGATCGTACCTCAGTTTTATTTTGGCGGTGAGAGTGTCAACACATGGAAAAATGTTCTGTACATGACCACTATGCATGTTCTATACATGACCAGCGGGTCATCATGTGAAAATTATACAATGATTGACGAGTCTGATGAAAAGTGCAGATTATGCAACCCGTTTAAATTGCATAGAAGATATGCCGTACAAATTAAAGGTTGTAATTCCTGTCTTGAAGAGATGTGTGACTCTCACACTAGATGATACCTATGCTAGAAATTGTCATTATGATAAATGTAATCAGTGGGAGAATACATATCCTGGTATGATTGGAAAGAATCCTAAACGTGATTTTAGTTTATTACTAAGAGACTAGTATCGTCGTGGCTTTAAATGGTTTTGGGAGGAGGAACCAGGTCTATGATTCAACTGTTGTAATAACAAAAGAATTTGGTTTCTACGTCATCGTTGTGAAGACAATGGCTACTATGATTATAAGCCTACTGATCTTTATTTGGCTGTTACTGAATGTGATTCACATTTTGAAAACACTGTATATGACATTGCTTCAAATAAGCAAATTGAAACACATAAATTTTACAATATGAATGAAAATAGTGTCATTGACTATACAAAGAGACATGAAAAGAGTGAAGTTACATTATACTGTAGAAAATTAGACCCTGATATTGCAGCCCATCAGGATCAGTATACACTGAATTCAAATGATCTACCCGCACTAGTTGTTCTCTCGACAAATACCTACACGTAATAGAAGAACAAATCTAAAGAGTAGAAAAGTCGTTTTTATAATGTGTATATATTATTTTTATTTGTTAATAAACAATTTTACATACATTTTTAGAACATTTTATTCGTAGGACACTAAAATCAATATTAAACATATATATATATATATATATATATATATATATATATATATATATATATATATATATATATATATATATATATATATATATATATATATATATATATATATATATTTATTTATTTTCCACTAGGAAGTCGTTCAGACAAGGAATGTCAATGTAAATGCTGAGAAACTGCTTGTAGGTATAGCCAAGACATCTCAACATGAAAAAGAGTAGTGCTTGAGACCCACAGGTCTTAGTCGTTAAATCCTGTTCTCTCCTCCGATTTTGAATAATAGTTTTCCAACTGCTTTCAATAAAGTTGTTGATGTGTGGGGTGTAGAATTTATATAATAGGCCAAGAGGATCAAAAAATTATATATTCTTCGCTGTTTGAAAGATGCATAGCCAATGACCTGTCTTCAAACTCGACGGACTGCTATTAACAATGATTAGGGTATTATTAACACTTGGAATTTTTCAATGAAGTCCGATGGTATACAATAGGACTTATATTGGGACATGTACAAATCCATACTAAATACGCTGATTGTTTGATTTGTGTTCATGGTGCAAGATCTAGTAGAACACTGCCATCGGGCGTGATTTTCCAATAAGTTTCAAATTGACTCTGTGATATTAATGTGATACTTTCAGTCAAAGCATCGGCAAATGTACACTCTAAACGTACATTCCCCATTCGTACTATGCTCATATCTTGAGTGCCAGACAAGTCCAAAACTATTACAACATGATTTTTTGAAAATATTGAATTGGTTATTCCATTTTCAAATAGTTGTGAGTCATGATCTAGGGATTGCATAGTCAATTCATACAGAGTTCTGTAGGTTTTTTTTTATCAAATGATAAAGTGTATAAGGGAATTCCATTCACTGTGCACACAAGGCTATATAGGCAAAAAAAAATTAAAATCATGGGGGATGCAATCCAGGATCCAACGGCACTAGCACTTTTCACAGAGGCCATAGGAAGTTTTGATGGGATTTCTCCATTGAAAAATGATGAATCGGTATAACTTCGAGAACCAGTGGTAATATGACGTTGATTGGTGAGCAAATGGGGGACAAGAAGTTTGATATTGTTACCATTGGCTCTTAGATTTTCCACTGCCAATGCAACAGAGCTAATAAACTGTTGTTTTCGAATATGAAGAATTGCTGAAGTTATAACGACATTTGCATCAGGTGCTGCAGTAAGTGTTTTTCTCAAAATGAAATTCGATGGAGCTGTTGTAACCCTGTGTCAATCTTAACATTGGGAGGCAACCATTGAGATATATTAAATATTTCATGATTTAATTTTCCAACTAAATGATACTCCTGGGTTACTGTAGTAGTTAACTCACCGTCAGTATCAACATCTGATCTAAACTCATAGCCCAATGCCTGTCCTCTCAACTCCTTATATGACTTTGGAGTCATCATCATAAATTTTATGTAGCTTGCATAGTTTGATAAGTTATTGCTAGCGCTCAGCAATGTTCCATTAATGAATACATTAATTTGTTTGAAGAAGTTGTGTAGGATACAGTTTTCATAGGATAGGCCATCGCCAGCACTGGGAGTTGTATTGTCTGACTTTTTCTTCACCACAACATTTAAATCAATAAATGTTGATGATGAATCAATGAAGTAATCTTCATTGGAAAATATCTGAAAGTGTATATTTTCCGACAGGGGTTGTTGAGGATGAAATTGTTCATAGTACTCATACTTGACGCTGACATCAACATTTTCAGCATTGAATAGATACAATGAGGAGCTGATTGATGGATGCGATTCTTTGCGGGGGAGATATGTCATCTTAAGAGAAGAAATCCTTCTTTGATCTAGCAATCTTTTTCTTCTTCAACTTATTGCTCTTCTTCCTTTTATTCCTTAAAGTCGTTGTTGATGTCTTTTGCTTCTCACCTGGGTATAGACTGAAGAGTGAATGACGACCACGCACCCTTTTTAACCCCTTCCCATTTTGCTGAGATTTTAATTGTTCGCCAACGGCTCTTGCTGAAGATCTAAAATTTTCTTTAACACTCTCGTTGAAATTTTTACCGACCTCAAGTCCACTTAATTACTGCTGGTTTTGATTTTGGCTTACCGTATTTCAATAATTAAAACAAAATTTGCACATTAATTTTACTTTTATTTTAAATGGCTTTCTCGAAACTTATTTAATTTTATTTACGAACGTTTTTATTAGTAATAAATATACGTAACTTACGAATTACCTTACGTAACGAACTTCTATATTCATATATTTTTAGTAAGTATATTAGGAGGCACCTTGCTCTTTCAAATTCAAATTCAAATTCAAAATGCTAAAGTTCAAATTGTGTTCCAATTCTTTAAAAATGACCCCTTAATCACAAAGGCCGTTAATTAGAATAAATAGCTCTTATGAAAGTACTAAAAAATCTTTGGCTTAAAGAGCGAGGTATTGACTAGGGGGTGAACCCAGTCATATACGTAATATTTTCTGTTCGTTTTAAGTTTTGATGTTGCTCCTTACTTTCAGTTGAAAAACTTCTTTTTTTTAAATATCTGATCTTTTTTTAAATAATGCTGGAAAATCTGGCGCCCCCTTCATAGCAATGTCCCTTCCCCCATGAAAACTTCCTTCACGGAAAGATCCTCCCACATTACCCCCGATCCACACCCCCCCACTACCAGAAAAAATCCCCCTGAAAAACGTCTGTATACTTCCCAATATCAATACTATATATTAACATTGGGTAAAGTTCATAACTTTCAGCCCTCCCCCCGGACACCTCAGGGGATTAAGTCATCCTAAAAGACATAGTTATCGTATTTTCGACCATGCTGAACAAAATGGCTATCTCAAAATTTTGATCGGGTGACTTTGGGAACAAATTGAGCGTGGGAGGGGGCCTAGTTGCCCTCCATTTTTTTGGTCACTTAAAAAGGGCACTAAAACTTTTTATTTTCGTTCCAATGAGCCCTCCCACGATATTCTAGGACCAAAGGGTCGATACGATCACCCCTGGAAAAAAAAAACAAATAAACACGCATCCGTGATCTTTCTTCTGGCAAAAAATGCAAAATTCCACATTTTTGTAGATAGGAGCTTGAAACCTCTACAGTAGGGTTCTCTGATACACTGAATATGATGGTGTGATTTTCATTAAGGTTCTATAACTTTTAGGGGGTATTTCCCCTTTTTTCAAAAATCAGCCAAATTTTCTCAGGCGCGTAACTTTTAATGGGTAGGACTAAACTTGATGAAACTTATATATTTGAAATCAGCATTAAAATCTGATTCTTTTGATGTATCTATTGGTATCCAAAATCCTGTTTTCTAGAGTTTCGGTTACCATTGAGCCGGGTCGCTCCTTACTTACAGTTCGTTTCAACGAACTGTGATATTTACTTTAGAATGAAAGAATCAAATGAATGAACAGGCTGAAATAAATATATTTAAAGACATATTCAGTGAAATGACAAATCGTAGACGTCAAATTAAGTTTGCCTAGCGTGAATAAATTGAGAGTGCCTACAAAGCATTCAGCATTCAAGAGACAACAGAAAGATTAGGAAGAAGCAAAGAAGGCCCTAAACACCCTGGGCTTGATTCTAATCAAGAAAAATTGGCGATTTTAAATATCAATTCAACCGAAAAAAGCATTTGCTCAAGGAAGTGCCTAGTAAACATATGTATACATATTAAATAATATATACAGTAGTAATATTTTAGGCAGTATTTTATATTTCTAATTTAAATTTATACACCTGATTTGAATTTACACTGAGAATTTTACATAATTACATATGTACTAAGGATTTTGATCTCACAAATTTCTTCTTGAAATTCGGATGTTCTACACCAAGTCTTTTTTTTCCTGGTTTACGAATGTGCTTCAAATAAGATTTTGAAGTAATTCTAGCCCCTATAATTTTAAACATACTGAAAATTTGACGATTAGAAGTCCAAAAAATAAATGAAGCAAATATCATCGGCCTTAGAAAAAGTTTAATTCTAGTTTTTGGATTCAGTATACAAGACTTCATGAGAGAATCTTTCTAAAAAAAAGCATTTTTAATCTAAGTCAAATATAATACGCTGAAACTTGCAAGCAGCACCCGTGATTCTGCAGAAAAAAAGTTTGCTCCAAACTATAATATTTTATTCAAATAGAACTTTTCACCCTGAAATAAAAAGTAATAAGAATTTTCCCACCACCCACAGGTTTAAGAGATAGTCTTTTGGAGTTAACAACCAGCGGTTCAAACTTTTTTAGAAAGACTCTACTAGACAGCAGCAATATATACCTGTAAAATTTCAAGAGTCCAGGCACATTTGTTCGAAGATGGATGGGGCTCAAAAGCAATGCAATCCTCTGAAAATGTGTCCCCTTAACCCATAATACCCTTTTACCCCATAACTTGCAAGAAGATCTTAGCACTTTCATGCAAATATCACAAAAGAGACATACGCCCATGAAAATCATAATGCGCCTCATTGGCCCAAGGTATTTGCCTAAGGTTTTTCAAGCCGATTTATGACAAAAAGAACTTGCCTACCTTTCAGGTGAAAAGTTAGCGGTGTTAGTTAAGTCACGGCCCGATTTCTACCCACAATCACATATGATTCCCACTCAAACAACGTGCCAAATATCTACCTTTATATTGAAAAGATGGCACTGGGAGGGGGAGAGGGGTACTGCAGGGTCCAGTTCACCCCTCTGGCTCTCTAAACATACAAATTAAAACTCCTCGCGTAATTTCGGCTTCAAATAAGTGGCAATATGCCTATATTTCTGCAAAACCATTGGTGATGGGAGGGCCCCTGGGATTTGGAAATGTCACATTCCCACTTTATGCCTACAATAATACATACTGATAATACTTAAGGGATTCCACTTCAACAAGATTGAATATTCCGAAGTTTCTTCGAAAAAGTTGCCAAGGAGAGGGGAAGGATATTGGAGGGGCAATGAGCCCACTTTGTGCCTCCATTTTGATAGGTGCAAAATTAATATACGTTTCCAAATTAAACAAGGTTCTGCCCACCAGAGGGTGCAATTTGGGGGGAGCCTAGATATTGCAAACACTTTTTTTTTGTATTCATTAAGACAATTGAAAAATATACCCCCCCCCGAGATTTTGAAAAACAAATAATTATTTTTAACTTCATTTTTTTAAATCCTCCCCCCCCCACTCCTTCCCATATTTGTGAATTAGCACAACTACTACTTGCTTATCGGTCAGCAATCATATTGGTAGTTAAGAGGAAAAAGTACAGCTTGGACTTATCTTACGCCGAGTTAGGATTTAGCACACTTCATCTCATTCTTTTTTTCACGGTCCTTACCCGATTTCTCTTCTTATTCGCAGCAACAATATCTTCAGCCCATCTACATTCCACGTGGTGCGTCTGATAAACGAAAATTTGTTACATAATCTAGTCAGCTATCTATCTTTGTTCAAAATTTGATTTTATGGTAGTTGGCCAAATTTTCTATGCGACTACAAAGATAGAAGTAAAGGGAAGCTCTAATTTCTTCCACAATAGGAGAACAACTAAAGCTTAGGAGGAACATGCTGTACCATTTCCTCTACTACGGGCTTCGAAAATGGAATAAAAAGCTCAGCCAAAATTAGGGGCAGAAATGACAAGTGACACAAATTTCGGACTCTATGGAAAAATACTCTTTTATTCATCTTTTAAGTTTTTGGTTTTTTCTTTTTTTTTTTTTTTTTTTTTTTGGTTCTTTTCACATTGACTTTCCGCGTTTTTTTTTTTTTCTTCGACACTTTCCTTGGATACATTATTTCGTTTCGCACTGAAGAAGAGAGGCGTTTGTCCTCTCGAAATATTCGCTTTGTTGTGTTTTTTCAGTATTTTCATTTGGCCTTTAAAAACCCAATTTTTGCTGGTTTTTCTTTCTTTGAGTTAATGAACCCTCAGACTGAACCCAAAGGTTGGTGGAACATCTTTAAATATTCCTCTCCGACGTAGACTGCAATACCCCACTTAAGTTAACACACTGTAGCCCCTGGCTCAAGGGTAAATAAAAACCCTCTTTACGGCCCAAAACAAGAAACACGCACAGCTTCCCAGATAATCATCAAATCACCCTGGGGTTCACATTTTCCATGTTAACCCCAGAGGCTACACCAGAGATTAAGGGCCATACCCCACCTAGGAATTTCTCAAATGCTGGTGCCCCCCCCTCGTGATATTTAAATTTTACGTGTATTCTCCTGAAAGAAACTTAAAAGACCATTAACTTGGTACGTTTTTGGGTCATCCTCTAGGCAAATTTTATATTTATGAAAACTCTTGTCTTAATGCAACACCTTTTACAGAATTTATAATGTCATTGCGATATCTTTTTTTGCTCTTGAATTTGAATTTATCTTTTTTGCTCTTGAAATACATATGACTGCGACGTCATTCACAGGAAAAATTTAATTTCAAAATTAAGGCTCTAAAGTATAGTCAGCTGAAGGATGCACGTCCTGCCCCTGACACATCAAATAATGCCCTGTCCCACCGATGGGGCCTGTTGGGAATCACGGGACTCTACACCAGGCATTTTCTAACAAAAACCAAAATCTGTGGCATAAAAATGAAGGACTTAACAGGATACACCTAAGCTAAAATTTCTACAATCGTTGAGAAAAATATACATTAACAAAGAGTACAGGTAATAGCAGATCAGTATTCCAGACAAAGATAAAACATTTATTGTCACATTAAAACTCATTTTTAAATACATAATAGAGGACGGAATTACTTGCATTTGGACGGAAAAAACTAACGAACATTGTCAGTAGGCCAAATGAAACACAAAAGGAGGTACAAATTCATAGGCACATGGAACAGCAGCTACACAATTGTATATAACTTATACTAACATTTTTCAAAAGATAAAAACCGATTTACTTCAAATAGGGAGTACATTGGGGAGGGCCAGTTCTCCAGGGCAAAACTTCGTAATACTTTCAAAAGAAAGAAACGGTTGGTATAATTGTGGGACACAGAATTTTTAAGCCGATTTAGATCCTCATGGAAACACTTTTCTCGAGCCCCCCTCCTCCCCCCCTAAAACAGACAGTATGTATATTTTGTGCATCTATTTCCTCACAAAAGGAAATTTCATCATCCCCTCTTTCCTCCCAAACAGGGGTTAAGTTTAATTATAAGACAACAACCAGACAGACAAGAAAGAAATATACCATTAACATTCCCCGTTCCATGCTCTTTCCAAACATAGCAACCATTGCCGTCATAATTGCATTCCAGCCATTCCCTCTCCCCTTGACGGGATCAGATATATCCGTATGCCACACACAAACGTTTTCTGATTTTTTTTTAGGTTTGCAATTACTTTGTACTAAATTGTCGTAAATAGTTGGTTTATAATGCCAATTAAAAATAAAAAAATAAAAAAAAAATTAAATAAAATACCAGCACTGATTATCAAGTCTGCAAAGAACATTGAATGGAGAATCAAATGGTATTATTTTTCATTTCTGTCTAACAAGTAACCTCAACCCTAACCACTGGACACTTCCAAAGCACGTAGCAATAAACATAAATTAACTAAATACTACAAACATTAAAAGAAGACAAAATAAAACACAAAACATCATTTACACTATTCAACTTCCATTTTTAACTTTTTGCGTTTAAGGAGGTAAGATTTTGGCAACTTAACGCTACCCTAACAAAGAACTACGTTACAAATTATTGATCAAAGGTTCACGATTGGCAAATATTTTCTACTAACCAATTCGGCTATGTCTATACTCGACTCCTAATGATGATAAATTTTTCATAGAAAAGTTTAATTATTGAATTATTTTGGCTATGTCTATGCTCGACTCCTATTGCTGATACATTTTTAATGGACAAGTTCAAATATGATTATGATAATTATAGCCGTAATGTCAACCAACCATGCATATTGAATCAGTAACGTAAGCTCCATGAAGTTAGTCTTAAGTAGTAATGTAAAGTCTTGAATAAACATCAATAGCATAATTATACAAATAGATATAAACAAAGGCACATTTATAACTTGTGATTGTTTAGAAATACCAGATTTCTAAATTCCTCGATTGGTACTCCGTAATAAGTTGGTACATGGAATAAACACAGAGAAAACAATAGGCCTGAAAGAGAAATGAAACGAAAGGTTATTGAAAGTATAAATGCTTTTAAATAAAAGACATAATTAAAGGTTTAATTAAGAAAAAAAGGAATAAGAAATACAAAAAGTTCGCTGTAAAACTGAAAAGTTTTACAAAAACTTTTCTAAAACCTTAAAGATGTCGGTGAGGTTGTTTTCCCCGTGTTTATTCCATGCACCAGATTTCTAAATTCCTCGATTGGCACTCGGTAATAAGTTGGTACATGGAATAAACACAGAGAAAACAATAGGCCGGAAAGAGAAATGAAATGAAAGGTTTAATTAAGAAAAAAAGGAAAAAGAAATACAAAAATTTCGCTGATTTTGACATACTCCTTGGCTATGGGTCCCCCAACATTTTGTCTCACCTCCACATTCTGTCTTAGACGAAATTTACCTGCAGTTACTTAAAAAATCCAACTTGCAATAAAACAAGAAACGCAACATATGTGCTACACTTTAAACCATTGTCTTGTTTTCATTAAAAAAAGGACAAACAAACAAACGTTCAAATGGTCATTTATGCTGATGTTAATGTGATTCTAACACAATACTTCCCAAATAATACGAGGATTCTATAAGGAAGGATAAGGGTAAACTCCCCCCAGAATTTATCCTCATTAAAACTTCCATACAATTCTTCACATTTTTGGAGCAAAAGATGATTTTCACATTAATATTACTGGTCTTAATTAATTAACTTAGTTCCCATTAATTTCAGTTTATCATTCATATCTAATAATCCTTTTCTACAAAGGCTACAATTATTGGAAACTTGGAAAATATCAATCGAATTTGTCATCAGCCAATGCGACAAAATTGTGTGTGTGAAGGGGGGGGGATAATATCGGTCTTGGAGAGAGGGTTGAATATATATATAATGTTATTTGCCAAGAATACATTATTAACCTGAAAACCTCAACAGCTTGTTTAATTTTCAGAGACCATTAGAAAGATAATATATTATAACTGTTTTGTTACTAAAAAAATGTTAAAGCAGTAAGATAACTGTTTTGAAAATATGCCTTAGAGTATGTGAAGTGTATTTCTTCAAACTGATATGGATCTTCAAAAAGAGTAATTTTGTGAAAAGATAAAATCAACATAGTCCCTGTAAACATTCACTTGTCTCTGTGGCCTAACATTACTACCATCTTCCCTTAAAATACCCAGCGAAATATGTAATTGTTGAATAGGGTATTGGATTCTGAAACACAACCCTGGATTTCTATTTCTTCTTGTTTTTGAACAGTACAAAAGAATAAAGAATATAAGAAGAAAGAAAGAATATAAGAAAAAAGAAAAAACATAAGAATACAAGAAAGAGTACAAGATTATAATAACAAATTTAACAGCATAAGAAAAGATGAAAGAAAGAATATAAGAACATAAGAAAAGAAGAAAATAAGAAGAAAGATGTGCTTACATTCAATCCTCCCCAGATCCAGCAATAGAAAGCAACGAGGACACCTCTTAACTAAAAGAAAAAGTAACTTAAGAATAATATAGAATAGCTCTCTTTGATTAGAATGAGAAAATGTCTTTATTAGATGAGATCGAAATATTTGAATTTTCTGGAAAATTTATTTATTGTACATAACTACTCCTGGCAGAACCAGACACAGAAGAGACGAAGCCTCTCTAGTCTTGCTACCTCTTTCTCTTTGAAGTGTCTTTCTCGATGTTTTTTATAATTTTTTGTATTTTTCATAATCCTGTTCTTTGCTTTCTATTTTGAAGTTATTCTTACCCCACGTAAGGGTTAATAAACAAGGTTAAAATAGAAAAGTGGAGTTTTCTGCCATTTTGAAGTGCAGAACAACAATTTTGGACCAAAGAAGAACAAAATGATTCGACTTCAAGAGTACTCAGTTCCCCTTCCTTCCAAAAGATCCCCCACTCCTCTCTTTGATTTTCTCCCACATAAATAACGACTTCAGATGAATAAAGATAGTGCTATTTTTGCCAGAATCAGCTCTCCCTTCCCTTCAATATTAAAAAAAAAAATATTGAGACTATACCAGAATCTTTTTTAAATATATCCTGAAAATAGCTCATAGTAATTCAAAAGGGGATATGTTATCAGGGCCGTATCCAGGATTTTTCGTTCGGGGGAAGGAGTTACACAGTTTTTTTTTTAACACATCAAAAATCTGTTTATACGCATTTTTGCTACGTTCTTACGAGTCAAAAAAACATTTAGGGGGAAGGGAATCAAATCCCCTACCCCCCCCCCTGGACACGGCCTTGTACGTTACATAAAAATGTCCAGGAGAGTACAAAAACTGAAAACGATTGTCAAAAATGTGTCTAAAACCTAAAAAAATAACAAAAATTTGCAATATAAAAATGTTTCCTTTTTTGTTCTATCATGTCTTTCTGGAGAACCGCTATTCAAGATCTTAAGTCAGGTTTCTCATTGTTTTATTTATTATACAGTTAATTTGTTTCAGTAGTGTTTAAAGAAAGTGCTCCATCGCGACTGTTGTCTAGTTCATTCATTCTTAGTTGAATTTGAAGGTATAATATCGAGATTAAGATACTTACTCTTTGGGGGCTATTTTGCCCTTTTTTCGAAAATAAAGGATATTTTCAAAGGCCTGTAGCCGATTCCTTTGATATAAATATTATTGCCAAAATTTTTGTTTTTAGAGTTTCGGTTACTATTAGCCGGTGTAGCTCCTTACCTACAGTTCGCTATCACGAACTATTTGGTTGGAGGATTCTTTAACGATGATCTGACACCTAATAAAAGTGGGATGTACGGCTCAAATTTATCAACCTCCCGCATCCCCCTATATACAAGTAAATAGGGATTTGCAGAGATTCAGGGATTTGCAGAGATGCAGGGATTTGCATCCCAGCAACAGAGTAAGGGTAAGGTACAATACAATACCATAAATATAATCAATATTCACCGCAGGAAAAATAATTAAATTCATAGCTAGAAACAGCCAACCTTTTAGAAAAATCGAAAGATTCTTTCAGGGATATCTTAAACCAAATAAACGAGTTGTCAGACTCAAATACATACCCTCCTTTCCCCTTATAAGCTGATACGATTTACATCCCTGCATCACATTAAGGGTGGAATTCCATACCGTGGGTATCATATCGCAAAATAGCAGAAGGGAATATAATTCTGTTTCACAATTACATGCAGCTTTTCATAAGTCTAAATGCTCTGAGGTATTTGGGAGTCACTGTCTCAGCCACAAGTGATATCCATAATGCTGAGAATTTGCCATCTGTTAGATGGTAGGAAATAAAAAAAAAGGATACGCCATTGGACTTTGCAGTCCCTACCGGCGGTGCTGGTCTCCGTTTCTTGGCCCTCCAGCCAGGAAGTTCAATGGAGGGTTGGTGGCCAACCATCCTGTGCTTTAACACACCCTTCCTGTTTAACTTCCCCAGATTTCTCCAGGTACCCATTTAAAGCTGGGTCTGGCTGAGCTTATAGAGTCACGCCACTGACCCCTGTCCCAACACACAAACAATTTCATACACCAAGTAAAAAATAAATGTATAAATAATTTGAAAAACGGTTGTTAGTGTTGATTTAGTCGAGAACCTTAAGCAATAAAGACCCGCTAGTGAAAGAAAGGGCGCCAAACTCTGGATTTTGTTAAAACTTACGGTACTATTATCTTAAAGAAAATAATCTATCTTATAGATTAATTAAACACACTTTTTCCACAAAATGATTTTTTCAAATAAAAGTTAAGAGGTATATTAAACAAAAAAGGAACATAAATAAAATCAAACAATACTTCAAGCTTTTAGTGAACGTGACCCACTATCAATAATTACATGAAACCCAAAACACAGAAATTGTAATAAATAACCAAGTCAAATTTAAAACGAACAGAAACTACCACAAAGAAGAGTAGGACTAACGCCCCTTAATCTTATAAAGACCAAAACGTCATTCGGGCTTTACTGAAAACAATTTTTATTTCGAGTTATGTGTTTTCATTTGTCATAAGAACAAAACAAAAAAAAAAAAAAATTACCATCACACCTAACACTATCGAAAAGAACTAATATATTACAGTATATTTATATTTACTGATTTTCATCCCTGAAATTCTCAGTAATTTTTGATTTAACAACGTTAAAAAAGAGAAAATGTTAACTGATATTTTGGAATAGCGTAATCAATATAGCATTAGATAAAGGATTTAAGATCAGTGCCTTGGTTCTAGACCTAATGAAGGCTTTTGACCCAGTTTTCCAAGCATTCCAGGAATTGCAGGCAAATTGTGGCATGTGCTGATCTTATCAGGATATTTTATCATATCAAAAATCCTGATTTAATATGAGGCTTACTTAGTAACCGACATCAGTTTGTGGCGTCCCAAGGGGATCTGTCAAAATCCAATTCTTTTTCTGTTGCTCACAAAAGATATGCCGATTATGTAGACAATTGCTGTTTTAGTGTTAGTGATATGACTAAAAATGACCAGAAAGAGACAGTTCCATTATTGCAGAGGGCAAAGTAGCTATAAGCAATGCAAAGACAGAAGAATAACTCCAGACATCGATGAAACACGGTCTTGATAAGTTACATGGCTGGTTGAGGGCAATTAGGCTTAAGGATAATCCGAGTAATTCAAATTTTGTCATTTCTCCAGATCTTATCCTTAGATTCAGAAAGTTGCTACACGATGTAGAGCTTTGGTACCAGGGGGGTTTATATTGATAAAATCCTCTCTTTTAAGCGCAAAGTACAGACTGTTTGTAAAACTGCGTCTCGTAACCTTGGTATAATGAAAAAACTTCTGCATTATTTCCGAATTCCAACTTATGCCTTTCATATTTTTCCTAGTCCATTTAAACATTATATACCCAGTTGTAGAAGTGTTTCACTTTGCGAATTTTCTTTTATTGATGAGCCTGTACACGGACTACAAACTAGAGCTCTTTGGTCACTAGTTGAACCCCATTTCCAGGATTCAGTAAGGAATGCTTTTGAATGTATGCAATGCCGGTTTCTGGACTTCAGGACTTTTGTAAACTTTGTTTTTTGCAGGCCATAGCCTGGTATACATCTCGCATGCTTTGACAGTTTAGTAAAACTGAGTTCTTACCTTAGACCTTAGATCCTCCTGTGCCTCCAGAGGCACTTAGGGCATCCAAGAAGAGTTGTCAGTTATATCTCATCGCTGCGGCCGCCCAGACATCCTCCCATTCGATTTGGATTGAGATTTGTGAGGTCAGCCTAGTAGATGCGTCGTAGGGTGTTTTTGGGGCATCCTCTTGTTTTGGTACCACATGGCTGTCACTGAAGGACAACCTTTGGTAATCTAATTTCGGACATGCAGATCACATGCCCGAGGTATCATCACTTACTATATTGATCACTTCGGTTATCAGTGCTGAGACGTCTTGTGTCGTACTGTAGCTTTTATTACTTTTTGGGACCAGTGGATATTTAGAATGCGTTTTTAAACACATGTTTCCGAACGCAAGGAGTTTGTTTTCAAGTTTTTGATCTAGGTGTCAAGTTTCAGAACCATAGCAAAGCGTCGAGAGGACGTTGCTGTTGAACAGCCTCAACTTAAAACAGTTTCCTGAAAGATGCATTAGCCTGGCCGATTCTTAGCTTGACTTCTCGCTGACACAATCCTGAATTGTGGATGGTACTTCCTAAGTACTTGAACTCCACGACTTGCTCTATCGTCTCGTTATCACATCAGAGGTCGAGCGGAGATTTAGTGTTCACCATGCTTTTGTTTTGTTGGCATTTATCTTAAGGCCAAAAGGTTCAGCAGCGTCCCTGACTTTAAAGCATTGCCGGAGCTTATGTTGCAGGACTCCAGGAGGCTGATATCGTCAGCGAAATAAAAATCCCGAGTCTCTTATTATCCAACTGGATTCCATGACCCTCGCACGTCCAGAGAATATAATCAATTCCGAGGATAAATAAAGTGGTAATAGCATACAACTTTATTCCACCCCCGTCATAATGCGAAAGTTCCAGGTACTCCCATTAGTTGTCTTCGCGCAGTATTCTGTGTCTATGAGAAGACTTTCATGATCTAGACCATTCGAATTCTAGTTCATGATTATCATACTCAGTACTTTGTAGAGATTAGGATCCCATTGGTTGTTTCAGCCCGATCGACACTTTCTCTCCTTTATAGCTGGATCAGACGTTGGAACCATCTTGATTGAAAAAGAAAGAAAATATAATATTTCTCTGTTTAAAAGTCTTACTAAAAAAAAAACACCTTTTAGTAAACATAATTTTTAGTTCCTTCTTTTCTAAGTGTTTGTAGTAAGGGATAAGTATATTATATGAACATATTAACATCATATGATTATAATGTTATATTTGCTAAATTTATTTAGATGCTTTGTTTGTGGTGCCAATTGGGAACGGGGGAAAGGGGCTAAGGGTGTTAAATTTATCAGTTATCTTGTTTTCATTATAGTACCAGGGGCAGGGGAATCAGGTGAACTATATAGATCGTTTTTTCACATCAGAGAACGAGCAATGATTTTATTATGAACAACCTTATTAAACGAACATTAATAAAGTATTTTTTCTGCCGCAATGCTAAGCAATTAAGAATCCGAGACCTCACTTTACAGCTATCAAACGGGAATGCCATTCTCTAAAAGCTCCGAATCAGCTGAATTGTCAACATATAAATTGCGTTTTGAAACTCCCTATCTTATTCTCAAGGCTTTAAAACTTCGTGGGTCTCTAATTTCATTCAGCACGTGATTTATGAAAAGTATTAAGGGGGCTGAGAGGGGGGAAACGAATTTTCCCAAAGTAGTGACCTATCAAGACCTTTCTTTCATAGAATTACAGACAAATAGACACGTATACAATTATTGTCCAAATAATAAGATAGATAAGCGTATATTTACCATCCCCTTGTACAAGTTTTTTACTACTCGGAGTGGCTATTAAACCAGCGCTGTCTGGTTGTATTAATACTTTGTGTGTTAAATAATTCCCTGTCTAAGCTAAAATTAATTTTAGTTCATAAACGCACTGAAAAATATTGATTTTATCAGCTGCATAATGTGAAATGTCAAAAAATAAACTTGATCCATACAAATACAGAGACATCCGTATCCTGAAAAATGTAACTTACGTAAATATAATATCCACAAATAAGCCAGAGGCCGAAAACAACTTGAAAAAGAATAGCAAGTATCATCAAGATCATCCACGGGAAGAAAAATCCTCGAAGCTGTTTGTGCACACCGACGCACAAGTAGATTGATGAGATGATCATGCTCAAAAAATAAAATATGAACAAAGATCCAATATATTGTGCGCCTAAAAGAAAAGAACAAAATTAAAGTTTAAATGAGAAAAAAAGGCACAAAGAAACGTAAAACAAAACACAAAACAACGTAAAAAAAAAAACACACCACTAGATTGATGAGATGATTATGCCCAGGAAGGAAAATATGAACAAAGATCCAACATATTATGCGCCCAAAGAAAGACAATAAATTACAAATTTAAATCAAGATGGGGAAAACCCCTCTAATAAATGAGAAAAAAAAGAAACGCAAAACAATCTAAATATGCTGGAAAGCTTACGACTGATAGTCAAAGGGGTGCGGAAGGAGGGGTGGTCATTGTCCTATTTGAATATCCAAAAGATTAACGCAAAAGATATCAATATTATGCCCAATTATGATGAAATTAAAAAAAAAATGTACCTAAAACAAGGCAATCATAACATAATACAAAGAAAAATATCGAGCACATAACCTTGAAACGTTCATTGCAGAAACATCGCTTGTAATGAAAAGGCGGCGTGAAACGCTTTTTAGGAAAAGTTTATTAATTTATTTTCGAATTTCATAATTGCTCGTCTAAAAATTGTATTTCTTGCTACTATGTTGACTTTTCCATATAATTATATGGATTTTCGTAACATAAATTCTATGTAGAGCTCAAGTCCTTGAAACACTAAAAACCCTGAAGCAGAACTTTACAAATTAAATTAGAACTTTACTATATAATAAAAAATATTATACATATTATAATATAATATAATATTATATTATAATGTCAAATATGTTACTAATGTCAAATATAACTATTTCATACTATCAAGTGAATTAATTCTTCTTTTTATTTTGGTAAAACTAAGCTTAGTAACGCGGATGAAGGTTAGATGATTTTGCTTAACTAAACAAACTATTGAAATTATTTTAACAATCGACACAAATTTTAACAAACTTAAATTTAGGAGTAGATTTTGCTGAAATTAGCCCAATTCTGGCATCAATATACACAGCCCAGATTATACTTCTGACACAAGAATTTTCGTTTAGTGTGCAGAATTTTCGCATAACTATAACCTGCATTTAAAGCTAAAATCATGGTTACAGGAATAACTGCAGCCTAGTAAAGAGCGAACCACAGCCCACAATAACCGATAGTTTACAAACACATTTTGAGAAAACTGTCTAGTCACAAAATTTTCACACTTAATGATGAATCAGGAATGATAACGAATATATAGTTTTAACTTAACAGTAAAAGTCAATTAGAAACCAATTTTTCGGACACTTGAAAAAAAAAAAAAATTGAAGCCCCCTGAAACCCGAATGATCATGGCGGATCGAAATGAACAGTGAACCATTGGAATTAGCATTGTAAAAATCCTATAATGGATAATTTTAGTCCTCGACTTGAACAACTAGGAAAATTACAAATTTGCACGGGTAGCACTGTTGCGTCTCCTTTTTTCCAAGGAGTGATTGTAACGAACAAGTGATCATACATATACAGGCTACCACAAAGTCGTAGAGATAAATTTAGCGGCTTATTTAAAATCTACTGCTGATATTTACGTCCTTCTTATAAATTAGATTTAATAATTCCATCTTAAAGTGCCATTTGGCACCAAAAATGGCACATTGGTATAATTTCTAGAATATAAAGACTAGAAAACAATACAATGGAACCATTGCAATCTCCATGGTCTTAAGTCCTTTTCATTGGTTCCAACCCCTCTCTCCCCAACCCCCTTAGTAACTGAACACGAAAAACAAGACCTGAAAAAAAAGCCAAATGAAAATAAAATGATTATTTGTTTATTTCCATTTACCCTGAGGTAGCGCAAGGACTTGGTCTCTACTTAGCAATATGCGGACCATTTTCTTTTTTTATCCAAGGTGCCACAAGGTCGGGCGACAGACATGCTTGCTACCTGTCACTGTAAAAAAAAGCCTAGAAACCGAAACTTCGACAATTGTCGACGCCATACGCGCTATCAATGGTTCTTAAGGGTCTTTATCCCTTCCTGAACTAAATTATCACCAGCAAGTTATCCAAGATATTGAGCTCATTTGATCGGGGATTTATATATCTTGTACATTTCAAAGTCCTGCAGGAGATTGTACCACAAAAAAGTGCCATTTTAGGCCACAAAACACTAACTTTGGCCGAAGAGCTCCACAATGCTGTTATAGTCTTGTAAATGTCCGTATTAAATGGAATAATAATGTTTCAAATCCGATTCCTGTCCGACGGGGAGTGCGACAGGGAGGGGTGCTTTGACCTTATATTTTTATTTTTATTTTAGGTGGTTGTCTTCGTAGTCTTTCGCCAAGTTATTTTTATAAAGATTTAGGTATTAGTCACATTGCTTATGCAGATAATGTCTTTCTAGTCAGTCGTACACGTCAAGGTCTGTCTATTAATAACTCTAAGTGTGAATTTATGCGTTTTAATAATAAGTCAAGTCACTCTATTTATCATGATTCTTTGTGTCTTCATTCTAAGGACCGTATTAAGCGGTTAGGTATTTCTTTTGCTCGCTCACTAGCTTCAACCTGCTCACTTATTATAAATGAATGTATACACAATATCAGGATTGCCTACGGTAAAATCTATCCGAATCACCGACGGTTCAACCGGAGGGCACTTGGTCGCCTATATAGTGCATATTGTGCCCCTGCTATTTATTGTCTACATGGTTTCAATTACATCCTCCGTAATAAGGATAGGAAGAAGTTCCGGACTAATTATTTTAAATTTGCAAAATTTTTGATGTACCTCCCAAGGCGCACCCGAAATCGGTACATCATAAATAATTTGTGTCCTTTTTGGACACAAATTATTTGTCCTTTTTGGGAGGATGTATGAGCAAACAGCTTGCCGAATTGGTCCTTATGATCAATTAGTTTATTTTTTTAATTTAAGTGATCTTCCACCTATTTTGGACACAGGTTATTGTAATGTTAATGCACTCTTATATATATATTATGAATCTTATAGTAAAAGTCCTTTTCTTTTCTTTTTGTGTCTTACTCCACTGTTGTTTTTCTCTTGAGTAGGTAATAAATGTTTGATTGATTGATTGAATGCATAAATTTTGAGATAGCCAATGGACTAAAAACTATTTGATAGATCCACACTTCCGCTAAATACCCCCCTGTCCAAAATATCAACCTTCTTCTAGAGATTTTCCATAATTTGTCTTCATATATATGTTCCAGGCAATACTACTCAACCTGCGCTCCAGTATGATAGCTCATTCGAATTGAAATCGAAATACCCAGTACCCTTTTTCAATTGCAAACAAGAACATGGCACATCTAAGCTTCTTTTCCGCCATTTTGCGTCAAAAGTATCCATTATAGGCTAAAAAAAGGGGGGAATGATAGGAAATACCCATTCTAAGACACCCAATCGATTTTTCATGGTATGAAGCCCTTAAGTGAAGGTTTGCAGTTACCCATCTTGAAACTTGGGGAAATTACATTCTAGCAAGGGTAGTATATTTATTGCGTATATTTAAAAGTATATATTGTAAATATTAAAAAGAACAAAGAAAAACATTAATTTAAAAAAAAAGTTTTTCTTACGGAAGTAAATAGGGAAACAGAAAATTAAAACAAACAAAAATTATTTCTTCGCAGATTATGCAAGATATATCTACAAAACTAGCTCAAATAAACTGCCTCGTCATATTTCCCTATATTTGTAGAATTTTAAAAACTAGAACTTTTCTGAAAACTGAGCTTACTCGAATTTCAATGAGAAAAACTGTTCACTATAAGTTATCATATTATGGCCAGCGATGGACTACTGAAAGCCTTATAAAATAGTTTTTCACTTTTTTGCATGTAATTCTTTGACTTTTCTGCTCCTAAGGGATCATGCTGTTTTTTTTTTGCGTCACTTTTGTGTTTTCGGCAAAGCTCTATCTTTTAGATTTCTAGAAATATAGGGAAATGTCACGGGCCAGCGTATATGAGCTAGTCTTGCAGACAAGCCTTGCGTAACCTAGATAACAATAATTATCACTCGTTTTAACTTTGCTCTTTACTTCCATAAGAAAAATAATTGCTTCTTTAAATCAATGTTATCCACAAAACTCATCCCAGTTTGCAAGGTTGAAATTATAGAAAAAACTAGAGCAAATTTCTGAAAAAAAGAAAGAAAAAGAAAAAAGTGGATTTGACGCTTATTAAAAATATACAACTTTTACTTACAATCAGAGTAACGTATGACCGTTCTAGAATTTTCTAGCACTACCATGTTGTCTATTTAAGAGCACAGTATTCCAGAGTAGGCTGGGATTTCAACTTTTTAAAGCTCCTTTCTTCTTGCCTACCTATTATTATTATTATTATTTTAATTACGAATCTAGTCTTATACAATTACAGGTTTAGTACCAATGGTACAACAGAAATAGCGGAGAAAAGCAGGGAATTTATTGCCCCTTACAAACAAGAAATTTAAAACATGTTCCAAAACAAAAATAAAGAAAGAGATGGCTAGAGAGAGAAAAGAGAAACAGAGAGAGAGAGAGGGACAGGGAGATAGGGACGACGTTCGATGCTATCCGATAGCATCAAACATCATATAGGCTATTTATGTTGTACGGAACATAAATGTTGTACCACGGATGGTACAACAGAAATAGCGAAGAAAAGCAGGGAGACAAAGAGAGAGAGGTACCGATGTTTGATGTTATTTCCGATAACATCAAACATACAAGCTATTTTCGTCGTACCGATGGTACAACAGAAATAGTTGAGAAAAGCAGGGAATTTATTGCCCCTTACAAACAAGAAATTTAAAACATGTCCCAAAACAAGAAGAAAGAAAGAGATGGCTAGAGAGAGAAAAGACAAAGAGAGAGAGAGAGAGAAAGAGACTTACTTCCAGAATGCCTGTCAGTTTCAAACATTGGTAGATAGAACTGATGAGACTCCCCACCGTTCATGACAAAGGCAACATATGTGATACAAACGACACTCATCATCTAAAAAGAATTGGAAAAAATAATTTAGAATAATTTTACTCTATCATTAATATACATGAATATGAACTTAACAGAAGAGTGCTTACTTCCGAATGAATATTTCCCTCAAAAAGAGGGATTAACATACATCAGTTATGTCTGAAATGAGCATTTCTTGAGATCCTTGATGTGATTTTCAGCAATCCAGAATGAGGATGAAAAAAAAGTAAATACCGATATAAGAAAAATTCTTAGAAAAGAGTTGAACAAAAAAGGGGGAAAAAGAAGCTAATTTACTAGACACTTCGAATTTTCCATAGCTGTATTAGTTCCGGTATATTACCGGAAAACTGTCTATAAACTAAAAGATAAATACTGAAAAGGTTAAGTAATTTAAACAGTTCGAGAAAAAACTTAAAAGAATAGATATCTTCTTTACCAGCATCCAGTTTCATGAAGGTAGCCACCATTTAATTGCCTAATTATAGCAACCACTGTAACAGTGTTGCGGAGCATCACTACCAGTTTCGTAGATTAAAAAAAATCGTTCCTTTTTTTAGCCTATTAAATAGTACAAACAAGACACAAAACCAAACAAAATAATACTACTACTAACAACTCACCGTAGCAACAAGCCAACTGAGGCCAACACAGCTACGCACGCTCCTCCCCCATCCTAATCTATTCAAAGCCTCCCTTTTTCCACCCTCCCAGGAAGTTCCCATTTCCTTCAAATCTTTCTTTATGACGTCCTCCCACCCCAGACGATGACGACCAGCTTTCCGTTTAGCCCTAGACGGTTGGCTGAAAAGGACAATCTTCGGCAATCTGTCATCCTTCATCCACACAACGTGCCCTAGCCACCTCAACCTTTCTTTTATTATAGCCCTAGAAAGCGGTATTGAACCACATTTTTCGTACAGCCTACCGTTTGAAATATGGTCAGTCAGCCGGGTACCCAGAACAATCCGTAAGCAATTTCTCTGGAAAACATCTAGCAAATCTTCATCCGCTTTTCGGAGCGCCGATGCTTCAGAGCCTGACCACTGTTATTAGTGCACCAAACAAACCTAGCTCGGAAAGTAAACTTCCAAGGGATCATGTAATGTCAGTTAAGCATAGAACATTAACTTTGAGAAATTTCATGTGAATACGAGGCTTGGATCCAAAGCTGGACAGCAAAAAGTGAGTCTGGTTTCCGACTAATATGGGGCTAGGGGGGAGTTAATTATCATGTGTCAACGAAACCTGATAAAAACTAAAATACAGTACCCTAGCTTTTGGGTGTCCGTACACAATCTGACATCTCAATGGTGGAAAAGAAGAGGGAGGACTAATTTTTTTTTATCAAGATATCTACCAAAAAGGGATTGTAGAAACTCAAACCAAACTTGGTGGTAAATAAGTTTTTTTGGGATATTATCCGATCCATCCTCTTTGGGGTTGGTAAATGGGATGAGACCCCTAAATTCAGGTATCACGACATCTGACCAAAAGGGCTGGCAGATCTCAACGGAAATCGCTGGTAAGTAAAAGCTAGTGTCCTAGTTTTACCTTTTGTAGGTACCTACACAACCAGACCACAGCTGGAGGGAGGGGTCACACACTGTTGTCGTCACTTCTCTAATTGAATCATATCTTAATTATTGCCCTTTAACCTATCTCAACAGATATATGGTCCATCTGCAACTTCTTCAGATAGTTCAAAATAAGGCAATTAGAATTCTGGGTACTTTTGTTCATCGCCCAATGAGGCTTCAAAATCTCTCGGAAACCCAAACTTTATATGTTTGTCTCAATATACTTAATTTCAAACAACTGAAAGGCCTACATACAACAATGTGGTTTTACGATATCCAATCTTCAACAAATTATTTCCATGATTTGGGTATAATTGAGACTCCCATTTCTCCTGCTCACCACATCCGCTCCAAGAAGTATCGCCTTCTCCCAATTAAATCAGAAAGAGCTTGATTCTCAATCAGATACCAGATTCCTCATATTGTAAATAAACTTAATTTAGTAGAAATGTTCCCAAGTTTCAACAGCTGATTTTCTTTAATAAAACATATTTCAAAAATAGTTCTTTGTCTGGATGTTGGGATTGATGAATAATATATAAGTATGAATTTTGTTGTGGTGTTCTTGCGCTGGGGTGGCCTCCTCTGTTATCTCCTACCTTGTATGTTTCTTTTTTTTAATCGATGTCCATTATTTGTTATTTCGGCATTTTATGAGTTTCAAAGTTTCTTGGAATCAGTCGATTTACTCGGCGGGCTGGAATAATTCACTGAAGCAAACCAGATTAACAGCTACTGGTTTCAGGTCTCCCTCATAGATCAAAGTTCTGTTAGGGAAGAACAATAATCTTCTCATTCATATCCATCAAAAGCTCTTATTGGATCTGAGTTAAATTTGAAAGAGAAAAACAGCTAAGATTTTAGTGGTGCGTCTTTAGGGGGGGGGGGGGTCAAGTCAAATAGATTATAGGTCATTTTCTGCTAGAGGCCTGGGTCATGTGAACATAGGTCTTATTAATGATTTGTTTTTGTTTTTTCATTGTTTAGGTGCTTCTTCAAATCAGTATATAGATCGTTTCACAGACCTCCAAAAACACAGAGTATCGTCCTGGGACGAAACAAAGGCGGCCAAAACAGAAACGCAGGACATACAGAGAAACGTGAAAAACAGTCTTTAGTGTATTTGTAGCTTCGCTGTTTCGTACAAATGGATTCATTTCTCCAGTGGTTTTTAATTAAGTGGTATAATTTAACAGTAAATCCAGTGTTACGAAAAAAAAAACAAAGGAAAGAAAAGAAAATCAACACTCAAAAACAACAACAAACATTAGTCCTAGACATTAAAAAATACATTTTGCCATACATGGCCAGTTTGCTTACTGGACATTTGAGCGTGATCACTTCACGAGGCAGTGTTTCCACTTCTACGGATTTTTTTTTCGTGGATCTACTGGTTTTGATGTTTGTCTACGGACAAATGAATGCAATTACGGAATCAACGAAAAAAACAAAATTCTATTGAAAATGTCAATTCGCTTTTCTCTTACCCGAATATTTACCCGAAATCACCACAGAATTCTGCTAAAAATTCCAATTTACGGTTTGATGTCAACGGGTCGTCATACCCAAATTTTAATACGATCTGATCTACGACTTTTTTCCTCTGTGGTATCGGGAATTGGTAATTTTTTGTTCTAAGGGTTTTGAACAAAACCCTTACACAAAAGAAAAGTTTGAAGAACCTTACTAGCCAGCAAATGAGAAAATAGTTTCAAATCTAAGAGAAATTCCAATCCTGTAACTGTGAGCGATTAGAACAGAAAAAACTGCCGGGTTTTTGCGGTCATGTACTTTGACCATGAGACTTTTGTGGCACTTGGTGGTTTACGGAAAATTCTACTGAATCCGAAACGCCATCTACTAATTTTCAAAGGAAATCTTCCAACGGTTAACGGATTCTAAAAAGGAGTTAGTGGAAACAGTCTCACGAGCCCTCAGCATCAGAGATCTGACCAACACTATATTTACAATTCTAATAACAGAAAAAAGTTATTTTTTGTTCATCTTTTATTCAGTAGAAAGAAGCGAAAGTAATCTTGAACAGTTGTCAGTTTGAGGAACAATGCCACTTCTGGAAATCCGTCGTCTTTTGAATTCACTAATTATTACGAAGTTGGTATTTATTTATAAATATAATTAACAATGCCAGCGGTATAATTAACAAGGCCAGCCGCATAATAGGCTCACAAAAAAAGAAAAAATAAATGCAAAGGATTGGTTCCAGTCTGGACTGCTCTATAAAATCCGATTAAAATTATTATTATTTCAATTAGCACCTGAAAAAAACGAATAAACAAATTCTTCCAACAGTATAGTAGGCAATGAATTACGTGCCAGTTTTAAGATTTGAATTTTCAAAACATGGCGACCAGCAAGTTGTTAAAACAGGCCTGATGACTTCTTATTTAAATTGTAGTTATTTTACTTAAATCAAAGAATAAATAGCAGCAAAGCTTTGATTTCATTCTTAAACTTTCTATAAGACATAAATTAAAAATTATTATTATTTCAATTACCACCTGAAAAAAGAAATAAACAAATTCTTCCAACAGTGTAGTAGGCAATGAATTATGCGCCAGTTTTAAGATTTGAATTTTCATAACATGGCGACCAGCAAGTTGTTAAAACAGGCCTGATGACTTCTTATTTAAATTGTAGCTATTTTACTTAAATCAAAGAATAAATAGCAGCAAAGCTTTGATTTCATTCTTAAACTTTCTATAAGACATAAATTAAAAATTGTTATTATTTCACTAAATACTTAAATAATTTAATATAAAAGAATTCTTACAGCAGTGTAGTAGGCAACAGAATACGTGCCAGTTTTGAGATTCGTATTCCAAATGCATGGCGACCAGCAAGTTGTTAAAATGGGCATACTGGCTTCTTACTCAAATCGTAAATGAAAAAAAACTAAAATATAAAAGAAGAAATTATCACATTTGCAAAAAGCCAACTTCCCTAGGGGCCCAGAGACCTTTTAAGATAATATCTTACATAGAGGTGGAGAAATCATCCTTGGGATTTATAGGTTCTAAGGGAGATTCCTCTCCCTGTGTAGAGGTGTGTAGATAAACGTGAGTAAAAATCAAACTCACAGGCACCATCCTCGGCTGCATCAACTACTCTACTTCGAAAGCCTAGTGGGTTCAAAAGAGCTTGACATCCCAAATCATCTGGTCCAGGAAATATATCTAAGCTTATCATTAAGTCTAACGCCAAACAGGCGTTCGTTAAATCCTAATTCCTTAGCAACCTATTGACACAAAAGATGCCTTAAAAAAAAATGTCAACCTACGTATTGGTCCTGAAGCTTGGTCGGTTTAGGACAATTATTTTTTATTATTTTAAATTGAAATCAAACTCATAAACATATAAATACACGAACAGTACGCAGTCTAGTGCTAAAAATCGTAAAGATTCACATAATCAACATTAAGTTTGTTGTATATTAGTACATATTAGTACATTGTACATTAAAGAACATATCAACAAACATATTTTATCATTGGACTTTATTTCTGTTCTAAACAAACTTGCAAACACATGAGTCCAGACAAAATAAGGAATAAAATATAGTAAAATTCATAACAAAACATACTGATTTATAATTAAATCTATTAGTTTATGTTGGCTATAAATTTAAGATTAAAATACAATGAATTAAAATTTATTAAAACAAAATAAAACTACAGTAAAATTTTCAAATTTTCTAAGGGATGAGTATTGCCAATCGATCTCGTGAGGTGATATCTGCTCTTTACAGGCTTGATCATGTCGACTATCAAGGAACATATCAGCCAACATATTTTATCACTGAACTTACTCTCTTTCTGCTTTAAACCAGCTTACAAACATACAAATGTGAACAAAATAAGGAATAAGATATAGTCAAATTTATAATTAAAACATAATTAATGAAAATCACAAAATATAAAAAGAACAAACTTATAGGAATACAATCAATTTACATGGGATGAATGTTGCCAATTCATCTCATGAGAGGATATCTACTATGTGCAGCTATGATCCAGGACTATGAAAGAATGTATAATGAATGTTTTCTTTTTCATAATATGGATTCATCATAAAGTTAATATCACCTAAAGACCATACTTACAAAAAAAAAAAAAAAAAAAAAAAAAAAAAAAAAAAAAAAAAAAAAAAAAAATCTTTTTACAAAAGTAGAAGATGAGCCTTTTGCTGAAAAAGAAAATGCTATGATATGAGAATGAAACTTCCAGATATAGATCTACAGCCATATAAAATTCCTGGAAATTATTTCCAATTTCTTACCTCCATGATTTCTCTAACTGAATACAGACTTCGCAAAGGTTCAGAAAATTGTTGTGCTAGGTGAATAGAACCTGTAGAAATGAATTGACTGTTTAAAATAAGGTCGAAGAAGGTGTTTAGATTACATCAAGACTGTATCCAGGGAGGGGGTTAGGGGGTTTGACCCCCCCCCCTCCCCCGAATTTTTTGTCCAACTCGTAAAAAACATAACAAAAATGAATATAAACAAATTTTTAATGCGTTTTATAAAGTTTTTTTTTTTTTGTAAACTCGCCCCCCCGAAAAAATTCTTTTGTACCCCCCCCCCCCCCCCCGAAAAAAAATCCTGGATACGGCCTTGGATTATATGTAAGAAAGAAAAACGTTTTTTGAAGAAAAAAATAGCAATGTTCTGTATCATGATTTTCGTATATATTTATGTTAAGATTAAAATAGAAAAAAAAAAATTTCAAAATGAACTTCTTCTTCAAGGTCACTACAGGTTTCAACTTCAAATCTATGGGGTTGCCTATAATTATTTTAGATTATGTTTATTCAAACAGCCATAAAAATGATCAATTTCACATTCAACAGTCAGGCTAAATTTTCCAAATTTGTTGCAATATTGTTTTCTCTTGCTTACTGTGTACATTCCTCATAATATTTTTTAAGGCTATATTGTATTTTTTTTTTCTTGATTTCATAGCTTTAACTTAGAATCTGGCTCAAATCCAAGCCATGGGTGACTTTGGGTACTGTGTAAAAATCTAGGAACATTATGAGAGGATCGCAAAAATACTAGGCTTTGGAGGGTTTAGGTTTTAAACAATTCCCCTCCACATGCATAAGCGCCTTCTCCCACTATTTGTCATTGTATCATTTCATAGCAAAAAACTGTAAATCTAAACCAAAACCTATTCAATTCCATCAGAATGAGTCCTTTAACTTGTATATAATGGAGCTTTTCATCATATTGGGAAGCTTTTCCTGGGTAAATTTTTCTGCAAGCAAAAATCATTTATTCGAGATATCCTAGGTTAAAAACTACTATTTTTAAAATTATTAGTTGTCAAGTAAAAAATCCTATGAAGCTAAAATGTCAGAGGTATCAATCAACTCTGGGTAATGCGAAGCATTATGAAAAATAAATTATATCCATAATAAAACATAAAATATGCAAGATAGAAAATCTTATAAACTTCCTCGTTTCAAAAGTACTTTATCCTGTCAATTATAGCTGCATCTAGCCTACTCGTGGGATACAGTAGCTACAATGAGGGGTGTCACAGTTCTGACCATGGATTCCACAGGGGGGGGGGCAGGGGCCGAGCAATAGCCTTCCCTGCAAAACATAATACCATTGAAAAATGCATACAAATGGAAAAATGAGATATTTTTCCTATCTAAATCTTGGCAAAATCTGAGCTCCTGACAGTGTTGGGTTGGTACTTAAATACATACTTAAAATCATTTTTGAAGAGCACTGTAAGTACATACTTAAATACGTTTTTTGTGCACTTATTGGTACTTAAGTACCAAGTACATTTTTGTCTTGAACTTTTCTAAGGTTATCTAGAAATTATAACAAATTTCAAAATGTTGGGCTTATTATAAATGAAGAACAGGAAATTGCCCAAACAAGACTATCAAAGGAACTCTTAAGGTCACTACCAACTTTCACAAGCATCTGAAGGTAAGTGTATGGTAAAAAAAAAAAAATAATTTTAGTCTTCTGAATTATAGGATACATTAGGCTTATGTTTGGCAACTATTATCTAATTACCATGATCTTTCAACAGCCTTAACTGTCCAGTAATTATGCACAACTACATTTAAACTTCAGAAGTACAGTTGCTGATAGTTAGACAGAATTCAGAAAGAGGTGAACTGTAGCATGGCTTTGGGGCTTGATCAAACCAGGGACAAAGCAGATAGTTACTTATATTAGTTTGAGTATTTTCAGCTAATTCCCATCTTCAAGAAGACTTTTTCAATCCGCCATCTCCAAATGCCAAAGCATATGAAATGTGACAAATCATAGCACAAAAGCTGCCAACAAGTTTATGGAAATTACTGGAAGCCATCCAGTCATACCAAATGCTAAACATTGGAACTCTCTCCATGATGCAGTAAAGTGTGTTGTAGACATATCTGGTGTGGAAAAGTTATCCAGTGCCTGTGAAGAACTGAAACTTCCAAAGTTGAAGCCAGTGTAGAGAGATCTGCTTAAGGAGGATGTGCTTATTACAAATCCGTTGTGCCAAGCCTTAGATTTTTTACAAGGCGAAAAAAATTTCCATCTTGGTGCTGTTTTGCCAGTACTTTATGGTTTGGAGACTAAACTAAAATGACTTCAGAATATCCGTATTCTCAAGCATGCTTTGTCATTAGTAGAGGTCATTTTCGGTGGTTTGCATGAAAGCTTCTTGCATGTTTTCTCAATGGAATTGGAAGAGAAAGCCTTCAGTGAACTAGTCACAGCTACTTGCTCTCACCCAGTTTCAAATTACGATGGTTGACTCCAGCCTTGCAAGGGGAATAAAACGAATAATAGACATAGTGAATTTAGAAATAATAAATTTTGGCCATGCTTGTCTCCGGTGATGAGCTGACTGAAAGTGCTAAGAAGTCTGGTACAAATGAGACTTATGATTTGTTTTCGTTTATGGAAGATGGTGATACTGACAGTGATCAAGAAGTAAATATAAATACTAGTCTCAAAGCTGGATTCTTCAAATTTCTTCAAGACAAGAGGAGGACCCTCGATTCTCTGAAAGACTATTTGAAAGTTGGAAAACTGTTCAAGAAATGTAATACCCCTCTCCCATCACCTGCCCCTGTTGAATGCCTATTTTCCACTGCAGGAGATGCATTGACTGCAAAAAGAAACCACTTAGAAGATGCTACATTTGCTAGTTTTGCTAGTAAAAGTAAACAAAGATGTCATGACTCCTCACTAAAATAAAGATTTTTTTCGGACAGCTTTTTTTGAAGTAGTGGGATATTAAACTGTGCTATTGATCATAGTGCTATGGCAACTGTTTAGACGAAGTTTTCATGGTCTAAGTTCAGTCTTCATCGAAAAATTCTGGTGCCAGGTTCCGGACCAATGAAGACCAATCATCTGTTGACGGATCTGTCAAAAAATGACTGGTCTTCTTTGGTCCAGATCTCCCCTGGATACGGCCCTGGTGGTACTAAAATGGAGTTCCTTTCACTTCTCCACTGGAAAAAATGGAACATAAATGTCAGTTTCTCTCCTGACAGCCTAACCATATTCTTTACCATGCAAAAAAAGCCTTCAAGCCATGTACTTCCGTACTTAAGTAGGTACTCAAGTACTAAATATTTAAGTACAATTTACTTCGAGTACTTAGTACTGATACTTAATTACAATTTTGGTTGAGTACTTGGTACTTATAGTTAAATACTTTTTTTGGAGTACTTGACCCAACACTGGCTCCTGGCAACATTTACCCCCCCCCCCACCTCCAATTTGCTACAAGTACTCATGGTCCAGATTAGCCTCTTTTTCTTAGTTTACAGAACTTTACAGAGCAAAGTTTACAGAGGAAAATTTAATTAGGCTTTACTGGTTTTTAATAGAGCCATGATGATACCTTGTTAACGAAATGTTTACTGTAACAAGCAGAATTTTTTTTAGAAATTTTTTTTTTCTGTAAAGGGTTTTTGAAGGGTTATTATGCCCTTAGTAAAAGCTACAGATTTAAAAATTGCATTAAACTGATGAATCTTTCACGCAATATTTTTTCTGGATATATTTATATTTTAAACATTTTAAAGTAAACAGGATAGTAAACAACTATGACAACCATTAGTGTAGTGAAACCATAGAGATGCCTAAATGAAATTTCCAAGGTTAATTTACTTGCAGAGAAAGGAAGTTCCATGACAAACAAACATTATTTCTTAAAGAAATGTATTTAAAGATTAAGCCTTACATGATTAGAACTCATAACAGAAAAAAAACGTCTGAACATTTTAGCTGTAAAGCTAAAACACCAAAATTGGAATGATCTAATTTTTGTTTTTATAAGATGCCTATTAATGAACGCATTCATAGGGACATTTTCAAATCTAGAGCAATCGGTTTAGTCAAAAAACAAAATACATGGATTTAACCATAGTCAGCCTAAAAATACACTTAAAACTACACTAGTCTACACCTAAACTGTAAAAGGTTGGTGGCAAGGCTGCATCCAGGATTTTTCTTTGGAGGGAGAGAAGGGGGGAGGTAGAAAAATTAAAAAAAAATTATGCATTTTTATTACTTTTTTTTTACAAGTTAGACAAAAATTTTGGGGGGATATGGTCTGTCCAAGTAATCCTCCCCCTGGATAAAGCCATGGTTGGTCGGTAAGTGCAATGGGAAAATTGATACATATTCAGGTCTTCTATCACCCATCATTATTTATCCTTAGACTAAGCTTGAATAGCCAATCAAAGACTTCCTTAATTTTAATCAGTTTTCAAGAGATATCATTAGTAATGATTGCAAATTTCAATTATTATTATTTACAGATTTAATTTTAGTTTATTAGACTTCAAATCCCAAAACTTGAAATGCTTCATTTATGTTCATTAATAACATAACAAGACTCATTAAATCCTGCAATAACTACCAGCACGATTTCAACAAGCACATAAAAAAGAGAAAATCATGAATTTCAAAGTTCTTTTTAACTAACATGTTACTTCAGATTTGTAAGTTATTCCATAAATTTTTGCAATAAAACTAAAAAACAAGTTTTTACTGGCAAAAGCAAATTTTGTAAACAATATAATTCACGCCAAAAAGTTTGTAATTTATTAAGAAGGAACAGGAATTTTTGAAAATTTTCGTTTTTTCTATGCACTTAATTTTCAGAATCTTGATAAATTTAGCACTTTTTGAGCTACCAGCAAGATAATGGGGTGAAAACACTTGCTCCCCAGATAGTATCTGACAATCTTATTTGTACAAACACTTCCCTACTGTATCAGAAAACTGTAATTTGTAAAAATCTGCAAACACATTTCAATCAAAGATATTTTCATTTCAATCAAAGAAAATGAAACTATACAATCATATAAAACTAAAACTTTAACTTTAACAGCCAACCCAGAGAAAGTATACTCAAAAATTTATTTCTTGATACACAGAAACATAGCAGTTCATCTTCCCAACCCAAAAAGAGACTCATTCTATTATTAAAGGAAGCGTTTTAGCACATGGTCCTTTAATATGATGCAAAAAAGAAGAGCTTGCAGCTGTGCCTTCAACATTAAATTCAACAACAGGTTTCCCTCTTGCAGAAACATGTGGTGCAAAAGCTGCAGCAGGATAAACAACAGAGGATGTTCCAATCACAAAGCACAAATCACACTCATTCACAAGTTCATCCACTTTTTGTAAGACATTTTGGTCCAAGGATTCACCAAACCAAACAACTCCAGGACGAATTAGTCCCCCACATTCATCACATCTAGGCAAATCTTTTAAGGGGATGGATATGTCTTCTGCTTCAGGAAGGCCTTTTCCCTCCAAACCTTTACAGATAGGACTATCAACGTTGTGCTTTCTTACTTTACATTTAGTACAAATTGTTTCAAACAAAGACCCATGAAGGCGGTAAACTGTTTTTGATCCAGCTCGAAAATGTAGATCATCCACATTCTTTGTGACAAGACTAAATTTTTTACCTTCATGCAACAGCTGATTCTCAAGCTTCACAAGAGCTAAATGAGCTGCATTTGGTTCACATTTAAGAACTACTTCTCTTCTGTAATGATAAAATTCCCATACAAGAGCTGCATTTTGCCTAAAAGCCTGAGGTGTGGCTAAACTTGTAGCATCATACTTCCTCCAGAGTCCACCAGCCCCTCTAAAAGTAGGAATACCTGATTCTGCAGATATTCCAGCTCCAGTGAGCACAAGAACATTAGAAGCTGTCTTCAGAATGCTTCTCGCTTTTGTAATTTCAGATGAAAGCTTTTCCAGCATCATATTTTGAAAGTTGGCAAAAAGCAATGTATTTCTGAAAATTATAACAAATTTTCAATGTAGGAAAAAGACATTTTTCAGTTCCAGAAGACAAGTTACATCATAACTAATCATAACATGGTTGTTACAAGTATTGGTGACTGATAGGCATACCTGCATACAGGGGAATGATTCCTTTAGACATAAACAAACTTTAGACATAACCAAAGAAATGTCTGATACCCCTCCCTCTAAGATTGTCCAGATACTCTCTCTCTCTCTTGATAAATCTATATCCTCAAGTGTTACTCAACAAAATCACAAAGCTGATTATAAAACCAGTATAAAAATATCAGCTGTATTTTTTATCTCTGTTTTTACTTTAGATTGGGCTGAATATAAAACAGCCAATTCACTAAAAGGTCACAATACATATATTGACTTGCATTAAAAAAAATGCCCTGTATTCAGCATACTAACTAGGAGTAGATTATATTTAACACTTATGGTGATATATCAGACAAAACAAAATAGTCAATCATAAACGTCAATTTATTCTCTATATTCTAAAAGAAACTAAAGCTCATATCTGACATGAAATTTGAACCTCAAAATGTTACAAAAAAAAAAAAAAAAAAAAAAAACAATGAAAAGAGGTTCACAAGAAGAAGAAGGTGCAGTTGGACTACACAGTAAAATTGGCCCCCAACTTATACAAAAATGATAACAGTGTTTACATCCTTTGAGGAGATCACAATCAAGCATTTTCTTTTCTCAAAGATTTGTGTATCCATGGTTTTTAAAACTCTAGCTAAAGGAGGTTTTAGAAGGAATATTGAATACATATACCAAACAACTTCTTGACAATGCAGGGCAGGTGTTGACAGCCAACAGATTTATCATATCTTTACTTTTAATTATTGTAAACCCTACTTTTACAAGATAATGCATTATAGGGTCTTAATAAGAACTTGCAGTTGAAGTTGCTAATATTATACATAGCTAGTTTTAAAAAGACATACACCCTAAATGTCATCTCTGCTTCTCAGAATAACCTGAGAGAACTTTTGTCTTGAGCATGTCAACAATGTCTACAGATACAATAAACTCTGAAATGACTTTCAAGTGTGGATGAGTTAATCTATTAATTAATAAAAATGAAAGATCTAAAGCCAAACTAGCCTGCCATGACAGAATCAAAGAGAGAAAAAAAATCTCAAGATGAAGAAATAAATGGGACTACAGCCAGTAGAAGGAAAAGACAAACTAAAGTGACACACATCATTGCACGCCTGTATAAAACAAGACTTTTTTTCCACAATAAATGTAGGGGAAGAACAAAGATAAAATCTAAATAATCTATTAGACCTAGAATTAAATTTAAAACTAAGATATAAAAATAAACCAATATCTATATACAATTAATGCTACTGTAATTGAGCATCACAGAAGTATTTGTCTACAGAATAGCAAGAAATAAAAAAAAAAATCTATATAGACAACTAATACTACTGTGATTAAGCATCACAGAATTATTTGTAAACACAATTGCAAGTTACTTCAGTGATAACACTGAAGCAACTGGATAAAATAAAAGAAAATGAACATAAAATAAATCATTTTGTTGCAAAATAATCTAAATAAGCTTCTACTGCTGCAGTTCTCCTTGATCTTGTCTTTAATCTAGTCCCCTGGTGATTTTGTAAACCTCATTGCCCTTATTAACTATAGATTCACTTTTAAGAAGAATGTCATAAAACAAGTCAATATTTAAATTACCTGTATCTCTATTTATTGAAAGATTAGCAATTTCTTTTTTTTTATTCCAATGGCCTATTGCGTCAACCCTCTATCATTAGGCATGGCTATGCCATCGTCAAATTGTATATAATGATCAGGGTGGTGGATCTGTGGTGCTTCTACCACTCCTGTGGTGCTCAGTCACAGTAGAATTAATTGTGTACTGTCAACCAGGGTGACTTTTATATAGTTTTCAGCTTTAAGGCCCTCTAGGAGTTAGCAGGATGGTCAAAAAATCTGAAGCTAGTGCCAAAAGTGCGACTTTTGCTACGAGGTGGCAGCCTGAGATGCTTAATATTGCATATCTGGTGCAAGAACTTCATTTTTAACGATAATGTCCATTATCAAAGTCAGCCGGCTTTGGGGTTACTTTGACAACCAGCTTGGACCATCAGCCTTAAGACTGTCAGATTTGCTGTAAAATTCGTTTATTGGTATCAAATTTATCAAAAGTGATAAAAAAACATCAGTTATTATAAAGATTTTAGAACAAAAATTAAAAAAAACAGCCTTCAAAACTGACACAACTTGTTTTTTCTGTCAGCATAAACTTGTAGCTCAAAGAAGCCACACACTTTAGAAATGTAATTTCCAACTCGGTGTTGATTCCAGCGTTTTTATTTTCATCCTTGCTTACATTAAAGTGTCTGTCAACTCTTGCTACATATTATTGGTGTGGACTTCTTTCCAGCCAAATTGATCACAGCATAGTACCCCACTGTAGCCTTGCCCTGTCTGTCAGGGTCTTCTGCAGGTCCCATGCTGATATCAGAGTCTGAACCGTCATCAAACTGAGGATCCTCTGTTGAACTGTCAGAACTGACATCATCTTGAACAAATTGTGGGAATTTTCTGTTAAAAATCTTTGACTTCTTACTCCTGGCACTTTGACTTTCATTAGGAACAGTATTATCTGAGTCAGAGCTGCTGTTGTCTCTGGCACTAGTCGTCTGCTTCCCTTTCTTTTTTCACTCCTCTTGGCTATGGCATTTATAACGTCTTCAGACAAGATACTTTTTCCTGGTGTAATTTCCAATCTTCGACGCCGACGTTGTGTAGCAATATCATCTTTCCCATGGCGCATACGCGCAAGCATCTCTGTAACTGCTTGTCTGACAGTTTTGACAGCGTCACGTGTAGTTGAGTCTTCCCTGGGCATTTTTGCAATGACGGCGTCTTTGTTTATGGGAAATACTGAACAAGCCTTGAATCCGTTTTTATAGTCTCTGCAGACGTTTCCCCATCTCATCCCATAGTCGAGCGATTAGGGTCTTAAAGCGCTCTTTGGAAAATGTGGACTTGTTTGGGTAGCACGGCTTATATTCTGCAAGGACCTTCCACCATACGCGTTTCATTTTGACAACTATCAAGGTCACCCCCAAAACAACCTTTCTCCAAGGGTGACTTTGACAACTCACCAGTCTCCTTCCGTTTTAAGGTAAATCCCTAAATACTTACTGGGTGGCTTTCTGATCATATTTACAAGCCTACTAAGGCCCCACAACAACATAAAGAGTCATCTGTTCTTTTGTGGTCAGAAAAATTTTCTGTACCCCTAAACACAACGAAAAATACTTACTTTACACAACCAGTTCACAAACAAACACTCTTTACTTGATGGACGCCATTTCCACACTGTGTGACGAAGATTGCACAGCGTGAAGTAAAGAGCCATCTAGAATTTTCTCAGATTTTTTTGTAACACCACCTGTTGTCAAAAGTCAAAAGAAACATTTTTGTATGGTTGTGTCAATGTCACCCCTGATTATCAATCTCATCCCAGTTGAAGGTATATAGATTTTTTTTTATTATTATTTTTATTTCTTGCAATTCTGTATACAAATACTTCTGTGGTGCACAATTGCACTAGTTTAAATTGCATATATAGATTTTTTTTTTCTTATTTTCAGATTTTATTTAATTTTGGGTTTCAAAGTTATTTTAGATTTTACCTTTGTTCTTCATCTTTATTTAGTGTTGAAAACACCTTGTAAAATCTTAGAAAATACAAGTAGTAATCTAAGAAAATACAAGTAGTAGTATGAAAATCTTAGAAAATTTTCAGAAAATTTTCAATATGGCTTTTTGCTTTTCTTTTCAAAACTTCTTTTTTGGAAAGTTTTTACTAATTAATTTCTGTTTGTTTTAGATTGCCAAAGTTTCAACTTTTTCCAATCAATCAATCAATTTATTATTACTGAAAAAAAACTATTACACACGTAAAGCAGTTACTAAGCCCAAGAAGCTTTGCTTTTAATGGGCTACATTTCCCATTTCAAAATCCCAATTTTTTTTCAACATCAAAGTTTCATCAAAGTATCAAACATCAAAGTGATATTTTTTTTCAACATTACAATTTTGAACTTTCAATATTCCCCTCAACATTTCCTGGGATTAGTGATTTAGTAGCAATTGCAAGCAGTGACAGTCATAGTTGAAAGTTGTTGCAGTAGAAAATAGTCACACTTCAGTCACAACCATTTAGCTCAACATACTCCTCAACATTTCCCAAAATATTGCCTCAACACCTTTGGCCTTTTTGGACACATTAAGGATCAAACATTCCCCCCTTTTCTAATGATAAACCCTGCAGGTAAAAATGGACAGATTGCATAATGTAAATTCCTTGCCTTGGGGGCAGTTGGGGTATGACATCCCCAGAGGCTTAGATATTAGATGTAGCAGAGACTATAAAGCAGAGACTTGACTTTCGTCAGGAGCAGCATTATCTGAGTTAGAGCAGCCGTTGTCTCTGGCACTAGTCGTCTGCTTCCCTTTCTTTTTTCACTCCTCTTGGCTGTGGCATTTATAACGTCTTCAGACAAATTCGTTTATTGGTATCAAATTTATCAAAAGTGATAAAAAAACATCAGTTATTACAAGATTTTGGAACAAAAATTAAAAAACAGCCTTCAAAACTGACACAACTTGTTTTTTTCTGTTAGCATAAACTTGTAGCTCAAAGAAGCCACGCACTTTAGAAATGTAATTTCCAACTTGGTGTTGATTCCAGCATTTTTATTTTCATCCTTGCTCAGATTAAAGTGTCTGTCAACTCTTGCTACGTATTATGATGTGGACTTCTTTCCACCCAAATTGATCACAGCATAGTACCCCACCATAGCCTGGCCCTGTCTGTCAGGGTCTTCTGCAGGTCCCATGCTGATATCAGAGTCTGAACTGTAATCAAACTGAGGATCCTCTGTTGAACTGTCAGAACTGACATCATCTTAAACAAACTGTGAGAATTTTCTGTTAAAAATCATTGATTTCTTACTCCTGGCACTTTGACTTTCGTCAGGAACAGTATTATCTGAGTCAGAGCTGACGTTGTCTCTGGCACTAGTCATCTGCTTCCCTTTCTTTTTTCACTCCTCTTGGCTGTGGCATTTATAACATCTTCAGACAAGATACTTTTTCCTGGTGTAATTTTCAATCTTGGATGATGACGTTGTGGAGCAATATCATCTTTCCCATTGCACATATGCACAAGCATCTCTGTAACTACTTGTCTGACAGTTTTGACAGCTTTGCATGTAGTTGAGTCTTCCCTGGGTATTTTTGCAATGATGGCGTCTTTCTTTATGGGAAATACTGAACAAGCCTTGAATCCATTTTTATAGTCTCTGCAGATTGAAACTTTCAGCAGCAGGTACCCACGCGGATGTGATTGGGTCATGCACTTTCTGACTGGTTGGACTCAGCAGGTTTGACTCTTCACAGCTAGTGCCAACAAGGTTTTCTCCAAACCATGTGATGTTGTAAGTGGAGTTCCCCAAGGTACTGTTTTGGGCCCTACCCTATTCCTTGTATACATCAACAATATGGTGAACAGAACAGAAAACAACATCACTCTCTATGCTGATGACTCCAAGCTTCTTGGGCTGCAAATCAACAAAGTCTGCAGTGTGACTTTCATAAAATCCAAACATGGGCACAAGATTGGCTACTCAAATTCAACACATTGACGTGTAGTGTCATTCACTTTGGAAGCAACAACCCCTGTCACCAGTACAACAAGTCCAATCCCAATTCACTGGCTGACTTAGTACTAAAGACAAGTCCCAAAGAAATAGATCTAGGAGTGCTGATAGATGAACAATTGAAGTTCCACGGCCACTGGCAACAAGCAGTTTCAAAAGCAAATTCAAGCCTTGGTCTCCTCAAATGCACCATAACCAGCCATTCCTGTACAGTCTTTCTAAGGCTCTAGTTAGGCCTGTTTTGGATTTTGGTACATGTCTCACCTCCCCTTCCTATAAGAATAATACCAGTCTAATTGAAGGAGTTCAGAGGCATGCCACAAAGTGCATAGCTGGCCTATGAGATCTCCAATACAACAAGAGACTGGAACGCATGCAGCTGCCAACACTTGTCTTCAGACGCTGCTGTTGTGATATGATGCTGACCTACAAGTATAACGCACAATCAAATAACCCCCTTTTTACCAAACATTCAAGTCAGCACCATACAAGAGGACACTCACAAAAACTGTCAAAACGTTCTGTCAATACATGAACGTGGCAACACTTCTTCTCCAAGCATGTTGTCAACAATTGGAATAGCCTTCAAGCTGAAATGGCGACTGCACCCACAGCTGGGTCCTTCAAGTCCAGACTGGACAAAGCCTTTTAAACCAAGTTATACAGCTTGGTTTCCATAATTTTGATTTTGATTTCCATAAGTTTATATAGCCACCAATTCCACAAAAACCTTACATGCTAATAATAATCAAATTGCATAGCTTATAGCCCCTGCCCTGGAAGCTGAGGGTTTTTCAGCCTCCATAGCTTATAACCCCAGAAGCATAGCTATTTGGCCTTTGGACTATTTTGAAGAAAATGGTTATCTAAAAGTTTCGATCAGATGCATTTGGGGAGGAAAGGCATGGAGGGGGTTGGTTGCCCTTCCATCACCTTGGAGTATTAAAAAAGGAACTAGAACTATTGATTTCCAATCAAATGAGCCTCCTACAAAGTTTATACAGCCCCCCTTCCACCAAAGCCTTATATTTTAATAATGGACAACTTGCATAAGTTACAACCCTTGCTCCAGGGTCTGTGGGGAATTTATCAATCACTGATTTGTAGTTATCTGACTTTTGAGCCATTCTGAACAAAATGTCTATCCAAAAACTTCAGAAGAGTGGATTCAAGAAAAAACAGGTTGTGAGGGGGCTGGTTACACTCCAATCACTTTCAACTCTTAAAAATGGCCCTTAAACTTTTGATTAAAAAAAGGAACCCTCAAAAGTTTATAGAGCCACCCTTTCCTCAAAAGTTTATACAGCCAACCTTTCCATAAAACCTTATATGTTAACAGCAGGCAACTAGCATAACTTATAGCCCTTGCCCTAAGGGGTGGAGGGGGAGTATCAAACCTGGAACAAGTTATTTGATATTAAAACTATTTAAAGAAAAGTTTATAACGAAATTTAGATTGGAAGCATTTGGGGGGGGGAGACATGGGGAGGGGACTGGTTGCCCTTCAATCACTTTTGATTTTTAAAAAGGGAACTAGAACTTCAGATTTCAAATAAAATGAAACCCCTTCATAAAACCACACATTCCATAACAACCTTACATGTTAACAATGGGAATATTGCATAATTCAAAATCCTTACCTGGGGGGCTGTGGTGGGCATTGCACCTCCAGAGGCAGAGTTACTAGACCTTTAGACAGTTTTGAATAAAATTGCTTTTTCAGAATTTTGATCAGAGATTACCTTAATTTGTACTTCAAAGCAAATTAAAACCTGTCTTGATCTGTGAATTGCCCAATGTTGATGATCAAACATCACATGCATTCCACTGGTGCTTCCAGGGAACACAATTCCTTTGGACATCTAGTAACTTCTTGAAAGCTCCATCATTGGGTGCTGAGACTGGTGTATCTGAGTGACTATTCAAATGGTTTACTATAATGCAGAAGAAATTTGTTGTTGGTGTTGAGTTTTGACAGATGGCTTGAACAGATTCTTTGAATGTCTCTTCCTGTGAGTGCCACTATTTTGGGAAGTTGATAAATGAATTGGGGGGGGGGGTTCTTGTGAAGTTAGCTTATATGTCATAAGCAGGAGCATCTAAAAGCCACGAGGGGAGGGAGCATCTAAAAAAATGCGAGGGGGCTGGTTACCCTCCAATACCTCTTTCACATCACCTGATATTTTGGCTTAATGTCATCAGCTGTTTGTTGGATATTGATGATATGTCCTTCTGACAGTCATTAAACACATGGTGTGTTTGATTGTGTTCAGTATCCATCTCCAAAACTGTAGGGGGTTATGTCATCCCCATAGGCACAGTTACTTCAGCTTTTGACCATTTTGAACAAGATGTCTATTTCAAATTTTTAATCAAATATTTTTGGAGGTATTGCAACTAAAATTGACACATAGAAGCATATCTCAAAACTGATGGATGAGGGATCTCCTGTTGACATGCTATAGCCAAAGCATTTGATAAAGTTTGCCACAGGAGACTAAACTTTAAACTCTGTGTAATGGGCATCCATGATGATGTTATCAACTGGATAATGCAATTTCTTACCAATTGAAAGCAGGTGGTAAGGGTATTTAGAGCCAACAGATCAATCTTCTTTTCTGAATCAGCAGATGTAAAAAGTGGAGTACCCCAAGGAACAGTTTTGGGTCCAACTTTATTTAATATTTTCATCAATGAAATTTCATTGTACAATAAAATTTTATTGTATGCAAATGATTCCAAAATAATTAGTCCTGTTCATGACCCTCAAAGTGCCATAACTATCCAGGCTGATCTTGATGCACTTTTAAAGTGGACAAAATCCTGGCAACTTGAATTTAATATCCAGAAATGCAGAGTCATTCATTTTGGAGCAAATAATCCTCTGTGCCAGTATTTTATGGAATCCAGCAATGGTTCAAAACAGCCACTCATATGTAGTCATGGTGAAAAGATCTGGGAGTGTTGGTTGATGATAAGTTCAAGTTTAATTTTCATACACAGTCTGTAGTAGCCAGTGCCAACCAAACCCTTATTTAATAAAAAGAAAATTCTGCAGTAGATCTCCAGCTATGATCACCAAGCTCTTAAAAGGCCTGATCAGACTGAAATTAGAATTTGGGATGTGTGTTGCTAATCCAGTAAATAAGGGTGATATATCAATTCTAAAATCAGTGCAGCAATGTGCAACTAAATGCATAAAAAGATTTCAACATCTTAAATACCCTACCCAATTACACAGGCTCAAACTACCATCTCTCACATATAGACATAGGCAAGGAGATCTGATAATGACATACAAGTTAGTATATGACCAGAGTGTGATCCCCAACCTGTTCCAGATAGTCAGTTCACCAAGTACTAGAGGCCACCCCTTAAAGCTTTATCAAAAACATGCCAGGCTGCAAAAGAAATTCTATTCTAACTACATGTTTAGCCTATGGAACTCCCTTAGCCAGAATGCTATTAAGTTGCCCAGTGTTGAATCCTTCAAGTTTGCAGTTGACAAAGACAGGTGCAAGAAACCTTGGCTCACAATATAGGATGTACCTAACAAGTTGAATTATCATCATTAGTGACCAGCATCCACATGACTTGACCTTATCACTGGCAAGGGCAATTTAAGGTAAGGTAATACCCTCAGCTGTTCTTAAAATATTGTAGTTCCTAGTTTTAGATAAACTGGATGTATATAGTTGTTTTTGATTTAGCCCAAATGGTATATTTCCTATGCATTTTACCATTCCATCAAAGGGAGAACAAACCTCTTGTTTCAACCTATGTATACATAAATCAAATCAAATCATTTTGATGAAATCAAGAAATGGAAAAATACAAGGGAAATATATGACTTGGGCTATATATTTGTATGATTAGGGGAGTTGGGGGTAAAGTATGTAGAAGCTGTAGTCAAAATGTGTTAACTACAATTATTCTGCATATAGTAAAATTATCTTCTTAAGATGTTTTCTTCTCAATAGCCTAGGCTAATCTAATACCCATTATTTAGAATAAATATAGACTTGGTACTCTACATAGGGAAACATGTTAAGAAAACAATTCTTACTTCATAATATGGAGAATAATCCTAGTTAATATATATTTTGCAGGGGGAGAACCTTTATCTTGACTTCTTTCACTGTTGTGCAATTTTTTTTCTAACAAAATTGTCAATAACAAACATGAATTCAACACCATTTTTCATTTTAAAACAATCTATATTTGTAGTTAGACACCATCAATGCCATCTACGAAAATTATATTAATAGGCAAATACTGATAATTTAGGCTAAGTAAGGCTAGGTTAATTTAGATTAGTTAGATGGCACTTGGGTATTTGTTTATAGCCTAAACAATTTTCAGTAAATTTTTTGCAGTTCATATTATTGACTTATGTATAAAATGAACATACCATTTGATGTCTTTTTTGTGCTCTTTACAAATATAACAATTGCTTCTATTGCAAATTCAAGTTTACCAGCCCCCACCCCTCTAATGTGCAAAAGCATACCCTGAATTGGAAAATAACATGAATTGTCAATGGCAAGGCTTCAAATTGCAAAACCAGCACTAGGCCTATTCTTGTCAACAGCACTTGAAAAACTTGAAATGGTAGGAAAACATTTCTTATTTGAGTTGCCTAATAAATGAGGTTTGAATTGTTATAAATAAGAATTTTTGGAATATGTTACTCTTGAACAACTTATTTATAAACTAGAAATATGTTTTTAAACACTTTTTATTAACTTAAGTGGTATTAATAACTTCTTTGTGTGGTTACAATTCAGGGTATATATTTGCACATTAGGGAGTGGGGTTGGGTAAATTAAAATTTGAAATAGAAGCAATTATTAGTCTATATTTGTAAAGAACATAAAAAAAGGCATAAAGTGATATGTTCAGTTTATTTGTAAGTCAATAATATGAACTACAAAAAGTTAACCCAATTTTCAAGACTTAGAGAATGGACACAAATATTTAAAATGTGATTAAAAAACTGGAAAAGGAAGGAAAGAAGTGAATATAAAGGCTCTCCTGTTGCAAAATATGTTGACTAGGATTATTTTTTATATTATAAAGCAAAATTTGCTTTCTTAACATGTTTCCTTCTTTAGAGGACCGACCCTACATTTATTCCCATTATTTTAGCATTTTCTTGAGTTTTGTATAGCCTAGGTTTACACTCAAGTTAATATCTAGGACTGTCAAGTTGCAGTGCATTATCAAAACTTTATTGTTCAACAAGCAAAGAACTTGGTCAATATATACCAAATCATATTATTGAGTTAGGACTAAAGTGAATCCACCATTTGATGCCTTTTTTTATGCTGATTACAAATATAATAAGCATTTCTATCGGAAATGAATTTCAGCCCCCCCCTATATATGCCAATTCAGGGTTAGGTTAGGTTGGGTTAGGTCAGGTATAGCCTATATAGGGGGGGGGCTGAAATTCATTTCCGATACAAATGCTTATTATATTTGTAATCAGCATAAAAAAAGGCATCGAATGGTGTATTCACTTTATTTGAAACTCAATAATATGATTTGGTATATATTGACCAAGAACTTTATTGCCTATAGCTACAGAAAGAGCATTGAATGGGCAATCTTGGGTAAAATTCTACTTTAGTTACTTTTGGCTATCTTGGAAAGGGTTGGGTTAGGAAAAATGAAACTTTCAGGGATGGATGTACATGCTAAGGTATGTCCCGGGAAGGTACTTTGAAGTACTTACCTCCACTCCTCCCCCCCCTCTATATAACAGTAAATTACTGTGCATTACTAGTTGTTTTAACTCATATTTCATCTTATATTACTATCATAATTATAAATCACTGCTTACCTTACACAACTTCAGCTTTTAACCTTGTTCATTAAAATATATTCCAAAATCCTATTTAAATCCTAAACCATTTAATTTCCTATCCTTGCTGACTATTCTTATGGTATAATAAAACCAGGTTTGTAGTGATGTCACAACTGCTTATCAGAAACCCTTACCCTTGAGGGTAGCAGGCACATGCCAAACACCTCTGTGTTGATAAGACCATTTAAACTGTATTAATTAAGGAAAGGATTTGACAAGAGCGACCAGTAAAAATAACCTAATCGTTTTTAGAGGACAAATTATGTCATAGGAAGATGTTTTTGAAATCCCTCTTCCACCCAAACTCAAAATTTTCTAAAATTCTACTTTAGAAGCTTTTAAAGTATTTCTTAACTACTAAAAGATAGAGTGCTAAAAACATCAGAATCGACTTCAGAGGAGACGTTATATCACAGGAAGAGGTTTTTAAAATCCCCCTTCCCCCCAAACTCAAAATTTTCCAAAGTTCTACTTTAGAAGCTTTTAAAATATTTCTAAAGCACTAATAGATAGTGCTAAAAACATCAGAATCGACTTCAGAGGACACGTTATATCACGGGAAGAGGTTATTGAAATCCCCCTTCCCCCCAAACTCAAAATTGTCCAAAATTCTACTTTAGAAGCTTTTAAAATATTTCTAAAGCACTAATAGATAGAGTGCTACAAAAACCAGAATTGACTTCAGAGGACAAATCATGTTATGGGAATATGTTTTTGAAATCCCCCTTCCCCCCAAACTCAAAATTTTCCAAAATTTTACTTCAGAAACTTTTTTAAATATTTCTAAAGCGCTAAGACATAGAACGCTACAAACAGCAGAATCAACTTTAGAGGACAATTTGTGTCATGGGAAGATGTTTTTGAAATCCCCCTTCCCCCCAAACTCAAAATTTTCCAAAATTCTACTTTAGAAGCTTTTCAAATATTTCTAAGGCACTAATAGATAGAGTGCTAAAAACATTAGAATCGACTTCAGAGGACACATTATATCACGGGAAGAGGTTTTTAAAACCCCCCTTCCCCCCAAACTCAAAATTTTCCAAAATTCTACTTTAGAAGCTTTTCAAATATTTCTAAAGCACTAATAGATAGAGCACTACAAATATCAGAATCAACTTCAGAGGACAAATTATGTTACGGGAAGATGTTTTTGGAATCCCCCTTCCCCCCAAACTCAAAATTGTCCAAAATTCTACTTTAGAAGCTTTTTAAATATTTCTAAAGCATTCATAGATAGAGTGCTAAAAACATCAGAATCAACTTCAGAGGATACATTATATCACAGGAAGAGGTTTTTACAATCCCCCTTCCCCCCAAACTCAAAAATTTCCAAAATTTTACTTTAGAAGCTTTTTTAAATATTTCTAAAGCACTAATAGATAGAGCGCTACAAGTTTCAGAATCGACTTCAGAGGACAAGTTATATCATGGGAAGAGGTTTTTAAAATCCCCCTTCCCCCCTAACTCAAAATTTTCCAAAATTTTATTTTAGAAGCTTTTTAAATATTTCTAAAGCACTAATAGATAGAGCGCTACAAATTTCAGAATCAACTTCAGAGGACAAATTATGTTATGGGAAGATGTTTTTGAAATCCCCCTTCCCCCTAAACTCAAAATTTTCCAAAATTCTACTCTAGAAGCTTTTTAAATATTTCTAAAGCACTAATAGATAGAGCACTACAAATATCAGAATCAACTTCAAAGGACAAATTATGTTACGGGAAGATGTTTTTGGAATCCCCCTTCCCCCCAAACTCAAAATTTTCCAAAATTCTACTTTAGAAGCTTTTTAAATAATTCTAAAGCACTAATAGAAAGAGCGCTAAAAACATCAGAATCGACTTCAGAGGACATGTTATATCATGGGAAGAGGTTTTTAAAATCCTCCTTCCCCCCAAACTCAAAAATTTCCAAAATTTTACTTTAGAAGCTTTTTTAAATATTTCTAAAGCACTAATAGATAGAGCGCTACAAATATCACAATCGACTTCAGAGGACAAATTATGTTATGGGAAGACGTTTTTAAAATCCTCCTTCCCCCCAAACTCAAAATTTTCCAAAATTCTACTTCAGATTCTTTTTTAAATATTTCGAAAGCGCTAAGACATAGAACCCTACAAACATCAGAATTGACTTTGGAAGACAATTTGTGTCATGGGAAAATGTTTTTGAAATCCCCCTTCCCCCCAAACTCAAAAATTTCCAAAGTTTTACTTTAGAAGCTTTTTAAATATTTCTAAAGCACTTATAGACAGAGTGCTAAAAACATTAGAATCGACTTTAGAGGACACGTTATATCACCAGAAGAGCTTTTTAAAACCCCCCTTCCCCCCAAACTCAAAATTTTCCAAAATTTTGACTTTAGAAGCTTTTTACATATTTCTAAAGTACTAATAGATAGAGCGCTACAAATATTAGAATAAACTTCAGAGGACAAATTATGTTACGGGAAGATGTTTTTGACATCCCCCTTCCCCTAAAACTCAAAATTTTCCAAAATTCTACTTTAGAAGCTTTTTAAATATTTCTAAAGCACTAATAGATAGAGCGCTAAAAACATCAGAATCGACTTCAGAGGACATGTTATATCACGGGAAGAGGTTTTTAAAATCCTCCTTCCCCCCAAACTCAAAAATTTCCAAAATTTTACTTTAGAAGCTTTTTTAAATATTTCTAAAGCACTAATAGATAGAGCACTACAAATTTCAGAATCGAATTCAGAGGACATGGTATATCACGGGAAGAGGTTTTTAAAATCCCCCTTCCCCCCAAACTCAAAATTTTCCAAAATTCTACTTTAGAAGCTTTTTAAATATTTGTAAAGCGCTAAGACATAGAGCGCTACAAACATCAGAATCGACTTTAGAGGACAATTTATGTCATGGGAAGATCTTTTTGAAATCCCCCTTCCCCCAAACTCAAAATTTTCCAAAATTGTTACTTTAGAAACTTGTTTAAATATTTCTAAAGCGCTAAGACATAGAGAGTTACAAACATCAGAATCAACTTTAGAAGACAATTTATGTCATGGGAAGATGTTTTTGAAATCCCCCTTCCCTCCAAACTCAAAAATTTCCAAAATTTTACTTTAGAAGCTTTTTAAATATTTCTAAAGCACTTATAGACAGAGTGCTAAAAACATTAGAATCGACTTTAGAGGACACGTTATATCACCGGAAGAGCTTTTTAAAACCCCCCTTCCCCCCAAACTCAAAATTTTCCAAAATTTTGACTTTAGAAGCTTTTTACATATTTCTAAAGCACTAATAGATAGAGCGCTACAAATATTAGAATCAACTTCAGAGGACAAATTATGTTACGGGAAGATGTTTTTGACATCCCCCTTCCCCCAAAACTCAAAATTTTCCAAAATTCTACTTTAGAAGCTTTTTAAATATTTCTAAAGCACTAATAGATAGAGCGCTAAAAACATCAGAATCGACTTCAGAGGACATGTTATATCACGGGAAGAGGTTTTTAAAATCCTCCTTCCCCCCAAACTCAAAAATTTCCAAAATTTTACTTTAGAAGCTTTTTTAAATATTTCTAAAGCACTAATAGATAGAGCACTACAAATTTCAGAATCAAATTCAGAGGACATGGTATATCACGGGAAGAGGTTTTTAAAATCCCCCTTCCCCCCAAACTCAAAATTTTCCAAAATTCTACTTTAGAAGCTTTTTAAATATTTGTAAAGCGCTAAGACATAGAGCGCTACAAACATCAGAATCGACTTTAGAGGACAATTTATGTCATGGGAAGATCTTTTTGAAATCCCCCTTCCCCCAAACTCAAAATTTTCCAAAATTGTTACTTTAGAAACTTGTTTAAACATTTCTAAAGTGCTAAGACATAGAGCGTTACAAACATCAGAATCAACTTTAGAAGACAATTTATGTCATGGGAAGATGTTTTTGAAATCCCCCTTCCCCCCAAACTCAAAATTTTCCAAAATTGTTACTTTAGAAACTTGTTTAAATATTTCTAAAGCGCTAAGACATAGAGAGTTACAAACATCAGAATCAACTTTAGAAGACAATTTATGTCATGGGAAGATGTTTTTGAAATCCCCCTTCCCCCCAAATTCAAAATTTTCCAAAGTTCTAGCCTTCTTTTCCATGGGGGGGGGGGTATTTCCCCCGGGGGTAAAGTATTTGGACAGTTTGAAGTCAGAAAATAATTATTTCTAGGTAATAGGGCCACTAAAACATTACAGAAGAATAGCGAGGTATCTGGAAATGTTGTTAACTCAAAAAAAAAAAAAGAACACCCTTGTATAAAGTAAATGCAATCTTTCATTTAAGTTTTATTTTTTTTGAACAAACATCAGTGCCGACTCGAAAGCATTACAGTTTCTGCCAAAGTTAAATTTCTGCAACATGGGACTAAACAAGCTGAATGATTCAATTTTCTACTGTCGAGGCAGTCTTAGAGTTGTATTATAACCATAGCATGTTATTGAGAAGCAGGAATTGCGATAACTGTGGCCAGATTTGCGTAAAATATAGAAATTCGTTTTGTTGCCAGAAGTATTGGCTTATACCTATCCAAGGTGTGCCGCGAATATTCTCAGGTAAAGTGTAATTTTTCAAAATCGGTCTATGACAAAACATGGATGGCTGGTTCACACCTTTCTCTGCTAGAAAATTTCTGTTTTTTGATGATTTGGCTTCAAATACCGCCTCCAAGGGAGAATTTCATGATCAAAAATGTTATTTGTTGTAAAAAAAACCTTTGTGGATTGGAGCCAATTCTACAGAGAGGTTTGTATGTACATATGTCATTCAAACTCCGCTCCTTTGGGAGGAGAAGGAGTCATTGTTGAGATAGATGAAGCCAAATTTGGGAAGCGTAAATATAATCGTGGTCAGATTATCGCAGATGCTTGGGTGTTTGGTGGAATAGAGCAAGGAACTGGTAATTCATTCATGGTTTCTGTGCCGGATAGAAGTAGTGCCACGTTGTTGGGAAGAATCCAAAACCGAATCCTGCCAGGGACAACAATTATCAGTGACTGTTGGAGGGCCTACGATTGCCTGGCTAGCCAGGGCTATTAGCATTTACACGTCAACCACAGCATAATTTTTGTTGACGCTGCAATAGGTGCTCACACAAAAAACATCAAAAGACACTGGCTTGAAGTTCGAGAAAATACACCCAAATATGGCAGAAGAGAAGAACATATGGAAGGATATCTAGCAGAGCACTATTTCAAAAAAAATATCCAATCTCCTCGAGAATGCACCATTTCATGAAACATATATTGGAGCTTTATAACCCCAACTAATTTGTTTTTTATGGGTATTATTTACTATTTAATTTTTAAAACGTTGTAACAGAAAATATGGCAATTTACGATATCTAACCCCATTTGTTCTTAAAGCAATCCAAATGTTTTTTTCCAAATAGTTTAGTGTAGCAATCTTCATTCTTGAAGCAAAAGACATTATTGAAGTGTAAATAGGGAGGGGGAGAGAGGGGGCGGAAGTAAATATTTAACTATAGAATAATCAGTACTTGTGCATTATAAATAACCCACCACAATACATGAAAGAAGTTAAGTTTGGTTACTGCTAATGAAATAAAATAAAATAGGATGAATATAATAGTTTAGAAACAAATTTGGGCTACATATTTGCACATTAGGGGGTGGAGGTAAATTATAGCATATATTAAATACATAACCTAACCTAGGTACCTTTTACCCTTCCTAAACCCAAAAAACAACAGTTTAAATATTGTAAACGCAATAAGAAATCACGCTTTTTGATCCATTTGTCTAACAACACGGGAAGAGCTTTTTAAAACCCCCCTTCCCCCCAAACTCAAAATTTTCCAAAATTCTACTTTAGAAGCTTTTTAAATATTTCTAAAGCACTAATAGATAGAGTGCTAAAAACATCAGAATCGACTTCAGAGGACACGTTATATCACGGGAAGAGGATCTTAAAATCCTCCTTCCCCCCAAACTCAAAATTTTCCAAAATTCTACTTTAGAAGCTTTTTAAATATTTGTAAAGCGCTAAGACATAGAGCGCTACAAACATCAGAATCGACTTTAGAGGACAATTTATGTCATGGGAAGATCTTTTTGAAATCCCCCTTCCCCCAAACTCAAAATTTTCCAAAATTGTTACTTTAGAAACTTGTTTAAATATTTCTAAAGTGCTAAGACATAGAGAGTTACAAACATCAGAATCAACTTTAGAAGACAATTTATGTCATGGGAAGATGTTTTTGAAATCCCCCTTCCCCCCAAGCTCAAAATTTTCCAAAATTGTTACTTTAGAAACTTGTTTAAATATTTCTAAAGCGCTAAGACATAGAGCGTTACAAACATCAGAATCAACTTTAGAAGACAATTTATGTCATGGGAAGATGTTTTTGAAATCCCCCTTCACCCCAAACTCAAAATTTTGTAAAGTTCTAGCCTTCTTTTCCATGGGGGGGGGGGGTATTTTCCCCGGGGGGTAAAGTATTTGGACAGTTTGAAGTCAGAAAATAATTATTTCTAGGTAATAGGGCCACTAAAAAATTACAGAAGAATAGCGAGGTATCTGGAAATGTTGTTAACTCAAAAAAAAAAAAGAACATCCTTGTATAAAGTAAATGCAATCTTTCATTTAAGTTTTATTTTTTTTTTGAACAAACATCAGTGCCAACTCGAAAGCATTACGGTTTCTGCCAAAGTAAAATTTCTGCAACCTGGGACTAAACAAGCCGAATGATTCAATTTTCTAGTGTCGAGGCAGTCTTAGAGTTGTATTATAACCATAGCATGTTATTGAGAAGCAGGAATTGTGATAACTGTGGCCAGATTTGCATAAAATATAGAAATTCGTTTTGTTGCCAGAAGTATTGGCTTATACCTATCCGAGGTGGCCGCGAATATTCTCAGGTAAAGTGTAATTTTTCAAAATTGGTCTATGACAAAACATGGATGGCTGGTTCACACCTTTCTCTGCTAGAAAATTTCTGTTTTTTGATGATTTGGCTTCAAATACCGCCTCCAAGGGAGAATTTCATGATCAAAAATGTTATTTGTTGTAAAAAAAACCTTTGTGGATTGGAGCCAGTTCTACAGAGAGGTTTGTATGTACATATGTCATTCAAACTCCGCTCCTTTGGGAAGAGAAGGAGTCATTGTTGAGATAGATGAAGCCAAATTTGGGAAGTGTAAATATAATTGTGGTCGGATTGTTGCGGATGCTTGGGTGTTTGGTGGAATAGAGCGAGGAACTGGTAATTCTTTCATGGTTTCTGTGCCGGATAGAAGTAGTGCCACGTTGTTGGGAAGTATCCAAAACCGAATCCTGCCAGGGACAACAATTATCAGTGACTGTTGGAGGGCCTACGATTGCCTGGCTAGCCAGGGCTATTAGCATTTACACGTCAACCACAGCATAATTTTTGTTCACGCTGCAACAGGTGCTCACACACAAAACATTGAAAGACACTGGCTTGAAGTTCGAGAAAATATACCCAAATATGGCAGAAGAGAAGAACATATGGAAGGATATCTAGCAGAGCACTATTTCAAAAAAAATATCCAATCTCCTCGAGAATGCACCATTTCATGAAACATATATCGGAGCTTTATAACCCCAACTAATTTGTTTTTTATGGGTATTATTTACTAGTTAATTTTTAAAACATTGTAACAGAAAATATGGCAATTTACAATATCTAACCCCATTTGTTCTTAAAGCAATCCAAATGTTTTTTTTCCAAATAGTTTAGTGTAGCAATCTTCATTCTTGAAGCAAAAGACGTTATTGAAGTGTAAATAGGGAGGGGGAGAGAGGGGGCGGAAGTAAATATTTAACTATAGAATAATCGGTACTTGTGCATTATAAATAACCCACCACCATACACAAAAGAAGTTAAGTTTGGTTACTACTAATGAAATAAAATAAAATAGGGTGAATATAATAGTTTAGAAACAAATTTGGGCTACATATTTGCACATTAGGGGGTGGGGGTAAATTATAGCATATATTAAATACATAACCTAACCTAGGTACCTTTTACCCTTCCTAAACCCAAAAAAACAACAGTTTAAATATTAAAAACACAATAAGAAATCACGCTTTTTGATCCATTTGTCTAACAAATACCCATTTGTCTGGTTTCCTTGTACAGTCTATAGTGGTGGGTTATTTATAATGCACAAGTACCGAATAATCTATATTCGTTTTGATTATTTTTTTTGGAAACCCCTTAACATTTTGAGTTGGGTAACCACATAAAACATATTCAAATAGCTTAATCCTATAATGTTGAAAAATTTTGCTTTTCTTTTTTACATCCGCGATTCAAAATATGTAGAAAATGCTGGAACTTATATAAAAATTTTCTTTCAAGGGTGGAAAGGTTAGCTGCAAGGGGATTTCATAGGAGGGGGAGGGGGGGGGGGCTAAATAGGTTGAGTCACAAGTTCGAACCTTAAAACATACAGGGGTTAGGAGGTACAGTTGGGGGGCTGCCGCCCTCCAAACCCCTGCTTTTGCAGCCTTTAACAAAAAAAGGTTTTTAACTGAAAGTAAGGAGCGATATTAAAACTTAAAACAAACAGAAATTATTCCATATATGAAAGGGTCTTTCCCCTCCTCAACGCCTCGCTCTTTACGCTAACATTTAACTTTCTCACAACTCTATTTTTGTTAAACAATAAAAAACTTTAGCGTAAAGAGCGAGGCGTTGAAGAGGGGACAGCCCCTTTCATATACGGAATAATTTCTCTTCATTTTAAGTTTTAATGTCGCTCCTTACTTTCAGTTTAAAACTTATTTTTTTTTATCTAAAGGCTGCAAAAGTGGGAGTTTGGGGGGCGGCAGGCCCCCCAACTGTACCTCCTAACCCCTGTCCGTTTTATTGTTCGAACTTGTGACTCAGCCTGTTTAACTCTTTAAAAACGTAGTTTTTTTCAAATAATTTCTGCACATTTTGTGTCTTAGCACTTTACAAATATGCGCATTACAAAAGCTTCTAAAGTAGAATTTTGGAAAATTTTGAGTTTGGGGGAAGGAGGATTTCAAAAACATCTTCCCGTAACATAATTTGTCCTCTGAAGTCGATTCTGATATTTGTAGCGCTCTATCTATTAGTCCTTTAGAAATATTTAAAAAGCTTCTAAAATAAAATTTTGGAAAATTTTGAGTTAGGGGGGAAGGGGGATTTTAAAAACCTCTTCCTGTGATATAACGTGTCCTCTGAAGTTGATTCTGAAACTTGTAGCGCTCTATTTATTAGTGCTTTAGAAATATTTAAAAAAGCTTCTAAAGTAAAATTTTGGAAATTTTTGAGTTTGGGGGGAAGGGGGATTGTAAAAACCTCTTCCCGTGATATAACGTGTCCTCTGAAGTCAATTCTGATGTTTTTAGCACTCTATCTATTAATGCTTTAGAAATATTTAAAAAGCTTCTAAAGTAGAATTTTGGACAATTTTGAGTTTGGGGGAAGGGGGATTCCAAAAACATCTTCCCGTAACATAATTTGTCCTCTGAAGTTGATTCTGATATTTGTAGTGCTCTATCTATTAGTGCTTTAGAAATATTTAAAAAGCTTCTAAAGTAGAATTTTGAAAAATTTTGAGTTTGGGGGGAAGGGGGGTTTTAAAAACCTCTTCCCGTGATATAACGTGTCCTCTGAAGTCGATTCTAATGTTTTTAGCACTCTATCTATTAGTGCCTTAGAAATATTTGAAAAGCTTCTAAAGTAGAATTTTGGAAAATTTTGAGTTTGGGGGGAAGGGGGATTTCAAAAACATCTTCCCATGACACAAATTGTCCTCTAAAGTTGATTCTGCTGTTTGTAGCATTCTATGTCTTAGCCCTTTAGAAATATTTAAAAAAGTTTCTGAAGTAGAATTTTGGAAAATTTTGAGTTTGGGGGGAAGGGTGATTTCAAAAACATATTCCCATAACATGATTTGTCCTCTGAAGTCGATTCTGGTTTCTGTAGCACTCTATCTATTAGTGCTTTAGAAATATTTTAAAAGCTTCTAAAGTAGAATTTTGGACAATTTTGAGTTTGGGGGGAAGGGGGATTTCAATAACCTCTTCCTGTGATATAACGTGTCCTCTGAAGTTGATTCTGATGTTTTTAGCACTATCTATTAGTGCTTTAGAAATATTTTAAAAGCTTCTAAAGTAGAACTTTAGAAAATTTTGAGTTTGGGTGGAAGAAGGATTTCAAAAACATCTTCCCATGACATAATTTGTCCTCTAAAAATGATTAGGTTATTTTTACTGGTCACTCTTGTCAAATCCTTTCCTTAATTAATACAGTTTAAATGGTCTTATCAACACAGAGGTGTTTGACATGTGCCTGCTACCCTCAAGGGTAAGGGTTTCTGATAAGCAGTTGTGACATCACAACAAACCTGGTTTTATTATACCATAAGAATAGTCAGCAAGGATAGGAAATTAAATGGTTTAGGATTTAAATAGGATTTTGGAATATATTTTAATGAACAAGGTTAAAAGCTGAAGTTGTGTAAGGTAAGCAGTGATTTATAATTATGATAGTAATATAAGATGAAATATGAGTTAAAACAACTAGTAATGCACAGTAATTTACCGTTATATAGAGGGGGGAGGAGTGGAGGTAAGTACTTCAAAGTAGGCCTACCTTCCCGGGACATACCTTAGCATGTACATCCATCCTTGAAAGTTTCATTTTCCTAACCCAACCCCTTTCCAAGATAGCCAAAAGTAACTAAAGTAGAATTTTACCCAATCTTGTTGTAGCCTAGCCTATATTTTTCTGGACATCCACCACATGGCTAATATGGGAGTAAAGTTCATTTGGGATGAAAATAGATGTTATATTTAGATTGAGGATGCAAATCTAGGTATATATTTACACATTAGTGGGGTGGGGGTATATATTCTGTGAATATATAGGGTAAGACACCCAGTAGTCGGACACTTTAATCACTTTGAAAACTTTTTGACATTTAAACTACTCTAATTACTGTATTATACCACCTAGAAACTTAATTTTTGTATCAAAAAATTTCTAAAGAATTTCTGAACAAGAAGGTTACTAATTTAAATAGTTTCACTTGTACAGCGCCTCCTATTTTTGAATTTACTAACAAGTGACAATTCTGCCTAAACTTGGACATACAAACCGGTCATTGTAAATTGGTCATTAAAATAGTATAAAAGATTCTGTCCAAGAATAGGCAGGTGGCCGACTACTGGGTGTCTTACCCTAGGCTCTAAGAAATTCATGGATTTCTTAGAAAAACTGGAAAAACAAGCAAAGAAGTGAAGATAAAGGCTCTCCCCCTGCAAAATGTGTTAACTAGGGTTATTCTATATATTTTGGAGTAAGACTTGTTTTCTTAATATGTTTTCTTTTGTCCAGCTGGACTCCTAGGCTTAAAATACTGGTTGGCCAGTTGGCTAATTTAAAGATTTGTATATATATACACTGTCAAATTAGCCATCTGGTGGTATCCCATATTTTTCCTATGCTATCTATATTTTTCCCAGGCAATTGATGTTCCTCAAGTAACTTTAAACAAATAACTAGTCATTCTAATATAACTTGAACACAAAAATAATTTAGTTACAGATAAACAAGTTTCAATAATAAATAGAATTCAAGAAGTTGATTTAGCCTACCTCTTTCTCTTCTTCTTCTATTTAACAGCAGGCGGGCTTTTCAGTAAAACTAGCTCAATATGCTTTTAGTAAAAATTTCGTTTGCGTCTTCTTAAAAGGCAAAAAATGAGCAGGGCTGAGTTGTCATAAACACATGTTGGTCTAAAAACACATGTTGGTCTAAAAATTAAACACATGTTGGTCTAAAACCATCATAAACCATCATACCATCATAAACCATCATAAACACATGTTGGTCTAAAAATTTGGCCGATCACATCACTCCGCGGCGCTCACGGTTTTGACCCCATGATGCGACTACAATATACCTAGATAATAAAGTTACCGGTAGGGTTGTGATCATATAATTTTTGGTGATAATTGGACCAAATTCCATATTTTTGGTTTTAAGAGCATATAGATGACACATTAATTCAAAATCGACAAACAAAGCTTAAATTTTATTAATTTCTAATGGTAATATTAGGATAATATATATATTTTTGTTAATTGCTGATCATTTGAAACTACAAAACATTTTTCATCAGGGTACACATTTTCTCCAATGTAAGTTTATTCACTAATTCATGCAGTTTTCAAATCAGCTCGGCTTCAAGAACTGCTCAATTAAGCCATATAGTGATAAATTAAAAAAAAATCCCCAAAAAAGAATCCAAACAAAAATTACAATTATTTACTTATCGAAATATTTGTGTATTCCTAAAACCATTTACGCTAAAAATTAAATTTTCTTTGACTAGAGAAACTTTCTGGTAGCCTAAGTTCCCATTGGTCCTTTTAAAGGTAAATTGCGCAATTTTTGAAGGCATCTCACATGTTGTAGGAAATTTTAACTGCGTTCAAATTATTGATTCTGAAAAAAAATAAATAAAGAAAGTATTATAAATACTATGCACTTCAGGCATGATAAATATATGTTAATCTAAAACCAAATAGAAATTCAAATAAGTAGATTTAAACTAAATTTGAATTTAATTTTAATCTAAAACAAAAAGAGGACTATGCAGTGTGTCAAACTAAATAAAACAAAGTCAAAAAGCAATTCTAACTTAAAAAAAGAGAAATTACAATGAGTCAATAAATGAAACCTAATTTGACAAAAACTTTCATGTAAAAATTAAAATAAATAGAAATTAGTATTAAACCTAAAACAAAATAATTTAAATTTGCATTCAGTTCAAACCTGAACCAAACAGAAACTATCGCAAATAGGATTCGAAGAGTAAATTTCTCAATGTCCCTTAACGGTAACTTGACAAGTGTGCTTTACTGAACACTTCACAACACAGTCAATTAAATAAATTACTTTATAAATTACTAAACAAAATTTCAAACTTTTGTTTGAAAAGTTGAGCTATCAATTATTATTCAGCTGTTAGTAAAACAAATGAGCCCATTATGAAAAAGGGAAAAACAATCCTATAGAGGAAATTTGAACCGCAAGCGCAAGTCTTTTTTTCTCAATAAAAGAGTGAAATGGATTGATTTGAAAAAATGCCGAAACTATCTTGTTACAAAGAAGTGGCTTTTTCCACCTTAAGATGTTCCAGTTATAAACGTCAAAGTGAAAAAAGTGTCAAAAAAGCACTAATAATGTGTCTTTAGCAGCTTTGCTACTGAGAGCGTTTCCATATTTTCCAAAATTCCTAAAAGGCTGATAAAAAATCCCTTGAAACCATATTTTCACTGTTTGAACTATTTTATTACCTGCCAACACAGAAAATGAACACGATGTAGCAAAAAAAAAGGAAAAAAACAAACAAGAAACAAATAATTTATATACAAAAAATACATAACACCGACTACAGACAATTAAAAAAAGAATACCTATCTAGGTGTGGTCCATTTTTTACTTCACAGATTAGAGGCTAGGATATTGACACTTAGAATAGGGTTGGCAACTAAATATTTATCGTAAGGATGACTTCAAGACCAATTCGAGAGCTGAAGAAGGTAATTAGAAAATTTGAAAAACAGTTTTCTAATCTCTTTCTTATCCGCGGCTGCCAAGAAATCCCAAAATGGTGCTAAGAAGAATTTATCAGGCAAAGCCACGGCACTATAAACCTCAGCCAAGAGCATTTAGGTAATGTTTACCTGTAATGGAGCAAGCGAGACGCATGGCCCGCGTCATTTCTTGTCTCTGCGGGAAATAACCAACTTATGGGTTGCATGTACAGAAGTACCAATTGGGAGGCCTACGTAAATAAATTTTCAACAGGTTTCATAGCTGTACCTAGAAAATTTATCATATCAGATTCGAGATCCAGCAGAAGATTAAAATCGCTCAGAATACCTAAATTAGCCTCGCTTAAACCTATCTTCAGATAATAAAAATCTTTGGAGGTTTCCCAACTTTCTGACTTTTTTCCAAATCACTAGGGAAGCCACACTAAAAAGGTCTATAACTGCAAGTGTTCAAGACGAATTATTTTGAAACTTAAGACCAGTTGCTTTTACCAAAATATCTCCTTATGTCATTTAAAACAATGCTATTTAAAATCAACTTGTTAAATTCCGTTTTGATTAACAGTTTCTGGTATCTCGATCTATGAATTCGTGTCGTTTGCCGGCAGATATGTTAAAATCTGGCTGTAAATATGAATTTGAAGAATATAATTTCGCTTGCGATTTGCATCGAGTAATACGTAAAAGTTTAAAAATAAAACAATTCTTAGGTATTGTTCGCATTCATACAATCATAGGCAGCTCAATAGCGCTGCCTAAGTAAAGAACGATGTTGGCACAATGTATTATTTATTATTTTTTTTCCCCTTTAGAGCAGGGTACTACGTATCGAAGAAGTTGTCAAGGAAACTTCGAAAAGGGCTCATTCAATTGTAGATTGGAAGGGCTTGTGCTCTTTTTAATAGTCGAAAGTGATTGGAAGGCAATTAACACCCCTTCCAAGCCCACTATTTCCCGAAACACATCCAATCAAAATTTTGAGATAGCCATTTTGTTCAGCGTAGTTGATTTCCATGTAGAATTTATGTTTTTGAGGAGGATACTCCCCCACAGCCTTCAGGACAAGGGTTGTAATTTATGCCCGGGGGGTGTATACGATTTTGATAGAAGGCGTTGTAGTAAAAGCTTCAAAAAAGGCTCATTCGATTAGAAATTCAAAGGGCTAGTTCCTTTTTTAATAGTTGAAAGTAATTGGAGGGCAATTGGCCCCCATCCCCTCCCCCACACCAATCATTCCCCCGAACACCTCCAATCAAAATTTTGATATAGCCATTTTGTTCAGCGTAGTTGATTTCCAGATAGAAAATATATTTTTGAGGAGACACTCCCCCACAAGCCTCGGGGCAAGGGTTTTAAGTTTTGCCCTGAGGGTATATAAGAACGATGTTGGCAAAATGTATTATTTATTATTTTTTTTCCTTTAGAGCAGGGTACTTTGTATCGAAGAAGTTGTCGTAGAAACTTCGAAAAGGGCTCATTCAATTGGAAATTGGAGTGGCTTGTGCCCTTTTTAACAGTCGAAAGTGATTGGAAGGCAACTAACACTCCTTCCACGCCCACCATTTCCCGAAACACATCCAATCAAAATTTTGAGATAGCCATTTTGTTCAGCGTAGTTCATTTCCGGATAGAAATTATGTTTTTGAGGAGGACACTCCCTCACAGCCTTCAGGGCGAGGGTTGTAAGTTATGCCCTGGGGGCATATAAGGTTTTTACAGAACGCGTTGTCGTAGAAACTTCAAAAAGAGCTAATCTGATTAGAAATTGAAATGGCTAGTGCCCTTTTTAATAGTCGAAAGTAATTGGAAGGCAACTAACAGCCCTTCCACGCCCACCATTTCCCGAAACACATCCAATCAAAATTTTGAGATAGCCATTTTGTTCAGCGTAGATGATTTCCGGATGGAAATTATGTTTTTGAGGAGAACTCTCCCCCACAGCCCTCAGGGCAAGGGTTGTAAGTTATGCCCTGGGGGCATATAAGGTTTTTATAGAAAGCTTTGTCGTAGAAACTTCAAAAAGGGCTCATTCGATTGGAAATTCAAAGGGCTAGTGCCCTTTTTAATAGTCGAAAGTGATTGGAGGGCAACTAACCTACCTCTCACGCGCACCTTTTCCCCAAACACATCCAATCAAAATTTTAAGATATCAGTTTTGTTCAACGGAGTTGAAAGTTCTGGAAATTAGGTCTTTGAGGATGACAACCCCCCCACAGCCCTCAGGGCAAGGGCTGAAAGTTATGCCCTGGGGCATATAAGGGTTTTATAGAACGCGTTGTCGTAGAAACTTTAAAAAGGGCTCATTCGATTGGAAGTTGAAATGGCTAGAACCCTTTTCAATATTCGAAAGTGATTGGAAGGCAACTAACACCCCTTCCACGCCCACCAATTCCCCAAACTCATCTGATCAAAATTTTGAGATAGCCTTTTCGTTCAGCGCAGTTTTAAGTTCAGGAAATTATACCTTTGAGCAGGCCACTCCCCCCTCAGGGCAAGAGTAGTTCATTTCCACATAGAAATTATGTTTTTGAGGAGAACACTCCCCCACAGCCCTCGAGGCAAGGGTTGTAAGCTATGCCCTGGGGGCATATAAGGTTTTATAGAACGCGTTGTCGTAAAAACTTCAAAAAGGGCTCATTCGATTAGAAATTGAAATGGCTAGTGCCCTTTTTAATAGTCGAAAGTGATTGGAAGGCAACTAACACCCCTTCCACGCCCACCATTTCCCGAAACACATCCAATCGAAATTTTGAGATAGCCATTTTGTTCAGCGTAGTTGATTTCCAGATAGAAATTATGTTTTAGAGGAGGACACTCCCCCACAGCCCTCAGGGCAAGGGTTGTAAGTTATGCCCTGGGGGCATATAAGGTTTCTATAGAAAGTGATTCGAAAGTGATTGGAAGGCAACTAACACCCCTTCCACGCCCACCATTTCCCCAAACTCATCCAATCAAAATTTTGAGATAGCCATTTCGTTCAGCGAAGTTTTAAGTTCAGGAAATTATACCTTTGAGCAGGCCACTCCCCCCTCAGGGCAAGAGTAGTTCATTTCCACATAGAAATTATGTTTTTGAGGAGAACACTCCCCCACAGCCCTCGGGGCAAGGGTTGTAAGCTATGCCCTGGGGGCATATTAGGTTTTATAGAACGCGTTGTCGTAAAAACTTCAAAACGGGCTCATTCGATTAGAAATTGAAATGGCTAGTGCCCTTTTTAGTAGTCGAAAGTGATTGGAAGGCAACTAACACCCGTTCCACGCCCACCATTTCCCGAAACACATCCAATCGAAATTTTGAGATAGCCATTTTGTTCAGCGTAGTTGATTTCCAGATAGAAATTATGTTTTAGAGGAGGACACTCCCCCACATCCCTCAGGGCAAGGGTTGTAAGTTATGCCCTGGGGCATATAAGGTTTTTATAGAAAGTGATTCGAAAGTGATTGGAAGGCAACTAACACCCCTTCCACGCCCAATATTTTCCCAAACTCATCCAATCAAAATTTTGAGATAGCCATTTTGTTCCGCACGGTTTAAAGTTCAGGAAATTATACCTTTGAGCAGGGCACTCTCCCCACAGTCTTCAGGGCAGGGGTTATAAGTTATGCCCTGGGGGCAAATAAGGTTTTTATAGAAGGTGTAGTAGTAGAAGCTTCAAAAAAGGCTTATTCGATTAGAAATTCAAAGGACTAGTGCCCTTTTTAATAGTTGAAAGTAATTGGAGGGCAACTAGCCAACACCCCCTCCCCCACACCAATCATTCCCCCGAACACCTCCAATCAAAATTTTGATATAGCCATTTTGTTTAGCTTAGTTGATTTCCAGATAGAAATATATTTTTGAGAAGACACTCCCCCACAACCCTCGGGGCAAGGGTTTTAAGTTATGCCCTGAGGGCATATAAGAACGATATTGGCAAAATGTATTATTTATTATTTTTTTTCCTTTAGAGCAGGACACTTTGTATCGAAGAAGTTGTCATAGAAACTTCGAAAAGGGCTTATTCAATTTGAAATTGGAGTGGCTTGTGCCCTTTTTAACAGTCGAAAGTGATTGGAAGGCAACTAAAACTCCTTCCACGCCCACCATTTCCAGAAACACTTCCAATCAAAATTTTGAGATAGCCATTTTGTTCAGCGTAGTTCATTTCCGGATAGAAATTATGAAATTATAGAAATTATGAAGCTTCAAAAAGAGCTCATCTGATTATAAATTGAAATGGCTAGTGCCCTTTTTAATAGTCGAAAGTAATCGGAAGGCAACTAAAACTCCTTCCACGCCCACCATTTCCAGAAACACTTCCAATCAAAATTTTGAGATAGCCATTTTGTTCAGTGTAGATGATTTCCGGATGGAAATTATGTTTTTGAGGAGGACACTCCCCCGCAGCCCTCAGGGCAACGGTTGTAAGTTATGCCCTGGGGGCATTTAAGGCTTTTATAGAACGCGTTGTCGTAAAAACTTCAAAAAAAGCTCATTCGATTGGAAATTCAAAGGGCTAGTACCCTTCTTAATAGTCGAAAGTGATTGGAGGGCAACTAACCTACCTCTCACGCTCAACTTTTCCCCAAACACATCCAGTCAAAATTTTAAGATATCAATTTTGTTCAACGGAGTTTAAAGTTCTAGAAATTAGGTCTTTGAGGATGACAACTCCCCTACAGCCCTCAGGGCAAGGGATGTAAGTTATGCCCTGGGGCATATAAGGGTTTTATAGAACGCGTTGTCGTAGAAACTTTAAAAAGGGCTCATTCGATGGGAAATTGAAATGGCTAGTACCCTTTTTAATAGTCGAAAGTGATTGGAAGGCAACTAACACCCCTTCCACGCCCACCAATTCCCTAAACTCATCCAATCGCAATTTTGAGATAGCCTTTTTGTTCAGAGCAGTTTAAAGTTCAGGAAATTATACCTTTGAGCAGGCCACTCCCCTCTCAGGGCAAGAGTAGTTGATTTCCAGATAGAAATTATGTTTTTTTAGGAGAACACTCCCCCACAGCCCTCAGGGCAAGGGTTGTAAGCTATGCCCAGGGGGCATTTAAGGCTTTTATAGAACGCGTTGTCGTAGAAACTTCAAAAAGGGCTCATTCGATTGGAAATTGAAATGGCTAGTGCCCTTTTTAATAGTCGAAAGTGATTGGAAGGCAGCTAACACCCCTTCCACGCCCACCATTTCCCGAAACACATCCAATCGCAATTTTGAGATAGCCATTTTGTTCAGCGTAGTTGATTTCCTGATAAAAATTATGTTTTAGAGGAGGACACTCCCCCACAGCCCTCAGGGCAAGGGTTGTAAGTTATGCCCTGGGGGCATATAAGGTTTTTATAGAACGCGCTGTCGTAGAAACTTCAAAAAGGGCTCATTCGATGGGAAATTGAAATGGCTAGTACCCTTTTTAATAGTCGAAAGTGATTGGAAGGCAACTAACACCCCTTCCACGCCCACCAATTCCCTAAACTCATGTAATCAAAATTTTGAGATAGTCTTTTGGTTCAGCGCAGTTTAAAGTTCAGGAAATTATAACTTTGAGCAGGCCACTCCCCCCTCAGGGCAAGGGTAGTTGATTTCCAGATAGAAATTATGTTTTTGAGGAGAATACTCCCCCACAGCCCTCAGGGCAAGGGTTGTAAGTTATGCCCTGGGGGCATATAAGGTTTTTATAGAACGCGTTGTCGTAGAAACTTCAAAAAGGGCTCATTCAATTGGAAATTGAAATGGCTAGTACCCTTTTTAATAGTCGAAAGTGATTGGAAGACAACTAACACCCCTTCCACGCCCACCAATTCCCTAAACTCATCTAATCAAAATTTTGAGATAGCCTTTTTGTTCAGCGCAGTTTAAAGTTCACGAAATTATACCTTTGAGCACGCCACTCCCCCCTCAGGGCAAGGGTAGTTGATTTCCAGATAGAAATTATATTTTTAAGGAGGACACTCCCCCACAGCCGTCAGGACAAGGGTTGTAAGTTATGCCCTGGGGGCATATAAGGTTTTTATAGAACGCGTTGTCGTAGAAACTTCAAAAAGGGCTCATTCGATTGGAAATTGAAATGGCTAGTACCCTTTTTAATAGTTGAAAGTGATTTGAGGGCAACTAACCCCCCTTTTACGCCCACCTTTTCCCAAATACATTCAATCAAAATTTTAAGATAGCCATTTTGTTCAACGTAGTTGAAAGTTCTTGAAATTAGGTCTTTGAGGATGACAACCCTCCCAAAGCCCTCAGGGCAAGGGTTGTAAGTTATGCCCTGAGTGCATATAAGGTTTTATAGATAGAGTTCGCGTAAAAACTTTAAAAGGGGCTCATTCGATTGGAAATTGAAATGGCTAGTACCATTTTTAATAGTCGAAAGTGATTGGAAGGCAACTAACACCAATTCCACAACCACCATTTCCCCAAACTCATCCAATCAAAATTTTGAGATAGCCTTTTTGTTCCGCACAATTTAAAGTTCAGGAAATTATACCTTTGAGCAGGGCAATCCCCCCACAGTCTTCAGGGCAGGGGTTATAATTTATGCCCTGGGGGCATATAAATTTTTATTGAAATTTATGTCGTAGAAACTTGAAAAAGGGCTCATTCGATTAGAAATTCAAAGGTCTAGTGCCCTTTTTAATTGTCGAAAGTGATTTGAGAGCAATTAACCCCCTCTCACGCCCACGTTTTCCCCAAACACATCCAATCAAAATTTTTAGATAGCAATTTTGTTCAGAGTAGTGGATTTCCAGATAGAAATTATGTTTTTGAGGAGGACACTCCCCACAGCCCTCAGGGCAAGGGTTGTAAGTTATGCCCTGGGGGCATATAAGGTTTTTATAGAAAGCGTTGTTGTAGAAACTTCAAAAAAGGATCATTCGATTGGAAATTCAAAGGGCTAGTGCCCTTTTTAATAGTCGAAAGTGATTGGAGGGCAACTAACCCCCCTCTCCTACCCACCTTTTCCCCAAATGCATTCAATCAAAATTTTAAGATGGTCATTTTGTTCAACGTAGTTGAAAGTTCTTGAAATTAGGTCTTTGAGGATGACAACCCTCCCAAAGCCCTCAGTGCAAGGGTTGTAAGTTATGCCGTGGGGGCATATAAGGTTTTTATAGAACGCGTGGTCGTAGAAACTTCAAAAAGGGCTCATTCGATAGTAGAAATTGAAATGGCTAGTGCCCTTTTTAATAGTCGAAAGTAACTGGAAGGCAACTAATCCCCCTCTCACGCCCACCTTTTCCCCAAACACATCCAATCAAAATTTTTAGATAGCAATTTTGTTCAGCTTAGTTGATTTCCAGATAGAAATTATGTTTTTGAGGAGGACACTCCCCACAGCCCTCAGGGCAAGGGTTGTAAGTTATGCCCTGGGGGCATAAAAGGTTTTTATAAAACACGTTGTCGTAGAAACTTCAAAAAGGGCTCATTCAATTGGAAATTGAAACGGCTAGTACCCTTTTTAATAGTCGAAAGTGATTTGAGGGCAACTAATCCCCCTCTCACGCCCACCTTTTCCCCAAACACATCCAATCAAAATTTTTAGATAGCAATTTTGTTCAGCTTAGTTGATTTCCTGATAGAAATTATGTATTTGAGGAGGAAACTCCCCCACATCCCTCAGGGCAAGGGTTATATGTGGGCATATAAGGTTTTTATAGAAAACGTTGTTGTAGAAACTTCAAAAAAGGCCTATTCGATTGGAAATTCAAAGAGCTAGTGCCCTTTTTAATAGTCAAAAGTGATTGGAGGGCAACTAACCCCCCTCTCACGCCCACCTTTTCCCCAAACACATTCAATCAAAATTTTAAAATAGCCATTTTGTTCAAAGAAAGTTGAAAGTTCTGGAAATTAGGTCTTTGAGGATGACAACCTTCCCCCCCCCCCACAGCCCTCATTTGATTGGAAATTGAAATTGCCCTTTTTAATAGTCGAAAGTGAGTGGAGAGTAATTAACCCCCCTCTCACGCCCACCATTTCCCCAAACACATTCAATCAAAGTTTAGAGATAGCCATTTTGTTCAACGTACTTGAAAGTTCTGGAAATTATGAATTTAAGGATGACAAGTCCCCCAGAGCTCCCAGGGCTAAGGTCGTAAGTTATGCCCTGAGGGCATATACGGTTTTTATAGATAGAGTTGTCGTAAAAACTTCAAAAGGGGCTCATTCAATTGGAAATTGAGAGGGCTAGCATCCTTTTCAATAGTTGAAAGTTATTGGAGGGTAACTAACCCCCCTCTCACACCCACAATTCCCCCAAACACATCCAATCAAAATTTTCAGATAGCCATTTTGTTCAACGTTGAAGAAAGTTCTAGAAATTCGGTCTTTGAGGATGACAACCCCCCCCCCCCCAGCCCTCAGGGCAAGGGTTGTAAGTTATGCCCTGGGGGGTATCTAAGGTATTTATTGAAAGCGTTGTCGTAGAAACTTCAAAAGGGCTCATTTGAATGGAAATTGAAAGGGCTAGTGCCTTTTTTAATAGTTGAAAGTGATTGGAGAGGGACTAACGCCCCTTTCAAGCCCACAATTTTCCCAGACACATCCAATCAAAATTTTGAGAGAGCTATTTTGTTTAACGTAGTTGAAAGTTCTGGAAATTAGTTCTTAGAGGATGATAACCACCCGCACTGCCCTTAAGGTAAGGGTTGTAATTTATGCCCTGGGGGCATATAAGGTGTTTATAGAAAAAGTTGTCGTAGAAAATCAGAAAGAGCTCATTCGATTGGAAATCAAAAAGCCTAGTGCCCTTTTAATAGTCGAAACTGATTGGAACGCTTGACATTTTATAGTAAAGATCGATGTGGGTATAAAATGTATCATTTTTTGTTATTGTTGTTGTTTAGACCAGGCACTTTGTATTGAAGAAATTGTCGTAGGAACTTCGAAAAGGGCTCATTCGATTGAAAATGTAAAGGGCTGATGCCCTTTTTAATAGTCGAAAGTGATTGGAGGGAAACTAATCCCCCCTCCCACGCCCACCCTCCCATTTGCCTTTATGTTGAAAAACTAAATGTTGCCATAAGATTAAATCAAAATGCACTCTGTTAATGCTAATTCCCAATAAAGTATCTCAGCAGTATCCCAAGAACGACTGAGGGTATTATGTTCAAACTTTTGGGGCTACTTCTGCTCTTAAAATTTAACCAAATCAAAATAGCGTAAGTGTATCCAAGCTATCAAAGAAAGTAAACAGATTTTTTTGCGAATGGTATCAAGTTTTCCATTTCAGGTCAACTAGAGGAGGTATGAAACTAAATTAAATACTACTATTTGTGTCCAGATTTATAAAAGGGTGTATGTTGTCAAAAAGTGCTGAAGACTTTTCTGCAGCATACAAATAGCAGGCCAAACTATAAATTCTTAAAAAAACGAAAAGATTTATAAACGAACAGAAATTACAATAAATAACCGAGTCAAACTCAAAACGAGCAGAAATTTACATGAGTAGGGCTCAAAACCCCTTTGCCTTCCCAAGGCCAGAAAATAATTTGCATTTTACTGAAAAAATACAAATGAATGTGAATTGTCAGTTTAATATACATATACTGATATTTAGTAATCAAAATGTTAATATTATTTGATTTATTAAAGTTATAAAAGTAAAAACACTTATATTTTTTCAGTACAGTCCAAATTATGTTCTGGCCTTGGGAAGGCATAGGGTTTTTGATCCCTACTCATGCTAATTTCTGCTCGTTTTGAATTTGAATCGGTGATTTATTGTAATTTGTGTTCGTTTTGGGTTTCGTTTATTTATCGATGCTGATTTGTGGTAGTTTCACGCTTGGTAGATTATTTGATTTTATTGTTTGCTCATTTTTGGTTTAATGGAGTTCCTTACTTTTCTTTGAAAAACTTATTTTGTGGAAAAAGTTTTATTTTTAGTTAATTATAAATAAGAGCTTCCTGTTTATCCAATGGTAAAAAATTACTTTTGTCATTGTTTTAGATACGTATCTAAAATTAATTTCTACCCGTTTCAGATAAGGAAACTTTTTATTGCAGATTGAAACATTCAACTTTAATCAGTCATACCAGCTGAACTTCACATAATAGCATCGTTGCACCATTTTTGCCCGATGAGTTACCATCTCCCCTTAGAAATTAAAATATGCCCTTCAAGAGGAATATCAGATTTTCGGAGACATGTCGAAAGGAGTGTCTGGACAGGCATTGGAGTGTCAAAGGAGCGTCAGGACTATGAACTAGTTTCAATGAAAGGGTACTTGTCAGTTATCCTGACCGCACTAAAGTACTTGATCTGAGTAAAACAGGTTACTCTGTCTGCATTCGGAGATAGTTAGCATAGTCTCAGTGAGATAAACTACAATAGAAGTATATTTTAATTAAATATTCAATATGTAGAGCTGGTTGAATTAGAATAGGTATTTAACATAATGCGTTCTGAGTGGCCTGTTTTCACAATCCTCTTTTGTAGTTTCCATAATTTTGTTTCTAAAGTATTATGTCTTCGTCATATTGTGGTATGTTTAATTATGATTAACCTAAAAGTACTTCTTGAGCGTGGTTGGGATAACTGACAAGTACAAATGAAAGATGTAAAGACACAATCTTAGTGGGAGTGTCAACTTCTGGATTTACAAGTTCTATTATGCAAAATGAGAAAAAGATATTCAGGACACAAACAAAAATTTTAAAAAAGACAATTTTTATTAAGCATACGTATTCTGCGTTGATTTTTGAGTCATACTTGTGCTACTAAATATGATACTTGAACCATCATGTTTGAAAAGTCTATATTAACACATTTTTTTTTTTTTTTTTTTTTTTTGCAAGAGGTAATCTTGCATTTGGTCAAAATCCAAATATACAAAGGAAATCGATATCCCAATATTCCACCCTTTCAAATTTCAGAATCTTTGCCTAAGACTTTCCTGGCTGATTGCCCAATCAAAAAAATTCCTCTTGAAAGCTGAACATAGCCCATCATACCAAAGAATCCACGGAATTTATAATTGGCATTGAAATAATGTTTCCAAATTACATACCAGTCTGGCAATAAAGTGGCATGAAAAGCTTAACGTGAAAACGTTATAAAGCATGAAAAGCAAGTCTGGCAATAAAGCATAGCGCTGAATTATGTGAAGAACACAGTTGTTTAGTTGTTGAATGTGTTTGACTGACCAATACTTTACGATTTCACATACTTGGGCTTCATGACATAAGTTCTTTTGTTTCTAAGGAATTGACACCATATCCGACATAAAATAGTTTTTTTACCATCTAGACCTAAGGTTATTTTTTAAAATATTGTGAAATTCCTACGTCAGAGAAACTGTAGTTGCTGAAAAATATTCTTATAACTTTAAAATATTCGTTCAGAAGCGTAACAAAAGACATTCAGAAGAGGCAAAATATAAGCAATGTTTGAGGTCCTCAGAAACTTGAAAAAAATTATTTAGAATCAAACAATTTAATTGTTCAGAAATGTTAGCAAACTTTATCGCTAGAGTTTTAAGCACTCAATAAACTCTTGCTGCTTTCAAGCTCTACGAGTTTGCTTCTGACGCTAGATAGCAAGGGTATGTTGTTAAGGACCCATTGAAGTGATTCGAATTGTTGCTATAATTAATTTTAAAACAACATCAACGTAGTTATGACATAAGTGTTTATATTTCAGCAATGAGACTCCATATTTATTACGAGTACGTATCCTATGATTTAGAATGCGCAAAAAGCACTCCTAAATTACTTGCAATCTTGAAACTCCAGCTCTAGACTATTCTAGGAATCTCTAGGAATCAATTACCACTTGAGTAACTGAGAAGCAAAATGTAAGTCTAAAACTGCTATTTTATGCCATCTGTTTATTTATCAATTATATGTGCCCTTTCTGCATCAACTGAAAAATAAAATATAATAATAATAATTTGCGTGCATTTCATTAATATAGTTAAAAAAGTTAAATAACACAGACTTCTTTTCAAACAAAACTTACCTTCAACTTAAATATCTCCTTGGAATTTTAAAGATGGCGTACATTTTAAATCAGAATATTGTGTCGGATTGGGTTTTGAAAGTTGAAGTTGTGAAAGATATGACATCACCTGGTAAATTATTCCATACATGCCTAATACGATTCTTAGAGTCCAACACATGGTCCGAGATAAATTTTTTACCTTTAATGTTATTAGGAATTACCTTTGGTAGGAAGTACTCTTCGGAAGAAAGTTTTCAGAGGCTTGTTATGCTTTGTTAGGCTCTCTTAACATCATCAAGATCTTTGTTCTATAAGGAATGGATGGTACTATGGCCACACACTAAAATTGGGCATACCAGTGACACATAGGGTGTAATAATGACTTCCAAATTGTCAAATCTTCAGTTTTTTCTCAGGAGCCACGCTATCTAGGAAGCTTTTTTTAAACTACTCTTCATTATGAAAAACCAATGCTAGGTTGCAGTCCACAGGGATTCTAAGTCTCCGTCTGCTTCACTTTTTGATATTTTTTGAAATGTTATGTATAGGGAATCAGTTGCTTCTTACCCAGACTGTTAAGGTGACTTTTTTCTACACCAGTTTCCATCAGCTGCTCTTCCATCAGCTCCCGAATGCAGTAAATATTCCTCTGTAGTTTTTCAGTGTCTTTTTTGACTCCATCTTGTGATTCAGCTTAGTATCCTCGGAATAAAGGAGAAATGTCGATTAAATACGGTCAACAAGGTCGTTTATACACATATTGAAGAGCAAAGATCCTAGGACTGATCTCTTTGGTACACCAGTCAGTACCTCGATCTCAAGGCCAAACTTATGTCTATCCGCAAATATATCTTGTTTTCTACCAATAAGAAAATGACGTATCCATTTCAATAGGCTGTTTGAGGTGTCGACAGTCCAAAGTCCGTAGTTCATCAGGATCTATAAGAGTCGTTTGTCCGGTGATTTTTCAAATGCCTTACGTGGACCTAGGTAGATAGTATCTACTTGTAGACTCTTACTAACATCTTCCCTCTAGTCGTCCACGGCAAGAAGCATTTGTATCTAAACTAATTTCTTTTGAGGAATCCAAACTGTTTCTCTGCTAAAAGGCCATTCGCTTTCAGATGACGAACAAAGTAGTCTAAAATGGTTGACTCGTTTATTTCACAGCACATAGAGGCCAAACTAATCGAGCAGTAGTTAGCTGGTTGTTCTTGCTTTCTAATTTTTAGACTAAAGTTTCTACTGCACTTTTCCAAATCCTCAGGAGCTTTCTACTTTCGAGAGATTGTTTGTAAATCATCGTTAAAGGCTTTCTGTCTTGCTTCGGGAAACTTACTGTCTCCCGAAGTACCTTTGGATTCAGTTGATTCGATATGCAAGACTTTGCCGTATTTAAGGTTTCAGTTTAGCTGAATCTTTCGCGGCAGAAGTTTTATAGTCTGGTATTTTTGGGCTGACTATTTTTGGGCAGAGTCTTCTTGTGAATGTCTTCTGTAAGGACACAAGAGAATTTTCGATTTAATAAATTTGCCTTCTGTTTCAAATTTTCGATCAGCTTCTGTGTTTATTATGACTTAAATAAGGTGTGCAATTTCGAATGCTTTTTTGGAGTGCAATTAAGAATGCTTTTTTGGAGAGGACTGAGTACCAGAACGTTTTCAGATTTTTCTGGATATTCAGGCTGGTAGTTCTTTACGCTGCTTGGCTTTTACCTTGGCTGTTCATTTTACTTTGTTCCAAGTTTGTTTAAATATCGTTTCTTGCTGAGATATCTGCTGATTTTTGGGAGCTGCCTGTGCCTTTTGCTTTTGTCTGATAGGATTTACACTTATTTTGTGAAGAAGCTACCCTTCCATAGGATTTCCTTAAAGGTGTATGCTTGTCTTCGGCTTTACACATAACAGATAAGAATTCTCAGCAAATGTCTTTTGCTGAGGCTAGATGACACTGTCCTTCCTTTCATTTAATGTTTCTCAAATCTATTCCTAAAGCTTCATAACCTTCTTTAAAATAACTTCGTTTCGGTCTAGATTTTAGTCCTGTTGTTAGTGTTTTTGCTTCAATAGTAGTCTTTGCGTCATCAGACTTTATAATTAGTCAAACAACTCTAGATGACGTATGCAATCGGATTCAGTGATGAGTAGTATTACCAAAAGGTTTGGCGTGTCGGTTCTATGATGTTGAGCTGGCTTTGTAACTAGTTTTTATAAGAAGCTGTCGCTAATAACCTTTAGAAAACTGTTAGCAGATCTCTACTGTTTAACTTATGTATCTTTTTTTTCACTGGATTATGCTGTCTCATGATTACTCTTTGTAAAGCGGCAAGGTTGGGATTGATTTATACATTGTCCTGTACTTGCTCATTGTCAAATCGTCAAGTTCTGAACTTGAGTTTGAGGATGTTTTTACGTTTTTCTTGAATACAATTTGAGTTCCTGCGCAGCTTGACAACTGGAATATGTTATTCTTTTATTCTCTTTTTGTTTTTCAACTCTTGGAGTTTTTATAAGTCCTATTATTTAAACTATGCTACTAGATTGTTAATGTTCATTAGTTGTATGATCAACTCTTTGTCTGAGATTGTTTCCAATTTTTTAAAACCAAATACAACAATATTTAATTGCTTTTTTCGTGAAGCCTTTTCTCAGATTTTGTTTAAAGGGAGAAGTCAATCATTAGCTCTACTAAAAGCTGTAGGGCCAGGATTGCTGCTGTGAGTCTTTGCACATTTGAATTTGTCCTAGCAAACTGGTTCTACTGAATTTTCTTACGCATTTTTAGCTGAAGGAAAGGAGACATTTCGTTTGCTGCTGGCTGCAGATTCATCCAAATTTTGGTCATCGGGTTCTATTGCAAGGAAGAAATGAGTTGGGATGGCTGTTTACAGTACCAGCTATCCACAGAAGGAGCATTTCAACGCGGTAGATTCATCAACTTAAAGATTTTAGGAGCAGCAGCGTTAAACAATGATTGTAACTCAAGTCTGAGGGCCACAGATTGTAGCGAAATTCCATGTCGGTTTCTGCTACTGTTGTTGCTACTAAATGCAGCTGTCTCTTCACTACGCAGTGGTGCTTGTTTCAGCATGGACATCAGGGTGACCCCAACTTTTTCCTTAGCAACTCATATTGCTTATCCGCGTCAGTCCTTGACCTTAGCATTTGAGACAGTTGTTCCCAGTTCTCTTCACGAAGCCTTTTCTCAGATTCTGCTTTAAGAAGGGAGTCATTATTGGCTTAATAACAAGGTGTGGAACCAGGCTTGCTTCTGTAAGTCTTTGTGCATTTATATTTGTCCCAAGGAACTAGTTTTGGTGAATATTCTTATGCAGTTTTAGCTGAAGGAAAAATCAAATTTCGTTTGCTACAGAACCTAAATAGACCAACTGAAATTGCCATTTATTCCAGCTCATTGCAAAAAAATCATCTTTTTGTGGTAGATTAATCAACTTCAAGATTTTAGTAGCTGCACCATTCAGGTGATGATTTTAACTTAATGCTGGGAGCCAACATTGTAATAAAACTTGAAGTTTGTTTTTGGTGTTAGTACTAAATACAACTTCGTCTTCATTACATAGTGATGGGTGTTTTGGCATGGACACCGGGGGGACTATAGCTCTTTGTTTAGCATCGTGTCGAGAAGCTGACACACACTGCTGGCATTTTCCCATTGGTCTTATGACATTAGCATCTAAAACAGTTAATCTGAGGCGTTTTAGGTGAAACACTTTCGAACAAATCTTGCATTTTAAAGAATTCCTTTGTTTTCTGTTGGAGCTTACAAAGTTGTCAACTTTCGTTAACTTCCACTAAAGAATGTAATGGGTAGATCTTTGTATGTCGCAATTAAAAGCAAGAACCCTCTTTTATTAACTTGAAACTACATTCTTTCTTTCTTTTTCTTCTTGATGTACGTAAATACAAATATACTAGCCTATTGACACAGTAAAATTGATGTTTGACACTAAAAAAATAGAGAAACTTGCAGCAGTGCTTTCAAACACACTTGAGACACCTGTGGGATGTATGGGTCCTTTTCCCAGCAGTTTAAGGACAGAAATATGTCAGACGCATGTAAGATTCTATGATTCTTTACAATAATTTGAAGAAAGCCTGTCGACTATGGTAAATAAGTAAATCATTGCTAAGATTTGCAATCACCAACACTTTGAATAACATTTGAATTCACCCAATAATCTTTTATCGGCGATTGTCACTAATGAATATTTCAGGGTTACCACCTTGGCCTGGAAGAATTTACTAAATCTGAGAGAAAATATTTACTAAATCGCATCTGTTTTTACTAAATGCTTAAAAAAATTTTTCCGCGTGCGGCTACCACCGCACGCGCACCATCAAGCATCGGTTTTTACTATAGGAGGATAATAAACTGGATTTCTACAATCTTTTTTCCTTTTTTCTTCTTTTTTTCTGTTTTCCTCTTTTCTTTCGTTCTCATAGTATAATTGAAAATTCCGGAAACCTATAAATTCAGAAATCCTTTTTTTTTATTATTTGGGTGTGCTACTGGATAGACTTCATATTCCAGATGCGGTGTATTCAAGACGTCAAACAATAGTCTGAAATCTTAGATTCTGGAAATCCTGCTGATGACGCCCGGCTTTAAATTGATCAATGGTCTTCAGGTCATAAATTTCAGACATATTGAAAAATTAAAAAACAATCAACGAAGAAAAACAGATACACCTCATATTCACGAAACAATTCTGGCGATGGAGGGCTGAAAATCTGAGGTGTATTTGAAAATGACGGCTTTTGAAATTTGTCCCCCACTTTCCCGTTTTTAGGATTGGAATCTAAACCCTTCAATTTTACATTTTTAAGAGAAAATTTGCCACTTTTAAAACACTAATTGGGCTGGTCTTTAAATAAGGGATAAGATGCTAACAAAGATTTCTGGCAAATTTTAAAGCAATCAACTTAGTATTTTTTTTTGAACTGATTTTTTCTGGATTCTCTCTCGTTCGTATTTAAGGGAATTAAAAACCAATACAATCTATGTCACTTCAAAACTTAACTGACGTAATCGGCTACTGGTTTAGTTCTAAAAATATGTAAATTAAAAAGTTCGCCTCAAAGTGGACTAGGACTGCCAAGAAAAAGAAAAATTATATAACATACAATAATTAGTTTTAAAAAATAACATTGTGTCAATAGTCTTCAGGTCAGGCAAATCATTCAGATTGTAAAGTAAGAAGAAAAATATGTAGTCACAAGTAAAAAAAGTCACACTTTAAAGGCTTTAATCGTCCTCAGCCTCATCCAAATTCAAAGTATAGTATAGTGTCAAATTCGGACTGAAGGGATCTACTTGTTTCCATGTCTTGATAGCCCGAGTGAAATCGCCGGGAATCACCCAGTCATGTACTCCACTTGACGACCTGAGAACAAGTTGTTTCGTTTTTATCAGGGACGAAACACTCGAGACATTTAGCCAATTACAGTTTTTAGTTTTGACGACCGACAAAATCAAAAACTGTCTCTCTGCTCCAGCACTTGAATGGAGCAAGCTGCAGAGAGTCAGAAAGAACTTGTGCAAGTGTGGAAGAAGTTCGTTTCCAGCAGCGTCTTTAAAAAGGGACAAGGCTAACTAACAAACATAGCAGCTGTTATTAGAGTCTGTGAAAATTTTCTGAAAACAAATTAAGCCGGCATGCCAGTCCTGACTTTAAATAATTTGCCTTTCAATCGAGTATCAAGAAGAAACCAAGAGAAAAGTAAAGATTTTTAAGGGCTAGGGTTGACGCAAAATCGCAATAATGAGAGCAATAGTAGCCATAATATCTAATGTAATAGAAATCAAGTTTTTTAATGAATGGACCCTAACTTTCTTCCCTGAATTCATGGAAAATAACAAAAGTTTTGTTTACTACAAATGATGAATTTTTACTAGACTTCGGGAAATTTACTAGATCCTGCAAATTTACTAGTTTCTTTTACTCGATCTTGTAAAATCCTACCTATGGGGGCAACACTGGAATATTTTAGAAATAAAATTCAAAATTAAGGGACGTGATTTTTCACTTTAAAATCGGCAAATACAAAACTAAAACGCCAAGGTAACCACTAATACAATCTTTAGGGTAAAAAATGAATGTATGCACTATGATATATGCCCTTCTAATAGTTTTTCTGATGCTCAATCTTAATGAAATATATCAAATTAAGATAAAAATATAATACTTTAGTAGCAAATTTGGGCTATATTTTTTGCCTATTTGGGGGTGGGGGTGACGGGTTGGGATTTATAGTATAGCAGTTTTGCGAGGCTAAATTATTAGGTATTACCCCCACCCCCTAATGTGCAAATATATTGCCTACCCTAAATGGTAAATTTTTACCAAATCATATTATTGACTTACAAATAAAGTGAATATACCACTTGATGCTTTTTTTTTATGCTCTTTCCAAATATAATAATCATTTTTGTCAGAAATGAATTTACCAATTCAGGGTATAGCCTATATTTGCACATTAGGGGGGTGGGGGTAAAAACTTACCCCCTAAATTGGCATATATAGGGGTGGGGGCTAAAATTCATTTCCAAAAAAATTATTAGGCTATTATATTTGTAAAGAGCATAAAAAAGGGCATCAAGTGGTATATTCACTTTAGTTGTAACTCAATAGGCCTAATATGATTTGGTAAATATTTACCATGCTTTCTACAAGAACAATTTATAGCAGCAATTTCAAAAGATTTATGCATTGCATTTTGGTGTGGAAAAAATTGTAATTTTTCCTTTAAGTTGGGAAAAGAAGGAAAAAAGAAGAAAGACTTGATGATAAAGGTTCTCCCTTTGGGTAATATGTTAACTAGGATCATTATACATATTTTAAAGTAAGAAGACATGTTAAGAAAACAATTCTTGCTTTAAAGTATTTATAATGATCCTAGTTAACCCATTATCCAAGGGGAGAACCTTTATCATCAAGTCCTTCCTCTATAAATCCTTCTTTTTCTAGCTTAAAAGAAAAAAAACTACAATATTCTCTATTCTAAAACAGAATGCATGATTCTTTTGAAATTGCTGCTATGAGTTGCCAAATAAGTTATTCTATAGATAGCATTCTTATTCTGTTTATTTTTTTAATGAGCTGTGACAAAAATACAAAATATGAGCCTGTAATGGCTGGGATAGCGCTATCTATAAAACAATTTGTTTAGAAATTTCTAGCAGCAGTTTCAAAAGATTTATGCATTGGATCTCAGTATGGTGGTTTATTGTAAACTTTTTCTTTTAAGCTGGAAAAGAAGGATTTTTAGTGGAAAGACTTGATGATAAAGGTTCTCCCTTTGGATAATATGTTAACTAGGATCATTATACATATTTTAAAGTAAGAATTGTTTTCTTAACATGTCTCCTTATCAAGAGCCACAATTCTAAATTTTTACCAATTTTATTTCCAATCTAAATGAGAGGTAAGTTTAAACTTTCCCCCACCCCCCTAATGTGCAACTATATACCCTGAATTGGTATATATAGAGGTGGGGGCTAAAATTTGTTTCCAACAAAAATGGTTATTATATTTGTAAAGAGCATAAAAAAAGGTATCAAGTGGTATATTCACTTTAGTCATAACTCAATAATATGATTTGGTAAATATTTACCAATAGCATTCATCCTGGTCACTGTTAATTCTGTTTTTTTTTTAATGATAGATAAAGCAGCAGCAAAAATACAAAATATTGCTATAAATATACATATACATACAGAGTATATACCACCACCCCCCACCCCCCTAATGTGCAAATATACAACCAAAATTGCATTTTGATTCTAAATATAACCTACATTTACATCACAAATAAATTTTGCCCCCATGCCCCTAATGTGCAAATATATACCCTGATTTGGATATATTTAGGGGTTGGGGTACAGTTCATTTGGTTATATTTAGGTTCAGAATGCAATTTTTTTATATATATATGCACATTAGGGGGGTGGGGGTATATACTCTGTATGTATATGTATATTTATAGCAATATTTTGTATTTTTGCCACTGCTTTATCTATCATTAAAAAATGGAATTAACAATGACCAGGATGAATGCTATCTATAAGAACAATTTATAGCAGCAATTTCAAAAGATTTACATATTGCATTTTAGTGTGGAAAAAATTATAATTTTTTCTTTTAAGTTGGAAAAAGAAGGAAAAAAGAGGAAAGACTTGATGATAAAGGTTCTCCCCTTGGATAATATGTTAACTAGGATCATTATACATATTTTAAAGTAAGAATTGTTTTCTTAACATTCCTCCTTATCAGAAGTCACAATTCTAAATTTTTACCCAATTATTCTGCATATTATGTTGTAACAATTGGGTAAAATTCTACTTCAGCTACTTTTGGCTATCTTGGAAAGGGGTTAGGTTAGGAAAATAAAACTTTCAGGGATAGGTCTACAGGCTAAAGTATGCCCCAGGAAGGTATTTTGAAGTACCTACCTCTACTCCTCCCTCTGGTACTTTTGCATTATCCGGGCCTCTCTAAAAAGTCAAGTTTGGTTGCTAATGAAATAAAATAAAATAGGATGAATATATAATAGTTTAGAAACAAATTTGGGCTATACATTTGCACATTAGGGGGTGGGGGGTAAAGCATTGCATATATTAAATACATAATCTAACCTAGCTACCTTCCCCCCCCCTCCCCAAAATCCAAAAAACTATTGTTTAATATCTTATACACAATGCAAACCATGCTGTCATTGCCTAGTTTACAGCAGTTATCATGTCAAAAAAGGCCTGGATAGTGTGAAAGTACCCTCCCTCTAGAGGGTCCTGAAATGTGCCTACATGATGGGTCTATACCTCTTGAAAATTTGACAAAACAACATTTTATCTTAGTTTTCATTTATCAGTTTCTTTTTCTCTGGCTTTAGTTCTGAAAAGGCAATTCCTTTTATTTGAGTAGAATTTTAAGCCATATCAATGTTTTTTTCAAAGTTTAGGAAATGTATTTGCATTTCTTTAAAACCTTATAAATTAGGACTGAGCAAAGTTGTGAAGCTGAAAACAATTTTGTTTTACTTCATTTAAGCAGAAGATTTATTTTGCAAGGTTTCACTGTTATAACAGACATATTTTTAAAGGTCATCAAAGGTCAGGACCCTCTAGAGAGAGTAGGAGTAGAGGTAGGTACTTCAAATTACCTTCCCAGGACATAATTTAGCCTGTAGACACATCCCTGAAAGTTTCATTTTCCTAACCTAACCCCTTTTCAAGATAGCCAAAAGTAGCTAAAGTAGAATTTTACCAAAATGGTTCTATAATGCATCTAAGAATGAAGAACTTGAACATTAAGGTGTTTATCATACAAGTACCACTTTTGTCAATCTTGGAAAGTAGTTAAGTTTGGTAGCCTAAATGAAACTTTCAGGAATGAGTCTAAGGCCTAAAATATACCTTGAAAAGGTACTGCCTAGCCTATTCTCTCTTTCCTTTATTCATTTTGCTGGAATTCTAGTTTATGGATTTCTTGCTATCTTGGAAAGAAGTTGAGTTATAAAATAAAACTTTCAGGAATGAATCCAGGGCCAAAATTATACCCCAGGAAGATATTTACAAACTAGTTTGTCAGCCTCTCTGTTATTTCCATGGACTAGAAGATTTCACAGGCTACATGACAGATCAATATCTATCTGAATTTTGAAAAATGACCTTTCACCTTAATTTTAAGCTTTCATGCTTTTTATTGGTCTTAGTTTCTGAAAATTCAATGCCTTTTATTTGAGAAGAGTTTTAAGCCATATCAAGGATATTTTTCCTAAAATTAATAACTGAGCCCAGGCTAGATTTATTGATCTTTGAATATTATAAATTAAGATTAAAAAATGGTGTAAGGCCCCAGAGACTTTTCTTATGCCTTATTTGATGCAGAAGATCCCATGGAGAGAGAAGGATTAGAAATAGGTCTTCAAAGAAACTTCCTAGGAGATCATTAAGGCTGTAGATCCATTCTTAAGCTTTTCATTCACCTTACTCAACTTCTTTCATAGCCCCAATTATATATATTCAATACTGTAGCTTTATTCTTACTGCTGCTTGTTTTGTGTTTGCTATTAAATTAATGAGAAGAAAAGAGTTTGGTAAATTTTTAATGCACAGATTATTGAAAAAGCTAAGAAATAGACTTACATTTAGAATCAGAATTTAATCCTGAATTCAAATGTAACATTCATATCTGTTGAAATCCAGTAATTAGTCTTGGTCATCATCTTGTCATTCAGAAATACTAATCTTTTCTTGAAGTAGCCTAATTGACAACAACATGAAGAAAAAAGTCAAAGTTAGAAGTTCTATTAATGTCATGAGCATAATAATTTGAATTTAGTGCCAAAAACCACCAGTCAGACACACTTTCTACTAGTTGGTTCATTTCACTTCCCAAGTCTAACCATTTCTTGTCTTTTCACAAATGACTTTCCACTAGTTGTAAATAATGGAAATAAACTATGGAAAGCAAAGCCATCTTTGCTTTCCAGCTTGCTAAAAAGGCCTTATGCTAAAGAAAGATTATGGGTTTGGGTTGTAGACTGTCTAGTTGTATAGATTTTAGGCCTATAAACTTTAGTGGTTATCTTAGATTAGCACCACCACAGATAGAAACATTTTAATGAAGTAAAATTAACACCTGACCATTGGATTCCTTATTTTATGCTCTTTCCAAATATTATATTTGCATTTTTAACAAGCCCCCCCCCCCTGCTGGTCCCAGGTAGAGCCTCAGGATATATTTAAGACTAAAAAAAACAAAATAATGAAATCTTTTAATTATAATACACAGCATGTTTTTATTAGCCACATTATTGTTTCCTTCCATTGTTATGTATATTCTTAAATAATTTTTGAAATTACATTTTGATCTAATAATTCTATTGCAATTGCTTGTAGAATTGGTTTTCATTGGTCAAGAATGCCTCAGACCTGTTTAAATAAAGGGCTTTTTACGAGGATAAATAAAGAGCATTTTCATGAGGATTTGCTCATTTTAAAAATTAAGGTAATATACATCATTTTACAGACGTGAAAATTTTTATCTTGAGCTTGTTTATTTTTGTTATTTGTAAAACCCCATGACACTTTTTATAAGGAACCCAGCATTAGAACAAGATCTTTTAGTCTGGGTACTTTCCAGCAACATCAATTGGAGGAGGGCAATTGACCCCTAGATTTGGAAAAAACACCTTTTTTGTCTGTATCTTTGTTTAAAAAAAATCAAAATTATATTCCCCCCCCCCCCTTCACATACACAATATTTTAGTGAATTGGTACCACTGAAACCTGATAGATTTTATTGACAGAAGCTCATAGTTTTGCTTCTTTTCTTTTTATTGACAGAACTGTTATATTTTGTTGACAAGACATATAACATGAATGTCAATACAACTATTTCTAGCAAAATTAAGCAAAAATGTTTTTTCTTGTGGAAATCAGAGTATGGGAGCACTAAGGAGTTAAGGGTTTCAATTCTCAAAATATGAAGGGAGGAGAGGGGAAAGTATTTTTACATTTCTTTTAATGAAGATACAAAAAATATGTTATTTTTCAAAATCTTGGGTGGGGGCAATTTTGTGTTTTTCTTTTTCACATCTTTTTTTTTTTTTAATGTAAAATCTCACATTAAATTCTATTATGCAGGCATTGAAGGAAAGATTTTTCATGAAAGGAAAGGGAGGATGAATCTTTCAAAATTTAGGGAGGGAAGCATTATCCCCCTAGCTGGCACCAGTGTATGAAGCTGAGGCTATAGCATCCAAAACCTTGATCCGATGCCAGGTTCAAACCATCTTTGATGGTAGATTCAGAATTTCTGTTGTTCCAATAGTTATTGATACTCCTTTCTATTGTATAAGCTGCAGAAGTTAACAGTGGCATGTGTCAAAGAACAATCTTGGGTCAAACATTGTTCAATATTTTTATTAGCCATGCTCCAGAAGCTGCAAGAACTAAGATGAGCTTTTATGCTGATGATTCAAAGCTTATTGAACCTGCAGAGTCATTATTTGTAGGAGCTTCCACACAGAAGACTGATATTTGCATTCTCTATTGGCCCATAAGTGGAACTTGGATTTAAAATATGCACAAACAGTAGTTGCCAAAGCATCTAAGTCCCTTGGCATAATCAAGCATACAGTACACAGCATATCATTTAAAGTTATGACCAAACCGTAAAAGGGTCTTGTGCAACCATTGCTAGGATTTGGTATGTGTGTTGCAATTTTCCTGAATAAGGGTGATCAGCAGAAAATAGAATCTGTTCAAAGACAGGCAACAAAAGTTGTTAATGGATGCAATAATCTTGACTACCCATCTTTATTTAATAAGCTACATTTCCCAAGGCTTGTCTACAGACATCAAAGAGATGATGTCATAATGACATATAAGCTTTTGAATGCTGACTCCTCCTGTCAAACACAAATTTCAATTTGATGAACCCTCAAGCACAAGAGAGAGAGGGGGAGGGGTTTAGCAAGAAGATGTCCCGAAAGTGAGCAGATACCACAGTCACAATTGCTACTTCTTCAATAGAGTGATTGCCCATTGGAATAATCTTCTTGGGGTTACTGTCATTGCTCCCTCTGTTGATGCCTTTAAGATTGCTGTTGACAAAAGTTGGCCCATTAAACCATGGAAGACAGAGTGGGATGCAATTGAGTCAATAGCTCTCCATCATCACTGACAAGCAACTGTACAGGATTTCTTCCTTATTTTGCTGGGCAATGCAGTTTAAGGTATGGGTTTTAAAGCTATAAGTATGAAACGAAATAAAGCATTCAAGGGAAAAATTTGTATTTCCTGCTGTAATGCCCTGTGAATTTCAAAACTACTTGGTTGTGGTCATTATTTTCTTTTTGTGGCTCTAATTTTTGTTGATATCAAGTTCCATCAACTTATTAAAGGGTCTCCATTTTGAATGACGTGGAGTTTGTTTCATGTAACTGAGTAAAGTGCTCCACAGTAATATACTGTGGTATGGTGGCTTGTGCCTTTCCCATATGTATGACAAGAGCTCTCTTTTGGAAAACTGGATTTTTCAGTTGAAATTCAAAAGCAAATTATGATTTTGGTGGTTTGAATTTGTTCCATCTCTAGGTTTTTTAAATGATAATTATACCAAGTCCGTTGATTTTGAATTGAAGTTATCAAGTATTTTGCAGTAGGTTGTATAGGTTGCATCAAGACATGGCTAATTGTAGACAGAGAAAAGCCAAGACAGATAGTCCAAGTAATTGAGAGGCAAATGTTTAAATGGCTGGGGCACGGGTAAATGGCAGTAGAATCAGACTGGCTTTGCCTCAAAACTGATTTTTTGTTCTTAGAAAAAAATCCCCTTTGTGATCTGATACCCTTATAGGCTATGTTTTCAAAATATGAAACTTGGAATTTGTATGGGGGGGGGCTGAGGCTTGAAAATAACTTTTATGGCTGAATATTTGGATTTCAGGGGATTGATATTTATGTGAATGGGCTGTATAAAAGTTTCACATTCACCATGAGACATAAATATCACTTAGATATATGAGCAAAACCTCATTACTTTGCAATACAGAGGATTGCAATTTTTGCTTTATTACTTTGCCATTTTTTTTCCTGTTAAAAAAAAACTGATATAAATTTATGGTACTGTTTTACTTAATGTTGCACACCGCTATAGACTCTATCAAGGAAACTAGTCAAATGGTCAACTTGTAGAAACATTGGTACTGGTGCATTATGTGGGCACTGTTAAAGAAGTCAAGTTTAGTTCATGGTAATGAAATAAAATAAAATAGGATGAATATGCAATAGTTTGTTCCTATTCCTTTGTGCACTATTATGCAGAAAACTAAATGAGATACTCAAAAATGGACCAGTCTGGGGCGCAATTCTCGATAAAATAAATGTCACATAGCGTATTTTAAATTGCCATAGACAACATTTTGCAGGAAACAAGTTTATATAAAGGAGGGAACACTGAGGACCTAAGACATACTAAGGAGCTGGGGGTCATCAAATAATTTTCATATTTTTATATCTTGAAAAATCTCACATTCACAGAAAATAAGTGGTACAACGTCAATCTCAGAACCAAAATAGGATAAAAAGAAAAGAAAAAATTTAGAACTAAATATGAATCTCAAAGAAAAGTAAAGGCCTCTATTTATTCATTTATATTATTACTTGTTGTATGTTTTTGCTATGATTGCTTATTTAATTTTTGTTTGTTTTGGGTTTCATTTATTCTTTAATAGTAATTTCTGGTCGTTTTGAGTTTGAATTTTAAAAGGTATTTGTATCTGCTGAGCTCAAGTTTAAAATGGCCTTTACTTTTCTTTGAAAAACTTATTTTTCAGAAAGTTTTTTTTTTAATTTATATGAAAAAAAATCATTATGCTGAACTCAGAAGCTGGTTGAAAACAATTTTCATGTGAAAAATAATGTTTTTTTTTTCAAAATGTATCTTTTGCTTTTAAAAGCTGATTGTAAAAGTACTGATTTTTTTTAGGAACAACATATTTCTATATTCTAATATCTTTTCAAATTAAACTTATTTCCATAAAAAAAAATGTGGAATTTTTCCTACAAGCAGTTTTTTAAAAATAGAGAATACACTTCTAAAAACTACTGAAGCTTGGTAATTTGTTCATTATGTGTTTTACTCTATCTCAGTTGGGAAAGTACCAGTGGAAAAGGTTTCCATTATAACTTGTTGCAGTCTCATTTTATGACTTGAGTCAAAAGGTAACATCATCAAAACTTTGCTATCTGATAAAGACGAGCTTCCATGCCCAAATTAACCTAATTTAACATGTTGAATTATGTTGTTATATGCTTAAACTGTATTGAACTTTTATTTGTATCCAAATGTGCTTTTTAGGTTCTATGTCTTGTCAACATTTTCTTTTGAGATTTCAATAGCATTTGAAAGTTTACTGATTTCACCTCAGGATCTAAAATCCTACTGCACCTTTTAAATTCAACTTAGATAGCCTTCAAGCAGGCTTCTGGAAAGGCTTTGCAGGGATAAAAGTCCTTGTACAGTGCAACAGTGGTACTAGGGAAAGATGTAGGCCCTACTTAGAAATGACAATCATAGGTACAAATGGTTCCTAGGGTATAACAAAAAGGTTAAATAGAGCTGGTAGAAAACGAAGATAGAAACATGCCTTCAAAAGCGGACAAAAAGTTGGCCATCTTGTAAACTATGTCACGTGGCTTGGGGGTCCTTTTTCAACTCAGTAGATGGCAGTTAAGCTTAGTGGCTCACTATGTACCTATGCTCAGTGTGTACCACTTACCCCTACTTAGAAATGACAAACATAGGTACAAATGGCCTAACCCTTAGAAAGGGAGGTTCAGAGTATTTTTCCTAGAGGAGGGGGGGACAAGGAAAAGTCTGTCTCTTCGGGATTAATTGTAAAGTAATCCTTGGGAATCTTTTGGACCAACCTGGAAGGTGAGGGACGTCCCTCATTGGTTTTTGTTGGCAATGCAATGCTATTGGTTGAAATGACAATTCTAATTAGTGATGCAACTATGTTTTTATTGTACAGTTCTACTGCACTAATTTGATAGAATTCACATATAAATTCTCTTTTTAGGGAAAAAGTTTTGAACAATGGGAAAATTTGCCACTGTGGCTGTTTGTACCCTTGACCAATGGGCACTTGATTTTTCTGGCAATAAAACAAGGATAATTTCATCAATTCAAGAAGCCAAAGGCTTAGGGGCAAGACTGAGAAGTGGTCCTGAGCTTGAAATTTGGTAAGGTTTCAACCACAACTCTTCTTTAAATGTTTCTATCTTGTTCTTTTTTTCTTTTTCTAATGATTTTGTACAAAAGTTCCCACTATATAAAGTTGCAAATCCTCTCGATTGCATTAAGCGTGATTCAATCTTGCAAAAGCAAGCCAAAATGAAGAGAATAGCCTCAAACAAGCTTTCTTCAAGCCTTCTAGTAGCTCAACTTTTGCCTTGTTGAAAGCTTTAAATCAAGGCTTGAAACAAGCTTGCAAAATAAGCCAATAGCAAGGTTAATCCTTGATCCAAGCTTGTTTCAAGCCTACGATCTTTAAACCGTGCTGGAAACAAGGCAATAGCAAGGCAGATTCTTGATTTTATCTTACAACTTTGAAATTATGCTTACAAGCAAGCCTATGTGACAGAAAGTCTTTGATTCAACCTTATTTCAAGACTGCAACTATGAATAGGCTATATTCTTGAAATAAGAATGCAAAACAAGCCAATAGCAAGGCAAATAATTGTTTGCCTTGGTATTGGCCAGCAGACTGAGACTAAAATTAAATCTTGATTCAGTCTTAGCTCCTTTGCAATGTGAAACAATATTCTTTGCAAATAATCTTTTTTCGATGGTAAAAACATTCCTAAATCCATGGGTAAAAAAAACAAAAAAACAATAGCACAGGACTTGAATGCAGCAGCGTCAATTCATGAAAATGTAGGGGGGGGGGGCAAGGTCTTTTTGCGATTTTTCTTAATGAAGATGCCAAAAAAACTACATTGAGCAAACATACCTAAAACAGGGGGTAGCGGCGACTTCGCAGTAATTTTCAAAGTCTATTTTAAATGACCGTGTGGCATTATAAACATTTATTAGTGTAGTTGAATTGCCGCCAGATTAGGTTTTAGATATAAATAAAAGTGTGATAGTTAATAGTATTATCTAATTTGTCTGGGTGGTAAAAAAAAATATTTGCAGAATTAAGAGATAACCAAACTTATTTGCCAAAGACATGGATTATATGTGTTTTTTTGGAAAAAAAACAGTCTTTGACAATCATTCATGAAGGCTAAGTTTGGTACCACCTTAACAGATTGTCATTAGGAAGTAAAATTGCAAGGAAAGATGGTCTGTATTTAAGTTCCCAAGAAGAAATGTAACCTACATTCTAAGGGTAAATTGGGAGGAACAAATGGCCTGTGTCCTATAGACGCCGGTCAGCAATGAAGGTAGCTCAGCTTATCATGGGCACTTTAACCTGTGTCATGGCTTGCTGCACCAGTAGACTAAATCTGATGCACCAAAGTAAATTTGATTTGGACTTTGTCTTCAGACCCAAAAAGGCTTTGATCAGATGTATAGTGTCTAAAGGGGGTAACGCCCAATCAGTGCGTGCCCCGAAAATTTCTGTATTGCAAATTATTTTCCATCCTGCTTGCAGCAGTAACTTCAACCGAGTAAAGAGCTAAACTCGCTAGATTATAACTGAAAATACGAAAACGCGTTTTGAAATAGATTTTTAAATGCAAACGAATCACTTTTTGACACTGATTCAGGAATAGTAATTATTATCCATTTTAAACTTTAAAGTAAAAAGTTATAACAAAAACAAATTTATCGAAGTCAATTGATGGAATACTCCCTGTTAGTGTTGTACTGGTAAAATTAGTCACGGTAAAATTGGTATTTCACCTATTTTACGTAATTTACGTATTTTACGTATTTTACTGGTATCTTGCATATTTTACTGACATACTGACGACGTCTTGAAATTTTCACAGCTTCAAAACATGCTATCCCGTGCATAAATAATTTTTCTTTAACAGGTAGACAAAAACAGTTTTGGATATGATTTATTGGTTTTATTTGTGTATAGCTGTATTACGTCAGCTGTATTAAAAGGTCGTTCGTGTGACTTCAGTCTCTTGTTATCAGAACAATAAAGTGTATTATAGATTAAATTACAGGTAATTAGGATTTTGAAATGGTGAAATATTAGCTAAAATAAAATTATATTACTTTTGTGAGCTGTTAAAGATAGAAAGGGCTAAAAGCAGGATTGACATATGACAAACAAGAACAAAATAATAAAATTAAATAACCGTGAAAAAAGAGGGTAATGTCAGCTAGTGGACAGAAAAGAAAAGAAAATGACAGAAGCAGATTATTTTGTCAGGAACTTTCACCCAGCCATCTTCAGTGCTAAAAAAAGAAGGAAAAACTAATTTTTTGAAGTAACTCTAGCAGAGCAGAAGAAAGACTGAATCAAACAAACCAAGAACCCAAGCTAGATTAAATGAAAGACTATTCACCAATAAGATTTGGCAAGAATTCTTGGTACTTATTACTTAGCCAGAACAAACTCAGGTTTTTAATCTGAAAAACAAACGGTTTTCATAGCCACAAAGACAAGTGACGGGTGACAGAATGCATTAGTCATTAAGTATGACGGCACTAGACCCTCAAGGTCCAAACCGGTGGTGCTGATCTCTGTTTCGTGACCCTTCAGCCAGGAAGTGCAATGAGGGGGGGGGGGGGGCTGGGGCCAGCCATCTTGTGCTTTCGCACATCCTTCCTCCTTGCCCTCCCCAGATTTCTCGAGGTACCCATTTAGAGCTGGGTTGACTCTGGGTGAGCTAACAGAATCGCGCCACTGACCCCCGTTCCAAACCAAATAACCGGCCACGCCAGGGGTTGAATCCCCCTGTTTTCTCCTTGAATAATTCTGGATAGAAGGGAAATTGAAATTTCTTGTCTTGTGTTTAAGTCAGAGGCAATCGTAAAGCATGACCTATAGTAAAGAACCCTAAGGATTTGGTCACTTAGTGTATTAATATTTGGTCACTTATTTTTTCCAAAGGGCACTTCGTGTGTACGGGGTGGTCGAATAAACTTTGGAGGGGGGCTCAGTCAATTGCAAATTGAGAGTTCCAGTGACCTTTCTAAGATTTAGCCTGCTTTTCAACCAATTGCTACCGAATGAGCTGTTACCGACTACAATGTCTTTAATAAATTCTTATTCTAGCTTAACGGCCCTTGTGTTTCAGCAGTTGTTTTGAAAGAATATTCACATAAATACATAATAAGGTACTTTCGTAGTATATGGTACACACTCGAGAAGTAAAGTTTGGTGAATGTTAATGAAATAAAACAAAGTGCGATGAAAATATAATAATAATTTAGTAACAAAAATTGTGGAAACTTGTTGGAACCCTTGATCCCAGTTTTCAGATAAATGTCCCTCCCAAATTCATTTCTTTTGGTCCCTTAATTATTTTCCTTCCTTATGTAATAAATATTAATTTTCGTATTATTTTTTTGACGCCATTTTGGGTCCTCTTAACTGCGTACGTGCTTAATAGACCACGAGGTAAAGAATTGCGCAGTTAGGGCGGTTGACCAGTAAATTAGTAGTCCTAGGATTGGCTGGAAAGATTCATTTACTACCCTAGTAACCCCCGCCGAGCACGCGGCTAGTGGGCTGGCAGGAAGTGTCCATTTTTGAGTCAGTTCTTTTTATACCGCGTGATTGTTAATACAGTAATATTTTTCTATGTACTCTTTTTAACTTTTCAGCTTAGGTCGAATCTAAAAGAGTTAGTTAGAAATTTTATCGGTAAACTTTGGCTTTAAATGTGGCCATAGACCATCCGATCACGTTAGTATACGGAACCGTTGGAGTAACCGCGGAAATCCCACTAATTTGGGGCCAAAGAGGGATCTCCCCCCTCCAGTAAGTGGCATAGCAACTCTTTGCGTCATTTTTGCCTTTAAAAGTGGTGACCCCGCACAATAATCCTCCAATAAGTGGTGGCAGCGATTTAAGGTCCTATCAGTAAATCTGATAATAAAAGAATTCCGCGCTTTCGAAGAGACAGGTTAATTTGGCCTAGAAATTAACCTATTGTGGTGACATATAAAAAGACAAAATTACGCATTTAATTAATAGAATTATGAAAGTCTATAATGGGCTGTGGGCCTTGTTAGACAAAAATAAAAAAGAATAACGTGAAATTAATGAGTTGAGTCTACAGTGGGGGAATCTCCGTATTTAAAAGTATTACAGGGTTTAAGGACAGATAAGAAAACGTTGAAAGTTGGGTTATTATTTGAATGAATTGGCGGACTTAGAGATAATCTTCAGTGACGAAGGTTATAAGAGTATTGAGGACGGCAAATTAGGAGAATTTGTCAGTTTGAGCGCATATTGGACAAGGAAGGTGGGAGGCACCTGTCCTATTGAGTAATCTGCCCAGGAGGAGATTATATTTGGAATACGAGTATCCAGGAGAGATACGAGATTTGTTTTACAGGGTAGTTCCCCTGTTTGAGTTTAGTCCAGCTAATTCACTAGTGGAATATTTGCGTGGTTTTTCTAATTATTTTCTGGTCCAACCCCTGTTAATTCGTTTTTCGGAGATATAATTCACTCGCGTAAAACTGCTTGCTGTAAAAGAAGTTGTTATTCCCTAATGAAGTCTAGATATTCCGGTTATTTGAAAAATTGTTGAATCTCATTACACGGAGCTGATAATTCACAATAGTAATTGCGTACCATAATTTTTGCGTGACAGTTTTGAGTTTACCAAGATTGACTAATTGAATAAGAGATAATATAATCAGAGAGAAGTATACGCGGTAAAATGAGAGGGTACGAAATAAACAAAGAAGAAATAATATAAGAAAAAACAAGACGAACTCATCCCTCAGAGGCTGTGCCAAATGAAGGAGACTTGGTGGATAGAGATAGGACAGATATAGAACAAATGAATTCAGAAAAGGAATTGAAAAGAAGTAATGACAAACGAAATTTTGAAATTATATCGGACAGAGATGAGATTAAAAGGGCGAGTGAAGCCCATAGGAAAAAAAGAAAGAGAGATAGAAAAGAAAGGGAGAAAGATATGAAACAACGTATATTAAATTTCATGGAGAAAGAGAGGATAGCCAGAGAGGTGGACGAAAGAAAGCACCTAGAATATAGGAAAAAATTACAGGATGAGATAGATCAAATTGAAGAAGATAGTCAAGCCTATGAAATACTTCATCAGGCCCGTGTGGACAAAATTGAAAAAGATAGACGAGAAAGAGAAAAAGATAGACAAGAAAGAGAGAAAGATAGACAAGAAAGAGAGAAAGAGAGGGTAGATAGAGAACGAAAGGAAGAGGCTGATAGAATAGCCAGAGAACGAAAGGAAGAGGCTGAAAGAAAAGCAAGAGAGCAAAATGAGGAGAAAGATAGGAAACAAAGAGAGAAAGATAAAAGAGAAAAACAGGAAGAAAAACAGACCCGTAGGGAGGCCGATAAAAAATATTACCAGGATGTCGCAAAAACAATTGACAGACTAATGAAAACTCGTTGGGGAAATTCGCAAAGTGACGTATTATCACTAGTTACTTATAGGCCGTCAGATATCCATAATAATTTGTCTAAGAATCAATTGCGAGAAAATGAAAATTATCAAACATTAAACACTTTTACGAGAAAATATAATACTTCGCTAACTACGGGGGGAGGTGAACCGGCCCATAAAACAAATGGGAAGGCTGTGCCACCCTATCGGAAAAAAGAAATGCTTGATAGTCAAAATGATGATAATCTGGTAAAAATTGATTTCTCGGAGCCTTTTTCTAAAAATTGCCGTAATAAAGAAAAGAAAGTAACCTATAAAAGATCGAATTGGGCTATAGCACATAATCAAGGAAATATTGACGAGTTTGTGAAATCACATAAAATAGAAGGAAAATTAAACGGAAAATTGACCGAAATGGTAATTGACTCAGGGAGTGAGCAAACTTTTGTGCGAATGGACCTAATTAAAAAGACGGAAATAGACCATAAAAATAATATTACAACATTATGTTATTATGGAGATAAGCACCAATGCCCGTCTGCTTGGGTAAGAATAGAAATTGCAAAGAAGGACGGTACGGTCCAGAGAAAAACGATAAAAGTAGGGTTAGTACCTATGCTAGCAGTGGATGTTTTACTAGGAGGAGACTTTGGAGATATCTTTGCAGAAAATAGAAAACTTGAGAACACTTTTAATGAATATGAGACGCTAACAAGTACAGGCCAAAATGAAGCGCTGATTGTACCAGAGAATAAGGAGACGAAATTTATTGTACGCGCTTTTCCTCGTAAAAATCGAGAAATTTTAGTACAATATGAAAAACCAAATGTCGGAATTCAGTTCCCATTTGATAACGAACTATTTGTTTCGGTGGTAAGAATAAAGAAGACTAAAAGAGAGAAAAAAGATGTTAAACGGAGATACAATGAAGAAATGCAGTCAAGGATGAACACTGAAGTCCAATTCAGATTTCATGACGATTTATTTAATGCTAATACAAAACAAAAGAAAACTAAGAGAGAGAAAAGAGATATTAAACGGAGCTACAATGAAATTATTCAGTCAAAGATAGTGGACACTGGAATCCAAATTAGATATAACGGTGATATATTATTTTGCGCAAATGACAAAATTGAGAAAAGTAGAGACGAAAAGAGGAATGCAAAGAAGAGACAAAATTTGGAGATTCAGCCTGCAGTGGCGAAAAACAAAAAAATGTTGGATGGGCTGTGCCTTGAAAACATGGATAATAAGGGGGAAAAAGAGGTCAAAGACCCATGGGGGATAAAAGAAGATGGTTACAAAAGAGAGATGGATGACCTACAACGGGTTGGGGGAAAGTTGGGAGATATTGATTGTCGAGTTGGATTGGAAAAATTAGGAAAGGAATCTGATATTGGTTTGATCAACTCAAAAGAGGGTTTGTTCCTGTATGAGGGGGAGGAATCCCTTGGGGAAGATCCCCTGCGGGAAGTCGTAAAAGGTAGCCATTTTCCTCAATGCACAACTGGCGGACAAGTTGTGATCCCTTTACCAAGATTTTGCCTTTCTGATCTGGAGTCCTTGGGGATATTCTCTCCCAGTCACTTCATACTTCACCCAAACCGTTGTCCAGCAACCCTATTCATAGCTGTTATTCTTCATGGGAGTCGACAAGTATTTCCGGCAAATTGTATTCAGTGGGAGATGTATCCAAATTTCATTTTCAATTAGCATCAACGTATATTCTTCAGTTAATTATCCCAGGGGAGGGAAACCAGAAAAAAGCGATTCATGATTCGCTCAGATTTTTATTTTATTTTCCTGAACCCTTATCGTTTTCACAGGCCTGTGTATTTTCGGCCTTAGACTATTTGAAATTATGCCAAGGGGCAATTTACTTTTTTATCGAGATTTGGGGTTGTTTCCACAGATGGAAATTAAGAGGCTAGTGCAGCCATATTTTTCACGATGGCTGGCATCATCACGTGTGCCAGAAACTGATTCTCTGCTCCTCTCAAATGTAAATTCGTGAGAGCAAGAAAATTTTTGTTTTTAAATTGTGCTGTGCACAAAGAATTTCTACGAGTCCCGAGGACGACATCCTGCAATTATTTCCAACGGAGGAGGAAGAGAAGCTACTGAAAAATGAGGAAAACTTCATAGTACCCCACGCTACTCGGCAAGGCAGCAACCCCCGCACGGCAGGAGCTCTAAGAAAGAAATGAACCTGGAAGACCTGGAAGACCAGAGCAAGATGGAAAAGAAATTTAGTGTTTATTTTAATTTGATTTTGTGTCTGAATTTCCAGCCAATCCAACGGGGATTTGGGCCATTTATCTTAGCAGGGAGGTGTTGGAACCCTTGGTCCCAGTTTTCAGATAAATGTCCCTCCCAAATTCATTTCTTTTGGCCCCTTAAATATTTTCCTTCCTTAAGTAATAAATATTAATTTTCGTATTATTTTTTTGACGCCATTTTGGGTCCTCTTAACTGCGTACGTGCTTAATAGACCACGAGGTAAAGAATTCCGCAGTTAGGGCGGTTGACCAGTAAATTTGTAGTCCTAGGATTGGCTGGAAAGATTCATTTACCACCCTAGTAACCCCCGCCGAGCACGCGGCTAGCGGGCTGGCAGGAAGTGTCCATTTTTGAGTCAGTTCTTTTTATACCGCGTGATTAATACAGTAAGATTTTTCTATATACTCTTTTTAACTTTTCAGCTTAGGTCGAATCTAAAAGAGTTAATTAGAAATTTTATCGGTAAACTTTGGCTTTAAATGTGGCCATAGACCATCCGATCACGTTAGTATACGGAACTGTTGGAGTAACCGCGGAAATCCCACTAATTTGGGGCCAAAGAGGGATCTCCCCCTCCAGTAAGTGGCATAGCAACTCTTTGCGCCATTTTTGCCTTTAAAAGTGGTGACCCCGCACAATAAGCCTCCAATAAGTGGTGCCAGCGGTACTTACACTCCAATAAAACTACAACAAAGAATTATGTTTGTTGTTAACGGTTGTTAACGATCAACCGTTTTTCGTTAGTATCCGCCGATGGCAGTTAGAAATTTTTGGATTTTGTGCAAATCGTGGGTATTGGCGAATAACTTATTTCATGTTTGTTAGGTATTTGATTTTAATTCTTATAATTTTGTCTTTATTGAATTTCATTTATCGTTTGTTTTTTGGTTTTTTCTTTGGCATTTTCCTTGTTTATGTTATTTTGTTCGAGCCGAAGAAGAGAGGCGGTTGTTCTCTCGAAATATTAGCTTCGTTTGTTTCTTCAGTATTTTCGTTTACTACTACTACTACTACTACTAACAACTTACCGCAGCACCAAGCCGCCTGAGGCCAACACAGCTACGCACGCTCCTCCTCCATCCCAGTCTATTCAAAGCCTCCTTTTTTACACCCGCCCACGAAGTTCCCATTTCCTTTGAATCTTTCTTTATGACGTCCTCCCAACCGAGACGAGGACGACCTGCTTTCCGTTTAGCCCTCGACGGTTGACCGAAAAGAACAATCTTCGGCAATCTGTCATCCTTCATCCGCACAACGTACCCTAGCCACCTCAACCTTTTTTTCATTATAGCCCTAGAGAGTGGTATTGAACCACATTTTTCGTATAGCCTATTGTTTGAAATACGGTCAGTCAGCCGGATACCCAGAACAATCTTTAAGCAATTTCTCTGGAAAACATCTAGCAAATCTTCATCTGCTTTTCTGAGCGCCCATGCTTCAGAACCATATTTGACCACTGTCATCACTGTAGCTTCTGATATTCTAATATTGGTTTGCAGACTTATCTTCCTATTCTTTCAAACTTTTTTTTAACTGAGAAAAAACACCCTGAGCCTTGGCTATTCTACTTTTAACATCTTCACTGCTCCCACCATCTTTAATAATAATACTACCAAGGTAAGCGAAACTTCCCACCTGATCAATCTTTTCATTACCCAACGTCACCTTTTCATCTTCACTTATTCCTAGCCTTAGTGACATAGTTTTCTTAACATTAATTTTCAAACCTACTCTAGCACCCTGAACTCGCAAAACCTCTTAAACTTCATTCATTTTGCTCACACTTTCCTCTAGGATGCTTAAATCATCAGCATAATCAAATCTAAGTCCAGGAGACTTTTTCCTCCCCATTTGATTACGTGGTCTCCCATGTGCTCCTTAATACTTAATACAAAATCCATCAAAATAATCCATATAAAGGGGGATAGAACACAACCCTGCTTAACTCCTGATTTAATACTAAACCAGCTGCTAACCTCATTTCCTACCTTGACCGCAACAGTGCTATTCTAGTACATAGCACTAATTTCGTTTGGCCTTTAAACACCCCATTTTTAATCGTTTTTTTTATGATATATATATATATATATATATATATATATATATATATATATATATATATATATATATATATATATATTAATTATATATATTTTAACAATTATTATATAAGATAATTAATAACATTGACAAAAAAAGTAGGACACCCATATGCGTGGCTTAAAGGGCTTACTCCTTCAGAAAAAGCTATGACCCGGGAATCTTATTTTATATCCCTCCCGCCTCTTTCATTGTTAATCTTTTGATTTCTCCCTAAACTTTGATCTTTTTGTATCTACGACTGAAAATATATGTTATAAATAATGTTAGATATACACAAAATACTATTTGCATAAATTATGTAAATAAATATTCCAATGCTGGAGCAACTTCCGGCGTCCATTTATTTCGCTACTATTAATTCCCAGTAAGCGGGGGGGGGGGATTTAATCCTTCGCCTTAACACTGAAACTCTCAAAAAAGGCAATATTTAATAGTATTTAAACAAAAACACCATTATATGTCAAACAATTCCTTTTCGAACCGTACATCGCCCAATCCCCTCCCAAAAACGTATTTGTAGCCGTCTTGTAAAAATCTCTGAAGGCACCCACTATCCAGTAATGAAACACTTGCGTTTTATTTTTTGTTTCTCTGCTTATCAATCATTTTTTTCATTCTAGTGGTTACAGTTGTGAGGATCATTTCTACGAAAATGACACGATACTACACTGCTGGGAAGTTCTTGCTGAACTGTTGGTTCATCCTGCATGTCAGGAGATAATAATTGATGTTGGTATGCCTGTTATGCATAGGAATGTGACTTATAACTGCAGAGTCGCTTTTCTGAACAAGTAAGTTTTTAACTTGCAAAGCGAGTAAAAAAAGAGAAAAATATAAAAAAAAACATAAAAACTATGAACCTAACTAGTGTTAATACCCAATAATACTGTTGATACTCTTGTGCTATACAAGAAAAACACAAAGAAAAAAAGTGGTTCGGCTCCAAATTCAAGTCAGGTTTTGAGTAGAGCTCGAATTGTATTCCCCTTGAAAACATGTGTGTTATCTAATTGATTGGTATTGATAAATTAAAACTCACAGTGTAAAAGACTAGAGCTATTCTAGTACCGTTGGATGATTTTGAGTTTCTTCCCTACATCAAACTCTGCTCTGTCCTTCTATCCTCGGGATGAAGATCTGCTTTTGTGACCTCGCAAAGGCACTGATATTGGCATTATAAGTTTGCCTAACCATAATTGTGATTGCCGCAGGTAGGTTCAAGAGATTTCTGAGCCATTGGTGAAAGTGTTGCTAGGTCCCCCTCAAAAACAAAAGTTTTTAATGTGTTTTGTGAGTCCCTCAGCTTCAGTTCTTGGAACATTGCCAAAAAATCTCCAGCTATGTTACTGTTTTCAACAAATCTCCATAAGAGCGTTATTTACTCTATTTTGTTGGTGACAAAGCGGAAGCAATGCATTGACTCAACTCACCCATCTTGTATCACTTGGAGGTTTGAGTTTTAGGGAGGTCAAATGGCGCCGGATCACTTCCCAAGATTGAGGTGATGTGAAGAAAAAACTTTCAATTTGGAATGCAAAAATTAATATATCCTGTGGTGCGTTACATGGGCCTTTACAAGGAAACCAGTCACGAAAAACCCGCCAGACTGATTATTTCTCAATAGCGGTCTCTTGAAATGGAATGCAAAGAGCAGTTTTCCTTGCGTTTACGATATTTAAACTGTTGCTTTTTGGGGTTTAGGAGGGGAAAAAGGTACCTAGGTTAGGTTAGGCTACTTGTTTAATATATGTTATGCTTTCAATTCCGTTACATTCCAATTCTATAGCTCGTTCCCCAGGTGAAAAGGATACGGAAATTTTATGAGCTTAAAAGCAATGGAAAATGCAATATAAAAAAGGCATTTATGTAGGTATGCCATGGTTATGGATTTCCCTAGAGTTTACCAGACTTTTTTTTTCTGAACTACTTTCTTTCCATTTCTATATTTCTATTTGATAACTCATCTATTTCTATTATATATTATTTCTAAAGTCAAATTTCGACCTTAGCATTTTCTGTGGTCATCCATAATATATTTAACGTTTTCATATGTAGCATTTTAAAATAAAAATATTAAGGTTTTTTATAGTCTAACCGTGTTTATTCTTAAATAAAAGACCTAAACCATACAACAGTTGTGCTGTGTAAACAGTAGGCTAACTGAATTTCTTTAGTCCCTTTACCCTCTAAATCGAAATTGAACTGAAATATCCAGATATAAAATTCGAACCGAGGTTGAAATCCCAAAATTTATCAATAATCTATATTTGACATACCTTGTTAGTAGACGTGGATTAATAAAATTTTGTAAAATTTTCGTTTTTTCACCTCAAAAACATTTGAGGCTAATGCAAACTGAGGTATTAATTGAGGTTAATACAAGGAAGAAATTTAATATCCAAACTTTCCAGGAAAATTTTGCTAGTCAGACCAAAGATGATTCTCTGTGATGATGGAAATTACCGAGAGACCAGATGGTTTACAGCTTGGCGAAAGGTAAGGCAGTGCCATACATATTTGTATATCCCTTGACCAAGTCTCTGGGTAGGATTTAGAATTATTGTAGCCCCCTGATAGTTTTGCTTTTTTTTCGGCCCAATTGGCTTTTTACATATTTGATTAGGTTCAGCTTAAGCCCTTTCTTTTAACAGTTTACAAAGTCCTAAAATGTGGTTCGATCCCACTTTTTAGGGCTATAGGGAACGAAAAGTTGAAATAGCTAGCACACATTTACAAAGTAAAGATGACAAATTGCCGAAGATTGTGCTTTTTGGCCATTAATCTGGAGTCAGGTCAAACATCAAAACTTAAACAAACAGAAATTATTACGCATATGAGGAAATTCCCCACGGAAAATTTCTTGTGGACGATTCTGGCTGAAAATTTTTTCGTAGCACACTTTCATTTGAAAAAGACTCTAATTTCCTATTGTTTTTCAAATCATGCTGGAAATCCGTGGGAAATTTTCCCCGCAAATCCCCCCCCCCCCTAGTAGAAAGTTGCTCCCGCAAAAAATTCTCCCTGGAGAACTTATCCCGCAGGAAACTCCCCCATGAAAAATTTATTCCGTTGAAAATCCCCCTCTACGGAATGATCCTCTAGACAATTCCAACCCGGTGAATATTTCCCCCGGACAGTTCCCCTTAAAATCTCCACACGCATAATTGGGTCAACAAAGAGAAAATAAGACAAATAAAAAGAATTTCGTATAGGAATTCTGGAAAATTCCCCCTGTGTAAAATTTTCCCGGTAAAATCCACCTTCCGGAAATTTCCCTTCCCATGGAAAACTATCCCCATTGAAAATCTCCCTCCCCCCTCGAAAAATGTCTGTATACTTCCCAATAACAGATACTATATGTAAGCAATGGGCAAATTTCATGACTTACAGACCTTTCCCCGGTTTCAGTGAGGGATCGTGTTATCCCTAAAAGCATAGTTATTGGACCTTTCAACTATGTTGAACAAAATGGCTATCTCAATTTTGATCGGACGACTTTGGGAAAAAGGGGCGTGGGAGGGGCACTAGTTGCCCTCCAGTCTTTTTGGTCACTTAAAAAGGGCTCTAGAGCTTTCAATTTTTTCTCGAATGGATCTTCTCCCATTATTCTAGGACTGTTGGTTCGATACGATCGCCCCTGGAAAAAAAATAAAAATAAACACGCATCTGTGATCTTTCTTATGACAAAAAATAGAAAATTCTACATTTTCTAAGATGGGAGCTTGAAACCTTTACAATAAGATTCTTTGATACGCTGAATCTGTTGGTGTGATTTTCACTAAGATTCCTTGACTTTTAGAGGGTGTTCCCCCTCCTTTACGAAAATTTGGCAAATTTTCTCAGGCTCGTAGCTTTTGATGGGTAACACTAAACTTAATTGATCTTGTATATTTGGAATCAGCATAACAAGCGAATCCTTTTGATGTATCTATTGATATCAAAATACATCTGCGTTTTTTAGAATTTCGGTTACTATTGAGCCGCATCGCTCCTTACTTACAGTTCGTTACCTCAAACTGTTTGATACAAATTATTACTTTCTATAAGATTGCTCTCTTACCAAAGCATTCATTTTTGAAGTATTGAGATAAAAAGATTTAGTGAATTTAGCGAAAAAAGCCTTAACGAAATTTAGTTGCACTGTCCAAGAGATAGCCGCGTTCTGATAGGAGTTGAATTTCATTCATGGTATACAGGTTTCAGTGTGCCATATAAAACATTTCCGTTTCGGGGGGGGGGGATATTTTAGGTGCTTCAGCTTGATGAGCTCGTTTCTCTAGCCGGAAATTATGTGTTCAAAATAAGTAGTAGCTTCCTGTTTATGTAATGGTAAAAATATACAACCGATATTCTTTTTAGATAGATATTTGTTGTGAGAAATTTCACGGGGAGACTTCTTGAATTTCTTGGTCAGTCTGAAGTACAAGTCGGAACTGACTTAACGATTTTATTTAGTCGTTTTTGTGTTACGAAATTTGCCATCCTTTGTGAGAACTTTGCTTTATAATGTGTTGGACTGTGTTTATTTGTTTTGGCGGAAAATCATTTGTAATTCAGTCGTTGTAATTTATTAGTATTTAATTTACTAAATTGATGAATAAAGTCATTGCAATTAGTTATATAAAATTTAAGTAATCATTTGCAATTTAGTCAATAATTGTCATCGGTTGGTGTTGCTTGATTAAGTGACATTTAATTAGTGACCTAAATATCGTTTTTATTCTAAATGCCATAGCAAGGGAAACGTCGATCATTCGGTTGACTCGTTGGGTCCTTTATAGATACTATGTCATAGTAAGCCAAACTGTGTTTATTTATTTTAATTCTAGTGCTGATTATGGCCTTCTCTACAAATTGTGGCTAAGAAACCTTCTTATATTTATAGGTTTAAAGTGCTGTGAAAATTCATGTTAACTCACTTAAATGAGCTTATATCCCACTTAATGAACCATCCGTTTTATTTTTGTAGGTGAGAGAAACTGAGGATTTCTTCCTTCCACGCCTTATTTCAGTAATTACAGGTCAGTTGACTGTGCCTTTTGGCGATGCAGTATTGTCAACAATTGATACATGCATCGGATTTGAAATTTGCGAAGAACTCTGGCATCCAAAAAGGTAGTAATCTTTCCTAATGCAACCTACTCTTAGATTAACGACGCTTCTGGACTGCAAGCATCCTTGCGTCGACTCTGGGACGTCTGGAGATCGAATTCTGAGCCCCGTATTTACAAGCAGAGATTCACTAAGCCACCACAGGTGCAATAGTGCTGTGTAGCTCTGTGTAATATTAACTTTGAATGTTTAGAAATAGTGACGTCAATTAGGGAGGGGGGGGGGAGTAGAGTGCCCTCAAGGTTCTCCCCCTGGATTTCAAAAAATACTCATCGGATTTTTCATTAAATATTGGATGTTTAGGGTACTTTCGTTGAAAAATTGAAAAATCAACAATATTGCCCTCACTTAGATTTTGAAAAATACATCCCTCTCCAATTTCCGGATGACGCCACTATTTAGAAACGTTAGTTGATAATTTAATAATCGAAGCCTCCTTTACAGTAACTCTCTTGCTAACTAAGTATCGTCCTAGTCAGACGGTACCAGGAATAGAACATATGAAATCATGCAGTGATCCTTTGTACCCTCTGCCGAAAATAATCAGTACAAAAGTAAATCCTTGCTTCTTTAAATATAGGTGACATTTTTGCGTTCTCCTAGTAGAAATCCAGAATAAGCTATATTGAGTTTTTATTTAATTTATTCAAGTTTGGATTCTAATTAAAAGTCAAGTGTCTTTGAATCTAACCAGAAATTTTCTGAAAACAAATGAATAACTTCTTTTTTCCATAATAGCCAAATAAATACGTTATTGTTAACTACAACACGTGCATGTTAATTCATTTATTAATAATACACTTCAAACAACGTCAAGAATTAAAATTACGTGCAAATTAAGGTAGAAATGAACACAAGTATCGGAAATTATCCCAGTGAGTTTCAGAAGACAGACATTTGAAGCCAAATTTTATCGTCAGGTCATGTTTTCTTTCTTTAAGGGTCAGTAGACATAATACCCTGAAACTATCTTCAAAAGAAACGTAATGAACTCTTTAAATAGTTTCTTACGCTCGCTTTTGAATACCCTCGAGCTGATCACTTTAAGTCGAGGTGAGGCCAGGGGGCCACACCGGGGAAGGTATATAGATAAGTTATTTTGTATCGAAGCTATCGATTATAAAGTATTTGGGGCTAGGCTAGTCTGCAGAATATATGCTAATTTTTAAATATAAAGCCATGTATCTATGCTTGTTGTGTGTTTTTGGAACTTTGGTAGGTAATAATAGACGGTATCGATTGTTTTTTTTCTCTCTGAGACAAATTTGAGTTACCTCTTACTCTTTGCCCTTGACCCTTTAAGTTTCTGGCTCGTTTTCTACCCCCTTACCAAACTTAAGCGGACTAGTACTTACCAAATCAGATAATCGTCATCGCACATCTGCTAGCATAGATCATACTCTAGAGGCTTCATATTTGGACTTTACATCAAAGCTATCGATAGAGTAGAATAGAATATTTTCATTTACAACACATAAATAAATATATATTACAAAACAGGGCACATGCCTGGCGGCATAGTTTAGCGCTGAAAATATTGTCAACGAAAATAAACAGCCATCTTCTAACTAAATTTTACAACGACGAAAAATAAAACCATAATAAACAAGATGCTTAGCCTGTCGTAAGATGTTTCTTCACTAGTCTTAGAAAATGTCGCTTGTTGCTGCATTCTCGAACTGATGCTGGAATTAAGTTCCAGATTTTTGGCCCAGTGTGACGGATGCTGAATCCTGCTCTCAATGTCGATTTCAAATGTAAAGCAAAAAGTGATGAGAAAATAAATAAAAACTGTATTTTCATTTAGATTTTCATAATCAGCCTTATGATTTTAGTAAGTAATAATAGACGGCATTCATTGTTTTTTTTTCTATCTTTGAGGCGAATTTGAGTTACCTCTTACTCTCTGCCCTTGATCCTTTAAGTGTCCGGCTTCTTACCCCCTTACCCAGCATAAGCGTCAGGCAAGTACTTACTAAATCAGATAATCGTCATTGATAAATCAGATAATCGTCATTGTATATCTGCTAACATGGATCATACTGTAGAGTAGAGGCTTCATATATGGACGTTCTAGTTGACTTGGCTATTTGTGCTTGGTATTGTGTTATCATTCATTGTCATTTTGTTCTGTTTTATTTCTGATTATTGTTCTTGTTGTTTTGTTATGTATGTTTGTCTGATAAGAACAGTATTGTTTTGAATTTAACTAAAAGGCTCCTTTTAAAACCTATCTAAAACAAAGCCAAAAAAAACATTACCATGATATTAAACAATGCATAATCAGGAAGGTTTTATTTGTTTTTGATAGGACAGTTTTATTTGCAATTTAGTTTAATTTTTTTTTATAGTGCTCGCAATTGAATTCTTTTTTTCATAGTGGTGAAAACGCCTTCATATTTGTGACATTATTATAGCTACGTGAACATTCAGGTGCGACACAAGTGAATTTCAACTGTTATGGCAGTCGGCTTGCGGAATATACAGTTTTATTGTATATTTTTGTGTCTTAAATTTTTTTTTTGCTTTAATTTTGTTTTGTTTTTTACACATCTTCTAACATTGATCATAACTTTGAGACTCTAGGCCTTCTAGTATGCTGGGCTATTTTTGTTGGGTATTGTATTTTCTTTCTTGAATTGTTTGATCTCGTTTTGTTCCTTACAATTGTTCTTTTTTTGTTGTAAAAAAAAAGAACTACAATACCCATGTAAAACACAGCCCAAAAAAGTGCTACCACAATTTTAAACAATGCATAAATAAGAAAGTTTTATTTACTTGTTACAGGACGGTTTTATTTACAGTTTTTGTTTCAATTTTTTATTCACAATCGAATTATATTTTAAAGGCACAAAAGCACCTCTACACATATTCGCAGGGCTACAGAGATGTATCATCTCTGTAGAAATGGCGATGTATCATCATCTATGTATCATATTCAAGTGCGATCAAAATTAATTGTCTCATCTGCTGTATAGAGTTAGTTTGTTTCAACAAGGTGACTCAACAGATGTAAAAATTTTGCGTGGATAACATGTTAATTTCAGTTGTACCTGTTGAGGACTAGGCTATGGTTTCACGAAAAAAAAAATTGTTACACATTAAAATCATTAAGTTAATTATGAAACTTCCATGAAAATATTTGTAGCATTAATCCTCTGCCTCTCTCCATCTTCTTTACAATGGATCGAAAGTCAAATAACCGTTTCTCTGGCAAGAGTATAATAGGGATATTTTACAAATTTAAAAAGTCTAACTTATGTCCTGAAAATATTTGAGGAAGATTAGGTCGAAGGCTGGTCCCTATTTTTGTCCGATGTGTGGTGACGAAAATGATGATTTAATTCATTTTTTTTATGTTTATGTAAGGAGTTAAGAGGTTTAAGAGAGGAAATTTTTCGGGGTGGTTCGAAAGGGAGGAGTTGGTGGGTAATATATTAAGAGATAGAAATTTTTGGGGATAAAGAATTTGGGAAGGTTTATTGGACTAGGCATGGAGCATAGAGATCATTTTCTTTAGATTTATTTTTATTTTATTTTTGTTTATAATAAGCGTGTTTTCATTTATTATTTTTGAAGTGTAATGTGTATTGACCATGACCCAGTAGGGCTTTTTGTGTTAATAAATCATATCGTATCACACCCACCTGGATGCCGCAACAGTTGGGTTAGGTCATAAAAAATGGACTTTTTATTGACATTTCCTTGCGACACGTGGCATCGAACTGGTCAACCTTCAATTAGGGACACGGCGAAATCCAGTATACTTTCGCAAGGTATCTTAATGGATGATTCTTCTTTAACATTTTTTTACTATAACGAATGTTCCTGTGTTTGTGTAAGTGTACCAGTGTTCAGTTTCATATGCAAATTCAATGTTCATTGCGATAACATCCTTGACGATGAGGAGAAATTTTTTTTCAAAAATTACAAACGGGAAAAATTTAAGGCTTTTTCTTATTTTTTAATAGTAAGAGATAAACCTCAGAGAATCAGGCAGCTAACTAAGTTTAAAATATACCGATACCGATGAAACTTAAATAATCCCCAGCTATAATGAAATACACTGATCTTTTATGTAATTGCTGTAAAACTGTTTGAAAATTACAACAGGAAAAAGCCAATGTTTTTTTTCAGTTGGAAAAGTATGAAACGACCCTCAGTATGGTACTATACCCCGGATAAAAAAAACTTTTCAAAAGATATTATCTTAAGTTTTAGTTTCTATGTGTCGTGGTTTGTTCTTTGCTAGGTTTCAGCTATATCTGGCGAAACCCCATTTATAATGAACTGTATCGGTCCTTTATGTAATTTATGTAAAAAATGATTTTATATTAAAAATTATTTTTGTTAATTACAAAGGGTTTCAATACACAGCAATTTTCTTTAAAATGAGCCGTTAAACAGCTCTCTATTGTGATAATTAAATACCCACGATTATGACGTCATTCATCAATCTTGGCAACGAAAATGTAGTTTTATTTAAAAGAATGATTTTATATTAAAAATTATTTTTGTTAATTACAAAGGGTTTCAATATACAGCAATTTTCTTTAAAATGAGCCGTTAAACAGCTCTCTATTGTGATGATTAAATACCCACGATTATGACGTCATTCATCAATCTTGGCAACGAAAATGTAGTTTTATTTAAAAGAATGATTTTATATTAAAAATTATTTTTGTTAATTACAAAGGGTTTCAATACACAGCAATTTTCTTTAAAATGAGCCGTTAAACAGCTCTCTATTGTGATGATTAAATACCCACGATTATGACGTCATTCATCAATCTTGGCAACGAAAATGTAGTTTTATTTAAAAGAATGATTTTATATTAAAAATTATTTTTTTTAATTACAAGAGGTTTTAACCCCATCAATTTTTTTTTAATGAGCCATTAAACAGCTCCCTATGATGTTCCAGTGCCCCGCTATCTGAGGAAAAGTAGAAGAAGAAGAAAAAAAAGATGCCGTAAATGCAGAATATCGTGGTTCCATTTACGACATCGTAGCTTGGTTCTTCTTCTTCTTTTCCTCAGATAGCGGGGCACTGGAACATCATAGAGAGCTTAATTTTCAAGCTTTCTTGATTTTCAAGCCTGTGTATTTCCCTTGTTGTTCAAGCGAAGGGAGTATAAGTTTCCTATATTGGGCTTTCAGACAAAGCGGTTCTAATAATGGACTTTTTGTTTTGATCTGATTCTAGTTTTAGGAGTTATGACCTATTTCATTTTTTACTATTGGACGTGTTTGTCTCTTACTAGGTTGCTAGCTACCGCTGTAACCCGGATCGAAATTTTAATTAAGTGAAACAGTGTTGTATGGTAACCCCGAGGTACGAGTTTGATGGGAATAAGTGTTGCACCGCAGTTTGGTGGGGATATGCGCTGCATCATGTTTAGGCACGGTGCTATATGTTGACTCGAAAAAACGAACACGCTATTGGATGTGGAACCCCATTTCCGATAAAAATTAACTATCAGAGAACTAAATCATGTCGATCTGTCACCATGTCAGATTTATTACAAAAAGTCAGAAATTCTGCCAAAGCAGATAAATGGTTAGAAATTTGGAAAGAAGTATAATTAAGTTATTTTTTTTTTTACGTTAACACACATGAAATAGATCAAAATATATGTTTTCAGTCACTGAAGATGCGCGATACTATTGTTCTGTCCTCTTTTCTTACCATTTATTACTACTGTTTATTACATTTATTACTCTTTACCATTTAATACGTTACCATTTATTACCAGAATTGATCTTTTTTCTTCTTTCTTTTTTTTCCTTTTCATCACTTCTGACCATGAAGTCTTACTGACCAGACGGTTCATGACTTGTTGATCTCAATCTATTACTTCATGAGTTAATAGCCATCTAGAATAGAGGGCAATGAGAGAATCTGGACAGAATTGGGCTTGCTTAAGAACTGATTTCTAAAATATGCTGAATTTCGGTGGTGGATCCTAGTTGCTGAGGCTGCTACCCTGTGTGTTGCTTTGTGTGTACCTTGTGTGTGGGCTGCTACCCTATTTGCTAGTTGCTGCTACCCTGTGTGATCTTGAGAATAGTTTTTGAATACTTGAGAATACAGACAATTTTTTTTTTTAAGTAAGTTCCGTCCCATTTAGAATCCATGACTCGAATGGCTACAAAGAAAATGGCCGACATGCTGAAAGATCTGCAGAAACACCTTTCTTCTGTTCTTCGTCTTATTTGTCAAAGTCTTCAGAAGATTTTCTTGTAAATTCATGTTGAAAAGCCTTTGATCTAAATAATGCACTGGTGATCCAATGATACAGTGCTACCAAATGACTGTTTCTGTGGTCGGTAGAGCTTTTTAAAGTTAGGCGATTGCCCTTACCCTTCGAAACAGAATTACTCTAATCGACCACTTCTGGAGTAGTTTTTTTTGTGATAAAGGTGACGAAAAGTAAAGTAAAATATTGGAATGTAGCCAAAATATTGCCTATCTAGAGGTGGAAAGGGACGAAAATAAAGAAATGCATTTAAAACAAGTAGCAAAAGATGAGAGGCTGAAGAAGAAGGAAAATAAAAGATGCTAACCGGTGAAAAAGTTAACCTGCGAGAGTCCAAAGAGAATCTTCTTGATAAAAAGAAGAATGGCCATTATAAACGGAATGTTGGAAGCTAACTCCAAAAAGCCATTATGAAAAGAAACTTCACTGAAACAGGCTAAGCTTAAGCTGTCGTAGTAGCTGCCTGAAAACGGAAGGCAAATTAGCAGTGATTTTTAAAAACGTTGCTAAAGATGGTTTCAGAATATTAGTAGAACCTGGTCTTTTTTGTTTTGTTTTTCATTTTATCTAATTTTACAAGTAAATGAAGAAGAAGAGATCAGTCACCATGCTGATGACGAAAGCACATCAGGTCAGCAAACTCTTTCGGAGTGTTGGATAAAATACCGTCTCTGAGCTAAAAGCTATTGATCAATGTCTTCTCATATATCAAGCTTATTTTGCAGAAAGTACCTCATCAGGCAACTTTTTGTCTAATGTTGTCAGTTTTTTTTACCAGATTTTTGCTACTTTGAAAGCAAGATATTGTCATAATTTCTTTGGTTGCAGCCCTGGTCTCTGCCAAACAATTTCATTCTTATCATTGATCTAATTAAATGGTATTCGTAATATAACTTTATATTACGTATATCATATATGTAATATAACTATATATTCGTATATTCGTAATATGTTAACGAAATAATTACATAAAGAGTTGAAATTTTTGCTAGAAAAAAAGAGTACAAGTGCTGTTTGACAATCTGTTGCGATATTAAGGTAGTTGCATCGTTAATAAATTTGCAGCATGGCCGTATGACATTTCGTTGTTTTCTTTGTAAATGGAACAGCAGAGACAAGAAGAATCATTATCAAATAGTTCGTGGTAACGAAATGTAAGTAAGGAGCGACCCGGCTCAATAGTAACCAAACTCTAAAAACCGGAATTTTGATACCCATAGATACATCAATAGAATCAAATTTTTATGCTGATTTCAAATATATAAGTTTCATTAAGTTTAGTTTTACTCATCAAAAGTTACGCGCCTGAGAAAATTTGCCTTATTTTTGAAAAAAGGGGGAACCAGCCCCAAAAAGTCATAGAACTTTAATGAAAATCACACCATCGGATCCAGCGTATCAGAAAACCCTACTGCGGAAGTTTCAAGCGCCTATCTGCAAAAATGTGGAATTTTGTATTTTTTGTCAGAAGAAAAATCACGGATGCTTGTTTATTTGTTTTTTTGTTTTTTTTTTTTTAATTTCCCCAGGGGTGATCATATCGATCCAGTAGTCCTAGAATATCGTAAGAGGGATCATTTGAATGGAAATTAAAAGTTCTAGTGCCCTTTTTAAGTGACCAACAAAATTGGAGGGCCCCCTCCCACGCTCATTTTTTCTCAAAGTAACCCAATCAAAATTTTGAGATAACCATTTTGTTTAGCATAGTCGAAAATCTAATAAATATGTCTTTGAGGATGACTTAATCCCCCACAGTTCCCGAGGGAAGGGCTGGAAGTTATGAACTTTGCCCATTGTTTACATATAGTATTGGTTAATGGGAAGTATAAAAACGTTTCATGAGGGATTTGTTTCTGATGGGGGGGGGGGTGTCGGGGGAGGATCCTTCCATGGAGAATGTTTCCTTGGGGGAAGGGACATTTCTATGAAGGGGCGCCGGATTTCCCAGCATTCTTTAAAAAACGATCAGAAATTAAATAAAAAACTAGTTTTTTCAACTGAAAGTAAGGAGCAACATTAAAACTTAAAACAAAAAGAAATTACTACGTATATGAGGGGGTTCGCCCCCTAGTCAATACCTCGCCCTTTTCGCTAAAGTTTTTTTTAGTAGTTTCATAAGAGCTATCTATTCTAATTAACCGGCCTTTGTGATTCAGGGGTTAGTGATTCGATCAAAACTCGAACTTTAGCGTCAAGAGCAAGGTATCGACTAGGGGCAAACTCCCTAATATACGTAATAAAACATACGAATATAGAAGTTCGTTACGTAAGTTAATTCGTAAGTTACGTCAGAATAAAATTTCGAGAAAGCCATTTAGCCAAAAAAGTAAAATTAATATGCAAATTTCGTTTAATTAGTCATGTTCGGTGAGCCAAAATCAAAACTGAATTAATTCAAAAACGTTCAGAAATTAAATTAAAAAAACAAGTTTTTTTTAACTGAAAGTAAGGAGCGACATTAAAACTTAAAACGAACATAAATTAATCCGTATATGAAAGGGGCAGTCCCCACCTCAATACCTCGCTCTTTACGCTAAAGTTTGAATCTGTCACACAACTTTATTTTTTAAAACAATAAAAAACTTTAAAGTAAAGAGCGAGGTATTGAAGAGGGGACAGCCCCTTTCATATATGGAATAATATCTGTTCGTTTTAAGTTTTAATGTCGCTCCTTACTTTCAGTTAAAAAAACTTGTTTTTTTTTATTTAATATCAGGAAGGAATGTCGAATGTGTGCATGTCTTACGCCAGGAGAGAAAATGATTTATTAGTTATATCTGATGCAATAATTCTAAATGCACTGCATATTAATTTAGGACTTTTCAAGAACTTTGTGAAGGCTAAGATAAAAACAGTGGTGGATTTCATTATTTAAAAGATAATGTCTAGGTGTTAACGATGGAAACATCAAAGAAGTCATTTTTGTGGGCCCCAAAAATAGAGCTTTGATTGCTGATGTAGATTTTGACGTTTTTTAAAGCCTATGTGAATAGTCAGCACGGAATGCATTTAAATTTAGTGTTAATTTTTTTTCTTCAAAAATTATAAAGTCCATAGCTACCATCAAGATCTGTTTAATTTATTGGAGGTAAATTAAAATTGGGACGGAACACCTCGAAAACCTATTGATTGGATATCACCTCGATTTTACCCCTACTAATCTTGGCGCTGTGAGTGACAAATAAGGAGTGCGTTTTAGTCAGGACGCTTGTAGACATGTAAAATAAATTTCACTGACTATGGAATGAACACGTGCATGCTGAATACTGTCGGATATTGAAGAAAAATGGACCTGATCCCAAATACATCAGAACATAAAAGGCAGTTACGTTTTAGCTCTTTTTGTTAATTTTGATTTATTTAGTATATTTTTGGGCGATAGAGTGTTTAACCTGAGTTTGTTCCTTCATTGTGCCAAAAAATTATTTTTGTACCTTTGTGTCTTATATAAATTAGTTTTTAATCAGAATTCCTAGACCGCAAATGTATAAATTCACGGCTTAACCTTCGACCAAAGTTAAACTCTAAAGCCTAGAACACACGTAGCTTTTTTGTTGACGATTTGCAAAGAAAAAGGCGCCGATTTTAGCTTGAAAAATTTTCTTTTTTTTGGTGCTGATTTACAAAAGCGGTACCAAATTTCACCGTGATCATAAAAAAAAAAAAAAAAATCCTCAATCGTTTCCTTCTCTTCAGCAGGAGAATCAAAAGATCTAAATATCAATAATAATAGTTACATATTTAATAATGAAACAACTTCATAATTTAATAATGAAAGAACAAAATTTAATTAAAACTTTTTTAATCAAAGAAAAATTTTAAAATAATAAAAGAATGTAATAATAATAATAATAAAAGAACTAAATAATGAGTTTGAGATCAATCATGCAACTATTGATAACCTGCAGTTGATTAATGGTGTCCATGATGTTTAGTTTTGAAAATCTCGTGCAAAGGGCATTTTGTTTTACCACTATCGTTCGCCCACTAAACTGCTGAAATCAGTGCCCGAAAAAAGCTACATGTGTCGGGCCCTTAAAAGAAGAACCTTGTATATTCTATGTCAGCAACTCATTTTCTCTTAAGGTGATACTATACCTTAAAGGGTCACCCTACTATAAACTTTTTTAGTTTGTGTGACAAAACTATTTAGAATTGATTGGGTATCCTTGCTATAACTTGTACAGCTTAGATAGGAGATCCAAGTAAACGGCAGAAAACTAAAAGCTGATACCTATTTTCCTGGAAATTTTAGAAAAGCCATTTAATTCTCCCATTTTGTGCTGGAAATAGGGATATTCAGTTTTAATGAAATATACATCACCAGAAAGTATGAATATTGTTTTGTTTGACTAAACGGAGGAACATTTTCTTTTTAATTTCAGGAAAATACAGTCCCTAAAAATGTTCCAGTATACCTGCTAGGAAACATTCTAGAATTTACCTCAAATGGGATACCATTTGAGCAATTGGGCTGCTTTGGGAGTTCCTTATTGTGCTACCCTTTTTAATTCACAAGCTTGCCTATAAAATGGACGTACAATTACATTGTATTTTCTTATTGTCATGATTTGGAATATAGTGATTGGAAACAGACTACTCTGAACTCTATATTTTTTAGTACACACATCGATATGGGTCTAGATGGCGTGGAGATAATTATCAACGGCTCTGGATCTCAATTTGAACTTCGGAAAGCCTATGTTGCCGTTGATTTAGTCAAAAGTGCCACATCCAAGTCTGGAGGCTGTTATCTTTATTCAAACTTCCGAGGCTGTGATGGACAAAGAATATACTTCAATGGTGGCTCTTGCATCTCCTTGAATGGAGATATCTTGACAAGGACTCAGCAGTTCTCCCTGGATGAAGTGGTAACTATCCGTATGCTGAAGTTCTCTTATCAGAGAACTGATAAGGGAGAACATACTCAAATATGACCAAAAAAAAAAGAAAAACAAGTGACATCTAGCAAGGCTGTATCCAGGACTTTTGTTTGGGTGGGAGGGGTTTACAAAAACGTCTACAAAATGCAATTAAACTTGCTTATGTGCATTTTTGTTACTTGTTAACGAGTCGGAAAAAAATTTGAGGGCGAGGGGGGGGGGGGGTTCAAACCATGTAACATCCCTCCCTGGATACAAACATGACTTTTAGCATGATCCAGCAAAATTCTAATACTGATTATAAAAACCTTGATATAATATCATTTCTCTTGATTTTCTTCATCTTTTGTTTACTTTCCCTTTAAATTTAGCTGAAGATAAAAGACTTGCTTTTGTCAAAACGAAACTGGAGACATCATTCCTGTTTTGCCCCTATTTTTGTACTGGATTGTACATTTGTATTCTTGCTTTTGATTAAAAGGCAAATTTTAATTATTTAATATTAAACTTAATCTAAGCTTGTTTTTATTTTTTTTTTGTCCTGCTGGGTAAAATTGTACTGACAGTGGTGGTAGTATTTTCACTTTCTTTTGCGCCCCTGTGAAGTAGGAAACTGAGCAGAAGGGAATTTCTGTCACTTTCACAGGGGCGCAAAAGAAAGTGAAAACACACCTACCACTGTTAGTACAGTGTTCCCCAGCAGAACTAAAACAAACCTAAAGCGAGCTTAGATTAAGTTTAATCTTAAATAATTAAAATTTGGACAAAATTTGGACTGTGAAAGTGACAGAAATTCCCTTATGTTCAGTGTCCTATTTCGCATGGCCTATTCTGCCTGACAAATAAGTTTGAAAAAAAAGAAAGAGGAAAATGGCTTTTCGAACAGTTCGTTGTAACGAACTGTAAGTAATGAGTGTATTTGATTATAAATTTATTTTTTGCTTTCGATTTTAATTAAAGCCCAAATTTTAATTATTTGAGATTAAACTTAATCTAAGCTCATTTTAGGCTTGTTTTAGTTCTGCTGGGTAACACTGTACTGACAGTGGTGGTAGTATTTTCACTTTCTTTTGCGCCCCTGTGAAAGTGACAGAAATTTCCTTCTGCTCAGTTTCCTATTTTCCATGGCCTATTCGGACTGAAAAATAAGTTTAAAAAAAGGGAAACGGCTTTTCAAGCAGCTCGTGGTAACGAACTGTAAGAAAGGGGGGAGTTCAACAATAAAATTGATAGCAATTAATACACCAATTTAATGTTACCTATCGAGAGCTACGAGCCTGAGAGAATTTGCCTGGTTTTCGAAAAAGGAGACCCCAACTGTGGGGTCCCCGAAATTTTAACAATTGCATTCCTTGCAGAAACCCTTTGAGGTCTAAGTGGATGATGATGTGTTTGATTCAAAATGTGTCATCTTCAAAACGATGATTGAAACGCGTTTGATTCAAAATGCAAAATCAAACGCGTAATCAACCACTTAGATCTCAAAGGGTTTATGCAAGGAATGCAATTGTTAAAATTTCGGGGATCCCGCAGTTGGGGTCTCCTTTTTAGGCTATCTCCTTTCTGATTATTAAAATCAGAAGTCAGATGACATAGTTCTCCAATTTTTTGAATTGCTGGTTTGTTTGTTTGAGTGAATGAATTTTTTTTTATTTGTCAGTTGTTCGCTATTATCCGTAGATGGCAGTTTAAATTTTGAGTTTTGTGCAAATCGCGGATATTGGTAAATAACTCGCTTTATGGTTGTTAGGTATTTGGTTTTTATTCTTCTAATTTTGGCCTTTATTGAATTTTATTAATCTTTTAATTTTTGGTTTTTATTGTGTTTTTTTTCACATTGACTTTCCGCGTTTGCTTTTGATTTTTTCTTTTTTGGCAATTTCCTTGAAAATATTTTTTGTTCGCGCTGAAGAAGAGAGGCGGCGGTTCTCTCGAAATATTCGCTTTGTGTGTTTTTTCAGTATTTTCGTTTGTCCTTAGAAACCCCAATTTTGATCGTTCCTTTCTTTATATTATGGCAGGCCAATGTGGTTTAAAAAATCATCTTCCACAGGGAAATATTTGTTCTCTCCGGGTTTTCGTGAGTTCATCTTTTTTCTGTAAAGATAAATGTTTATTATTGTCATTAGGGAAATTTACTTTATCAGCTAGGACAAAGTCGTTTTGTTTATACGGTTTAAGTACGTTATAATTAGGCTTGAGTAAAGATTGTTGCTTTCTTGAATTGAGGGGATAAATGCATGGAACAATTTATGTCCTGGGCCGTATCCAGGATTTTTTCAGGGGTGGGGGGGGGGGGGTTACAAAAAAACTTCAAAACGCATAGAAATTTGTTTATATTCATTGTTGTTTCATTTTTACGAGTCGGAAAAACATTTTGGATAGGGGGGGGGGGGGTTGAACCCCTTAACACCCTTGGATACGACCTTGCTTATATTGATTTTGTTTTTAATCTGTTGTCTGATTTTTTGAGTTGGTTAAGTGGAAACTTACACAGGCATATATGTGTTCAAAAACAAAATATAGGAAAAATGAAGCAGATAAAAAAAGAAACGTGAATAAAAAATCAACAAAAATAAATTAAAAATATGTGACACCAAACAGCTTAAGAAAGTGTAATCTGTTGTTATATGCTTATCTGTTATTACATTAGATTGGTATCCTGTTTTTCGTATCATAGGAAACTACAGCTGCAACAATCAACCTTGAGGATATTCGCGTTTATCGAAATAAATTTCGGTCGAGAACGCTTACTGCTTCTTCCTCTCCGAGTTACACAAGGATCAAAGTAGACTTTGCACTTAGCTCTCCAAGCCTCCTTGAAGGGTTTCAAAATTTGACATTACCAATAGTCTGGGAATATCATACCCCTGAAGAGGAAATCTGTCTGGCTCCAGCTATTTGGATGTGGGACTACCTAAGGTCAGTACATTGTTTGCATAGCCTGTGAGCAGGCTGTACAACGTCTGCACGATCGTTTCTAATGAAATCTTGATAAAGCAACGGTCTTAGTTCTAATGAGATCCTTTGCAAAATGTTGAAAAGTCTATTTCGTGATTTATTATCAATCTTTCTAAAACTGACTTCTATTTTTTTGGAATTGTTTAGTTAATTCATTGTCGTTTTGTAAGCTTGTCTGTTTTAATGGGGTCTTTTTGGGTAGCTGGTGTGAAGGCACAGCAAAATTCGACTGACAATACAATGTCAGATTCTATTTGGAGGAAGAACTAATGTAATTAATTGGACCTCGTTTTTGTATCTTTAAATTTGAAGTACAAAGGACATCGAAATAAATCCTTTTTCTTCTGCGGATCCATCTTAGGTCTTTTGATACCTACCTAGGTTTATTGATTAGGTCTACTACCTAAGGTCAGTATGTGGTCTGTACAACCTGTGAAGAATGAGTCGTGTGCAGTTGCATAACACCTAAATTGTGACGTTGTAACAGACACAGACAAAAAACACGAAGTTATGTAAACTAGGATTTTGCTGACAGTGACTTCTTCTTCTTCTTTTTTTTTTCCTTTTCTTTTTTTTTTACGGCTCTATACAACAGCCATCTTTAGTAACATTCGGAAGCTAAAGGACAATAATAAACAAAAACGTACAATAAAAAATAACCGTTCAAAAATAAATAAATAAAATTAGCCAAATTATGAGAGTCTCAACATCATCACTTTATAAAAGTTCGGTTAAGATTGGTTAATGGTTATACAAACTATAGATTTAAACAGTTCCATATTAACTGCTCGCTTTTTTGTCAGCTAGTGTAGTATTTTTTTATATATATTTTTTTTATACAGGCGTAGTTTCATCTCTTTGAGTACCAAGGACAGTGAAATCTGATTATTGAGTTGGTTAAGTGAAAACTTACACAACCACATTTGTGCTAAAAATAAAAACAATAAAGACATCCATATGCACCTATCTAGTACAGGAAAATGAGCTCCAAAAAGAGGTCGACCCGAAACAAATTGCAACAGAAATGACTTTTACACCATCTTGTCGAGAAAAAAAAACTGAACAACATATCCATTTTCGCATATTCTGAGTCAACGCAAAATAACCGTTTTTTGGCTTTTAATGCTATTTTTTTCCGTTATTCGAATAAAAATCACAATTTTCGTGGACATCGGTTTTTCTTGAACTGAAGTATGATTCTAACCCAAAATAACATGGCGAGACCGAAAACGAAGTCGGATTTAGCGTAAGAAGCACCATACAAAAAGTAACTGTATTTTTTCGACTTTTTTCGCCTAAAAAATACAATTTTCGTTGTAGCCCGATTTTCTTGAATGAAAGTGTGGTTCTGACGTAGAATCACGAGCTGAGACCGAAAATAGAATCAAATAGGTTGTTCACTGAACCAGAAAAAAAAAATCGTAATCATTAATGAATGATCTACATTTTTTTTAGAAAATAATTAGGGAAAGTAAATTACAAACCGAACTGGTTTTCAGTGGTCACTATCGTAAATCACACTTAAAACACTCTTCGTATACTATTTAGGGTCAACCCATAGTGTCTAATCTTCGCAGTCTATTAAATAGAATCAATCTTATAAAAAATACAAAATAGAGAATCAGATTCCGACTAGTTTCACAACTTCTTCATTTGGAATGGATTAACGACTAGGGTTCTAGGTTCTCTTCATCATTGTTGCTGTCGATTTTTGGGGAGTTGAAACACATTGTTCCCTTGCAGGTTCTGCATGCTGAAGTACAAACTAAGCCGTTTTTAAAGCAGCTACACCTCGCTGAACTACACTGTACACGACAGGAGCACTGCACGATCTTTAGGAGCATACACGGGGCTGGTGGGAGGTCAGTTGTACATGGGTACAAGAAGTCATCTTTATTCTTCCATCCCCATTCCTCGGCTTTCAGTTCCAGATCAGGCTCCTCGGTCCATACCTGAACTTGATAAAAAACTCTATAGCTTTGAAACTTGGCTGCATCAGAAGTTGGTGGCAGGTGTTCTGGGTGAACAAAAGAGTTTGCCGTTGTCACTTTCTTTTCAAAAACTTCTCTGCGGAGTTTGTTCAAGTTCCCTCCTTTCGACGAACCGTATATGATCAGCAGGGCGTCTTCGCCAGCGGTCTTGATTACCTCCTTCGAAGCGGACTTCTGCATGAACACTGCAGCTGATGTTCGGAAATCATTGTCTTCTATCAGCCTCTTCAGTGCAAGACCTTTTCCCACACCGTGGATTCGCGAAGTAGAGTCACAGCCTAACAGGGCGTGAGCAAAAAGGATCAGATGACAAGTATCTTGTCCCAGCTTCTCTTTCAGGGTGTGTATGTCCCATATTCGGGGAGCTTCATTCGACTTTGGCTCAGGTGCGAAGAATAGTTTCTTGCTTGACGAAACTATTAGTTTCTAGCATAGTTATTATAGTTTCTAGCATAAGAGAACCAATAGATCGGTATCGTCCCCAACTACGGCAGTGTCGTGATACCGTGAAGAGGCAACAGCAACTTCCACAATCGGGACATCTGCGTCACCTGATGCCTGGAAGACAGAGACACCCTTTGCACGGAGATGATCAGCCAAAGCGCAGATAAACCTGGCTTTGTTTTTCTTGCAAGATAAGAACTCTTCTTTTTTCACCTTGAGCTGCATATCTGCTGTGAAGAAGATCTCACGGCCAACTGTATGACTCCTCTGCGAGTGAGTCGCAGTGAGTCCTCTGATTGTGAACACACAACCTATTTGTTTCCATTTTTTCGCACTAACTTCTGCTGGAACAGAGATGCAGTTTTCAGATGTCTTTCTACCACTCGTTTCATCTTTTCGGACCAGAATCGGATCCTCATTTGAAGGTCTTTCTTACTTTCTGAGTTTGTTGTTTCCTCAAACTCGACAACATAATAACTGTTGCCGACTTCATCAAGGGTCATCTTCCGGAAATGGAGTCCAAGAGCTTCGGTTGAAAAATTAGCGAACTTAGTTCGCCCGAAGGAGAAGTTTTTGACCATTGTATATCTGAAAATTTTTCCAAATGCATCTGCTATTCCGTCTGCGGATTTCCCAGAATAGTCAGACTCAATCAAATATTTTACTCAATCAATAATAATTCAGCCGAGGAGTGAACGAAAAAAGAAAAATATAGGGAAGGGGGAAGAGGTTCCCAACAGGAAGGATACGGAGCTTTAAACCAAAGCAAGAAAAGGGACTTTAGGGACCTTTATCAATTTAAGGGACCAATAGGGACCTTCACTTGATTTTAGGGACTTTTAGGGACTTTGTGGCAGCCCTTTGTACCTAATCCGTCAATCGTTTGGTCCCTCACATCTCTGAAGTATACCACAGGCTCATAATACAAGTTAACCTGTCGTGATGATGAGGTCACCTGTTGGTAAAAGGTGTATTTCAGGGGACGATTGTCTTCTCAATAGATGTCGCTGTAACACAAAAAAAAACTTAAACTAACATGAAACATCAAAGAATTTGACGCAAAGCAGTAAAGTACAATAATTTATCCTTTAAACTTTTAAAGTATTCAGTTCCGAACCACCATTATAGAAACCGACTTCTTACCTGCGCTAATCATTCATCAGAACACTAGCAGATTCACCGGAAAGTATTACTCGACTGTTAGATGGCGGAATTTCGAATAAAATTTTTTCTCGGGGTAGATGGCGAATTACTAATTTTCGACTTATTTTCGACTCGGTCAAAAATTTCGGGGGGGGGGGGGGTTCAAACCGGGTACCCCCCCCCCCCCCCCCTGGATACGGCCTTGTAGTTCAGGTATTTTTAAGAACAACCGATCATTTGTTGAATAACAAGTGCCGATTGATTGTCTTTACAAAAATTACCGCAACGCATATTGATGATAGTGAAACTTTTTTGTTTTGCACCAGACACCCAATCTGACTTCATTTTCTGTCTCAGCTTGTCATTCTGCATCAGAATCATACTTCAATTCAAGAAAAACGGTCGGATACTAAAATTATATTTTTTTTTCAGAAAACGTAAAAAAAATCGCATTAAAAGCCAAAAAAACGGTTATTTTGCGTCGACTCAGAATATGCGAAAATGGATATGTTGTTCATTTTTTTTTTCTCTACAAGATGGTGTAAGAATCATTTCTGTTGCAATTTGTTTCGGGTCAAACCTCCATTTGCCTGTACTAATCCAGTTGTTGGTAGTAGCGGGCACTAAATTTAAAACAAAAGAAACGTGGTGATAAATCAATAAAAATAAGTGATTAACATATTGCACCAAATACCTTACAAGGTGTAGCTTACTTTTGAAGATATAATTGTCTTTGAAAATTCACATATTGTTAATCGGTAAATTTTTACGCAAGAAAAAGTTTTTTCAAGTTTAATTAATTAGTTTTGTTAACTAATTAGTTTATAAGCCAAAGAACTAATTAGCTTATTTGTTTTCACGGTTCAGTGTGGCAACACTGACCTAAATTAGGAACTCTCTAAAATATCTTAATTATGAAACCTTGTAATTTAAAAACAATTTGGAACTTTCCCTAAAAATTTGGAATTCCCTAAAAATCTTTTAATTTTGAAATAGCCAAAAAAAAATCTTAAAAATTTCTGTTTCCAGGTATGAATAAGACCTAAAATGGTTCTCAGGTAAAAAATTTTTTATTTTAATTTTAATTTTTACTTAGAAAGTTGCTTAGAATTGATTATAAAATCTTAGAAAATTGAAAACTGATTAGAAAATCTTAGAAAATTGTTGTTTTCAGGTATGAATAGACATAAAATGGTTCTCGGGCAATTTTTTTCTAATTTTTTTTTCCTTTTTACTTTTAAGGATTATATTTTATGATTTACTTAATAGTTTCGTATTTCTAATTTGTGTTCGTGGGATTAAACGTGAATTCGTCCAAGTCTCTGTTAAGGGACGTGGTATTGTTTGAGTTCCGTTTTATTTAGTTGTGGCTTCGCAAAAAGTTCAATTTCTTCTTAACTAATTGTTTTGTACAGGGCTTTGGAATCGGTTATAAGCTATACCAGCTTTAACCCTGACTTGAGACATTTTCAATATACCGACTTTGACTCCTGAAATTTAAAATTAATTGCTCTGGCTCCGAGCTGTAATAATCTCCTTTTCGTAAAGGCCTTCTTTCTTCCCTTTTCGTAAAAATTACATAGTTTTATCAAATTCTTTTATAAATATAATTTGAATAGCCCTGTTAATAGCTAATATTTATCTTACAAATTTGATATTATGTTTTGCCAGAGTTTCTGTAGAGTGCAAAAGGGGCATCTCTGTCAATCTATTAAGCATTTTTCTGTCTTTCTGCATTTTATATGTAATGTATTTGCAAATATTATTTGTATATTTTTCATTAGTGATAAAAATAATTGAATAAATTGTTTCTGTACTATTACTGTAGTACTAAAGTGCAAAAAATTTTATTCAATATAATAAACTAACAATACAAATTTTGTTTGTTTGTATTTACTTTTTTTGTTTTTTGTTACTTTGTTTGTTTGTACCACTTTTTATTAGTATTTAAGGGTATCTGGATTGACTCCAGCCTTTATGTGTTTTTTTTGTTACTTTGTTTGTTTGTACCACTTTTTATTAGTATTTAAGGGTATCTGGATTGACTCCAGCCTTTATGTGTTTCGAGAGGAAGAGCGTGCGCAGCTGCGTTGGTGTCAGGCGGCTTGGTATATACATGTATACATGAGCTGTAAACAATTACTACCTATAATCATACTCTATATAATTCTGAATTCCAAAATAAGAAAGTTGATAAATTGTTTAAAGACTTGTGTATCTTTTAAAACTAGCCAGTGCTTTGCACACTAACCGAGCCTTAACTGTCATTGGACTGTCAATTGCTGATTCCACCTTAACTGTCAATGAACGCAACATCAGCAATTTATGTCGTGTCAATGCAATAATATCTATTAGAAACAATTCCATATTACTGTCAAATATATATATATATATATATATATATATATATATATATATATATATATATATATATATATATATATATATATATATATATATATATATATATATATATAATATATATATATATATATATATATATATATATATATATATATATATATATATATATATTAATTTCGCTGTATTAAATCTGGAATAATTTGTCTTATATGTAGATATGAATTTTTTGTCAAGATCGTGCCTATCTTTTTGGGGATTTTGGTTAAAAAAATTACTAAGTATAATTAGAAAACAATCATTTTTATTACCTAGCGACTATTCATCTTTACGGCTAAATAATTTATTTTATGACAAAGACTAGTACGTAAAAAAACAACAACAAAAAAACGAACACTCACCAACCGCGGTGATGTTTGTTACATTCTAAGTCACTTTCATCAAAGCACAAGTGAAATTGTTACTCTTCTATTGGAAAAAAGGTTCACCCAGGATCAAATGTTACTCCTCAAAAAAAAAAAAAAAAAAAAAAAAAAAAAAAAAAAAAAAAAAAAAAAAAAAAAAAAAAAAAAAAAAAAATTATGAAGTATCTTTGGCACATGATTGTAAAGAGTACTTTTACGTGAAGCTTTCCTTAATTATAGTAAATACCCTTAAATTTAAGAATTGGGAAGAGGGAAAACTCACCTCCTACTGGTGAGTTCTGCATTCAAACCTCGTCTATACTTGTAAAATCAAGTGAGTGTTTGTGATTGTATTTTGTCAAAATAAGCTAAGCTAATGAAGCTAGAAATGTGAAAACTGCTGTTTGTCACCTACTGCTACTTTATTTTGCAGACGATCTGGGCAAGGTGGCTTTTTTCTCCCCCTTAGTGGCGGTGTTGATTCTAGTAGTTCAGCCACTCTTGTCTTTTCGATGTGCACCCTAGTTTTCAATGCTGTCGAGCAGGGAGGTAAGTGGAGCTCTCTTGAAAGCTATCAATTAATTTTTGTTGATTTATAGTAGGCCATTTACTTTACTCTAAATTATATTTTACATTGTAAGCTCTAACTATTCCTCAAATTCTATATTTTTTTTGTAACAAAACAATAAGAAAAGAAATCGTTTAAGCCTCATCTTCATCGACACCTTTTCCTCTGCTAGTAGCATTTTTTATAGGTGGATCTTTTTGGACAGCCGACCATAATTGGACAGCCTTCAAAACTTTCTAAGGCTATGATTGGCTGTCCAGTTGAAGCCGGTCCCGCTTCTGCAGGGTTAAGGATTTTTATCGAGACGAGGCTTTAGATGCTCACAAAACATTATGCCAGTTATCAAAAGGATCTAGTAAGCAGGTAATCTTTTACATGACTTAATTAGTAATTTTCAGTGCCAAATTTTCACCTGAAGGAATCAACAGATGTCTGATGAAATCATCCTCTCATCGAGACCGTTCAAGATGGATGTTTAGTTCTGAATACAGCTATTTTCAGCCTTGACGTTTTCCTCATTCAGATAATTTAAGTTTGCCGACGCCTCAGTCTATGCCACTTTGACAGACGGTGGTAAAAGGCCAGGTACTGAATACAGCTATTTTTACCTTGATGTTTCCTCTTTCAGATAATTTAAGCGTGTAATGGACGGTGGTAAAAAACGGGCATGTCAAAAGAACCCAATAATTAGATAGTGTTTTCCGAGTTTAGTTGGTAAATTTGTTTACATTTGTTGAATCTTCACCTGAAAGAATCGAGAGATGACTGAGAAATCACCATCTTATCGAAGCGGTTCGAGCTGGATGCTTAGTGCTGAATACAGCTGTTTTCCAGCTAAATGTTTCCTCACCATAATAATCTAACTAGGGCCCGACCGATATATCGGCCAACCGATATTATCGGGCCGATATGAGGCTTAGTGTCATTATCGGAAATCGGGAAAGAAATATTGGTTATCGGCCGGAACATCAAAAGAACCCAATAAGTAGCTAGTCTTTCACAGGGTTTAATCAGTAAGTCTGTTTGCATTTTTTGAATCTTAATCTGAAGGAATTGACAGATGACTGATGAAATCAACCTCTTATCGAAACTGCTCAAGATGGATGTGTAGCACTGAATACAGTTCTTTTCGAGCTAGCCTCACTTGATAATCTAATTATGTCTTTTGCCTGCGTCTCTGCCTTTGCTACTGTGATAGATGGTGGTAAAGTGCGGAACATCAAAAGAACCCAATAAGTAGCTAGTCTTTCACCGGGTTTAATCAGCAAGTCTGTTTGCAGTTGTTGAATCAACCTGAAGGAATTGAAAGATGTCTGAAAAAATCACCCTCTTAACTAGACGGTTTAAGATGTATATGAAGCGCTGAATACAGCTATTTTCATAATAGACATTTCTTCATTCAGATAATCTAACTGTGATGTGTGCCGACGGTCCTGTCTCTGGCACTTTGAAAGACGGTGGAAAAGGGAAATAAAGTTTCTCAGAAGATGGTGAGTGAATATGGCTGTAAAAAAATGATTATTGACGCCAAACTAAAGCTTGCCTTTAAAGGTAGCAGTTGCTCTTTGATGATTGTGCTGTATGCGCCTCTAGCGCTGTACTGGATCCCTTGAAGCGATGTAAAAGAGGTTTCAGAAGCTCCATAATAAAGCGGGTAGTCATATTGGCTGACATTTACTATGTTTTTTTCTCGTGTCCTTTGTTTCTTTTTACTTCATCTGTTTTACTGTTATTTTATTCTATCAAATTGTAGTATCGTACTTTCTTCCATTCCCCTTGCGTAGTGTATTTTTCCTGAATCGAACTTTTATAATAATATATGATTAGAGAGAATAAAATGAACGGAAATTGTCTCTTATAATAGAGTAGCCACAACCCCCTCTTTAATCTTAATTCTAAATGTCACAGTGTAAGCCCTGAACGTACTTGTAGATTTTGATCACTCAAACTTGCGCTGGGCTATGGTATAATTATAATTTTATTATGTATTATTCTTAAATTTAGGTTATTTTTAACATGATAATAAATACAGCATTTATCTAAATTGCAAGGAAGACCACACTGCCTTTCCATAACAAACAAACACACTTAGAAACAATAGGGAACATTTTTCTCAAGTCAGTGGAATTCAATTCAGTGGATATTTCGGTCCTTTGTCCAAGGGCCGTCTCCAGCCTGGTTGAACTTCGTTGAAGTAATGATGCTAGGGCTGTTGAAAAGTTTTTTTAAAAACATTTTTAGTTTTAAAGTTCGCATTTTAGTGTAATTTATATATATATATATATATATATTTTTTTGTTGGTGTTGTGCTGAAGACGGCTCTTGGACATAGGACCGAAATGTCAACTATTTCATGATGTTTGAAGGATGATAATTGAGGATGTTTTTTCTAAAAATGAAAGCTTGGTTCCCAAATTTAGAACATAAAATGATTCAAATACACCCCACAAAGCATGGGATGGATGAACCGCCGCAGCCTTTTCGTTTTTAGTCTTTAAAATTTTAATTCTTTTGAGTAGTTGCAGTTGCAGGTAAGTCATCCTTTAGTTTTTTAGCGCGATTAATATATAAATGGAACTTCAACGACCCTTAGAAACCGAGTTTCTAGTACCTGATGCCTGAGTTTTAGCCAATTAAAACCGATCTTATCAAACAGTTCGTTACCACGAACTGTTGTAAGAAGTGACGCGGAACAATAGTAATCTAAACTCTAAATAATAGAATTTTGATACCAATAGGTACATCAAAAGAATCGACTTATTATGCTGATTCCAAATAAATAAGATTCATTAAGTTTACTGTTACTCATCATAAGCTTCGAGCCTGAGAAAATTTGCCTGATTTTCAGGAAAGGGAGGTAACCATCCCCTCTAAAAGTCAAGGAATCTTAGTGAGAATCACACAATCAGATTCAGAGTATCAAAGAACCCTATTGTAGAGGTTTCAAGCTTCTATCTACAAAAATGTGGAATTTTGTATTTTTTGCCAGAAGAAAGATCATGGATGCATATTTTTTTTTTTTACTTTTTCCCCAGGATGATTGTATCGAACGAATGGTCCTAGAAGATCGGCAGGTGGCTTATTCGAAGGGAAATTAAAAGTTCTAGCGTCCTTTTGTAAGTGACCAAAAAGATGGGAGGGCGGTTAGCCAAAAAACAAACAGGGACTATTCCGTATATGAAAGGGGCTGACCCCTCCTCAATACCCCGTTCTTTATGCTTAAGTTCTTTATTACTTTAAACAGCTTCTTATTCTAACTAAACGGCCCTTATGTTTCAGGAGTCGTTCTTAAAGAGTTGTGACAAAAAGTCAAACTTTAACGTAAATAGCGGAGTATTGAAGAGGGGGAGTCCCTTGCATATACGGAATAATTTCTCTTTATTAGTTTTAGTGTTCAGTTTTAATATTGATCCTTACTTTCAGTTGAAAAAAAAAACTTGTTTTATTATTTAATCTTGAAAAGCACTGATAGAAATAAGCTTATTCTTTATATATAATGCAGGTAAAAATGGTTCTACTTGTCAACCATAACCTAACAAATAGGTTCATAGTTTGTGCCTTTTTATGGTCTACACCTTATACAATGATTTGAAATTTGTGGTAGATGGCGGGGGGGGGGGGTGTCAAAGCCTCTTCATTTCCATAATTACTTGGCCGGCTGGCGGAATTCTTTGAATAAAACCTGGTCAACCGCTATAGTTATGGTCCCGGGTGTCTGGCTCGATCGGAACTCTCTTTGTGGTTACGTTCTTTGGTTACCCTCTTTGTGTCCTTTGTCATTTCTGTGTGGTTAGTGTCCAAAGAGCGAAATTAAATTTGGTGGGGATTAGCTGCTAAAACATTTTGCATCTCTAAAAGATTCGAGTTGGATCCTTTAAACGTTGTCGCTTGTGTCAAATTGGGATCGTTAAGTCACAGTTGATGTAACACTTCATCAAAACTTGGTACCGGAGGTCTGCATTTATTTTGTATTTGCTGTGCAACTCCCTTTTTGGGATTATCAGTACTGGTGTTGTGGGAATGGCTTTCATGTTTGGCTGCGTGTTTTCAAATTTCGCATTTGTATTGCAGAATTTTCCTCCTCTATCCTAGCGAATGATGGAAATTAAATATCTACCTGGAAAAATGTGTCCTAGCTTTTGAGAACATGTGCCTTTAAAGGATCCTGAACATATATTGGCAGGAAAATGTCACCAACATAGAAGTCCGTCAGTGAACGGGTCAGCCATTAGCTAGTGACCTCCTGATGCGTAAGAGATGGACTTACCTTGGTCATGTACTTCGTATGCCAGAAGGTCGACTCCCAAAAACATTATATGAGTGGCGCTCCGAGGGGAGACGCAAAAGAGGCTGACAAAGACACATTCTATGACGGCAGTACGACCGGGACCTGAGAAGCGCAGTGCTGTGTATTTAATCACAGTGGGAAGATGTTACGGCTGCAGCTCAGTCCCGAGATATCTGGTGAGGCTTTGTAAGACGCCCTGTGTGCCATTCCTGGCTTTGAAGGGTCTAAGGTAGGGGATTTGTATTAATTCAGTGTATGTCTTTTGAATCTCGATAGAGTCTTTAGCTAAGACCTCGTTATATATAACAGTCGCGTTTATGTTGATACATCCATCTGTCTAGAACAATAAGGTGGCGAGACTTATTTTTAATAGATTTTTTTTTTATAAAAGTTTCTACAGGCGCAAACTTGACTATGCAGCGACCAGAGCTATCAGGTTTGTTCGAATAACAAATCTGTAAATTTGACGTAAGATATAGAAATGAAATACAGAAATTTAGGGGGTTTTGATACAAGCTGACTTTAGATGTTAAACATCATTGGATGACATCCTTTTAAATAACATTTTCTTTTTAAATAATATCTTCTTAGAGAATTTTTTACATGACATATTTTGGATATCATCTTACGTGACGTCTTTTTAAACATCTTACTTTAGATATTAAACCTTTACCTTAGACATTAATGCCTATCTACCTTAGGTAGAACTAAGGTAGATAGGCATGGACTAAGGAATTAAAATCGGGTTGGTGGACTGTGATGAAAAAGTTGAGAGATATGGCTCATTGAAAAAAAGCCAAGACAAATAGTCTGAGTGAGAAGTAAAGCTGGCGTAAGCCCCGCAATTTTTTATAGGAAAGCTGATTTACTGAATTCACTGTTTTTTTTTTACATTTAGATCTGGGTAAGTGTTTCAGGGGGCTGCCCGTTTTTTTTTCGTTTTTTTTTTTTGTAAAATTCCTTAGTAGGCTGCAGCTACTGCTGGGACCACGATCAAGTATATTTCCTTATAGAAATTTATTTCTACAGGGTACCCCCACGCTTAGTGAATATTGTATATCTGGAATCAATGTAAGAGGTATATCATTTGTTTGTTTGACTAAATATTCTCTCCTATATCTTTTTTTTTTTAATTCTCGTTTAGCATGGGACACGGTTCGCTCTTTACTAGGTGAACACTAATTTGTAAATTTAGTTGTATATATGATATCAAATACCTTCTTTTTTTCTTCTATTCCCTGTTATAGACACACAAGCCCTATTAGATGTTCGTCGTATAGTTGGAGATGGCAGTTATAAGCCAAACAGTCCAAAGGATTTGTGCAATAAGCTGTTTGTAACTTGTTATATGGGCAGCGAGAATTCTTCCAGGGAAACCCGCGAAAGAGCTAGCGATCTAGCAAGAGACATTGGAAGGTAGACCCTTTTTGTATTTTTTGAGTAAAATTACTGAGAAATAGGGTGTTTACTTGTAAGAAATCCCGTGACTCAAAACCTTTTTGCTCTTTTTACTGGCTTTAAATCTCATACAGGAATCTCATAAGGTGTATATGTGCAAACTCAAGTTCTTTAGGAAATTAAATATGTCAGAGCCTTTTTTCATAAATACGCCCCACAAAAACGTCGAGCTGAAGCTTCTGGACCATTATATTGGTTAGATATACCATCAGATTAGGTTAGATTAGCTGACATTCATATCTTGGGGGTACCTGATAACACTTACTGCTTACTAAACTTACAAGAGACTCTTTAGCACTATGGAGCATATCAATCTTATAAAGAAACGTATGGCTGCAAAGACTGAGTCGTCAAAATGAGGTAGAATTTAAGTCTCTATTCTTTTTATTATTTTAAAATTTTCAAACTGGAACTGATCAGGTTTTAAAAAAGATAAGAATATTTACTTCCCTCACTGACATACGCTTACGAAAATGAGTCGCGGACGAAATCTAATAAAATTAAAATACACTTTTTACAGTGGAATTATAGGAAAGCAATCTCTTTTGGCAGGCTATTCTGGATCAAAGTGCAACACCATGAATCACCCTAGCTGAGACGATGAGATGCTTGACTTGTAATCCCGTGTCCTTCGGGAGATGGATTTGAGTATCGATGTAGCAAATTCTAGCACTTGGGGAAGAACAGGTCAGTAGTGTGAGTTGGCAAGCTCTGCCACCATGAGTCTGGGAAGCTTACGGATGAACAAATTCCTACGTAACTTCTGTATTTCAGACGTCTGGTGAGGCAGAAAAACGTCTGGTCCTGCTGCAATTTTTAGTAATAAAGTGGGAAAGTGGAAAATTTCGTTTTTCTGGCTAACGATTTCTTTTAAAGTAAATAAAGCTTACTGTTTATGCACCGGCAAGCTAAGCTTCTTTTTGAGCCAGGCTCCTCACTTCAATTTGGCTTAGACGTTCGACGTATACAAAACAGTAATTATTGCTAAATCGGATTGACAAAAAAAAAATGCTGGAGTACCCGACATTATTAGCGTGCAAAAGTCCAAAAGTAGGTAAATCAGAGGAAAATACGCACTAACGTGCTCTATTAAAGTAGAAATATTTCCTATGATAGACAAGGAATATTTTAATGTTTCTATGAATTCATTGGTTATGCTTCGAAAAGCAAGGGTTATTCATCTGAAATGAAAATAACCTGATGGGATATTTAAATATCCCAAAATTTCTCTGTACAATATTGAAATGGTTCTAGGAGTTTACCCCCCCCCCCCGGGAATTTTATTTGAGTTTTATTTTTTTTATTTTCCGTAGGGGGAAGGAATTTTGGTACTTGTGTATTATACGCCACTCACTCAAGTTTACGCTGTGTAAAATTCGAGAGCACACGGGTTTTTTCGTTAGTTTCTTTGTTACTTTAGAAATAAATTTGGGCTATAGATTTGCAAATTAGGGGGGGGGGGAGTAAAGTATTACGGTCTGCAAACAAAATGTGTTTGGTACAATTATTCTGCATATTAGATAGATGGATAATAAGTATATTTTAAAGCCAAATATACGTCCATGAACACAGTAAAATAACATAAATGAATGGCACAAATAACAAACTTTGATGAGCAATCATCATAAAACACTTAAGTGAAATACTACGTTAACCTAATAATAGTACTTAATAATTAATACTTGGAAAAAGGGGCATTACAAAAAAATCTTAACACTTGGAAAAAACACTTAAATAAAACATTACATTTACTTTATACTTTTTTTCTATAGTTAGTTAAAAAAATTAGTTAGTACCCCCCCCCCCCTCCTTATGTGCAAATATATAGCCCAAATTATATGTTTCCCATATATTCTGTCACTTGTCTTTGTCTTGTCTCGCGCTAAGCTTAAAAAAAAAACTAACGAAGAAGCCGGTTTGTTCTCGAGTTTACACAACGTAAACTTGATGGAGTGGCCCATAATACACAAGTAACAAAACTCCTTTCCCCTACGGAAGGTAAAATAAATAAAACTCAAAAAAATTCTCAAATTTGGAAAGCCTTATTTTCCACGGAGGGTATTTACCGGGGAGGGGAGGGTTTTTCGCGGGGGAGTATTTTCTGTGGGAGGGTATTTTCCGGGGGATAAACGCCGGCCACCTATTGAAATATAGCTATGCATTCATTGTTTGTGCTTTTTGAGGCAGGACCTGTCCATCTAATGGGAAAAATAACTTGATGGACTTTTTAAATATCCCTAAACGTCCTTAAGTAATATTTGAATACTTATTTTGATTTATTGTATATGATTTTAAAAGTAGGGGTTGTTCATCCTATATGACAAAAGTGGGTTTGTCCGGAAAGTAATAGGACTGATTTTCTTCCGCCGCGACTGTACTTCGGAGTGTGCACGTGCCGACTGGATTTGGTAGAGGGCGTTCCTAGCTAACTAACGAACGGCTGGTCAGTTTTCTCCGAGCTCCTGGAGAGTCAGGACAGGCATTTTTGCGTGACATGTTTCTGTGAGTGGTGCAAGCCGAAAATGCAGTGTTCGTTAGAGCAGAAGTACGCGATTAAATTCTATATGAAACTCGGTAAATCTGCCACAGAGACGTTTGTTATGATCAAGCAGGCTTTCCCAGATGTTGCTTTAGTAAGAAATGGTGTGTTTCGGTTGCACCGGCCTTTTTAGAGGGCCGGGAAGAGGTCGCCTATGAAGATCGTGCTGGAAGACCTTTGACCAACACCGACAGTGTGACTCGTGTGCGCAAAGTTTTTTTTTTAACTCGGACCGTCGAATAAGTATTCGTTTAATTGCCCAAATGTTAAATTTACCAAATCTGTCGTTCATGACATTGTGACGGTGCATTAGAACATGCGCAAGATGTGCGCGAATATGGTCCCAAAATTTCTTACTGACGACCAGAAATTGCGGCAAGTGGAAGTGTGCCAAGAAAATTTGAACATTTTTGAAAGTGACTCCCAATTTTGAATTATATAATCACAGGTGATGAGTCCTGGATCTTTGAGTATGATCTAGAGACAAAGGGGTAATCCACCTGTGGATTAAGCAAAAGTGTTTAGTAGGATCATTTTGTTAGATTTCTCTGAAAAGTGATATTTTTTTATTTTTATGTACCAAGGATATCAGATTAAAAAGATTTATTGCACCCTGAACCCATCTTTAGGTCTATTCATGCCTGTAAACTGCAATTTTATAAGATTTATTTTTGGTTATTTCGAAATTATAAAGTTTTCATAATTTCGTATTAACGTTATCACGCTTTTGTCAGTGTTGCTGTGTTGGGCAGTGAAAACAAACAAGCCAAATTAATTAGCTAAATTTGGCAACGCTTTTTGTTCGTAAAATTCAAATATTAACAATCTGTTTGTTTCCAGAGGAAACTACACATAACATCTACACCATTTAAGCTGTTTCGTGCCATACATTTTATTATTATTGTTTTATTATTAGTATGGGTGGATTCGCTAACTGAGCCGAAGCTCAGGCCACAAGGGTTTATTACTTCAATCCATCTCACCCCAGAAAAGGAAGTGACCAATCAACAATTTAGGGACTAAGGAAAAATTTGCCTATTCTTATCATATACATATGTCACTTGTCACTTCGATTCTTAAACGTGGGAAAGATCTGACTAATTGCGCATCATATAGACCTATTACGGTAGCTTGTTCGCTGAGCAAAGTTTTTGAATATGTCCTGCTTCCTGAAATTCTTCCAAATGTTGATTATGTGTCCAATCAATTTGGGTTTAAACCAAATATTGGATGCCAACATGCGCATCGAATTCTTACTTCTTTTTTAATTCAAGCACAAAAAGATGGATCTGAAGTTCATTTATGTGCGTTAGATATTTCAAAAGCTTTTGATTCGGTTTGTCACAGCCAACTATGGTATTCTCTTACCCAGCTTGGAGTGAATTCATCTGTTATATGTGTCCTTCGTTTTTGGTATGCCAATTCATATGTTCGACTTCGGTCAGGAGAGATCTTTTTTGGTAATATTCCAATTCGGTCTGGACTTAGGCAGGGAGGGGTTCTGTCACCATACCTTTTTAATGCTTGTTTATACCCTGTGCTTTCTCGTATTTTTCCGTCGTGTTTTACGGGTCTAACTAATTTATCTTATATTGCTTATGCAGATGATTTATTACTTATTAGCCGTTCAAAATTCACGCTAGCTAAGTCTACCCAGTTTGTTTCTAAGCTTTTGAAAAAAATTGGCCTCGTGCTTAATGCTGAAAAATGTGAATATTTAGTTTTCAATGCTAAAAACCCAAGTAGTGATTTGAGTTGTAGTTCTTTTTCAGTTAAGCTGGCTCCTGCGTTGCGTTGGCTCGGGATTAGCATCTGCTCTTCTATTTCAGCTATCCGTGCTAGTGCACTTGCAGATATTAAGAATAAGCTTAAAGCAGGTTATGCTAAAATTGTTCCGAATCGCGGCCGACATTCTCGTAAGGCATTGGCTAAACTCTATTCTACGTATTGTGACCATTCCATTCTTTTTCTATCAGGTTTGTGCCCATTTTTTAATAATAATGATATGCAGGATATTAGAGTTTTGTATTTCCGTTATTGTAAATATCTTTTGTATTTGCCTCGTTGGTATAGAAACCGTAAGATAATTCGAATGTTTAATGCAACTGATATATTGACGTCATATAACAAGTTGGACTCCAAGGTAAAAGATGAGGCCTGCAAGCGGTTGGGTCCTTTTCATCCTCTTGTGCGATTGTTTTGATTTGTATTTGTAGTTTTTATATTGATATTGTTTTGCATGTGTTTTGTTTTTGTATGTCTTTACTTTTTATTTTCTTTTGTTACTCCACTTTTTTATAATCGTTAGTGGGTCAAAAATAAATTATTATTATTATACCTTGTCAGCTGTCGGACCTTGCCCTCAACAACTACATCTTCCAAATTAATACCCAATCTATGAAATATCTCCAGCCGGTTTCTGAACCTGGTCGTGCATTCTTCTATTAGATGCCTTCCTGTTTCCTCGGCTCTCTTGACATTTTTTTGCAAATTGAGGAACCTTTTTTTTTCAATTTTAATAAAAAGGCTGTAAATTCCCAATTCTTGTAATGGCTTCAATAACCCTTCTTATTTCGGGCTTTTCAACGGAAAAAGATGTTTGGTTAGCGTAAGATGACCAAACATTGAGTTTACTTCCGAAACTTTGAAAATTACTTCCTTTGTTTCTTATATCCGATTATTCTGTTCCGTACTCTCAAGAGCCTATCTCCTTATAGCAGCTTTCCAGCAGCTTTGATAGATGGAAATGAAGGGTTCCGGTCCGTAACTAGTCATTGATGAGCCTGCCTTAGCTGCTTCATTTGTCAACTCAGAACCTGTGATCTCAAAACGGGGCCCACATCAGGTTAATACTGTTACCGTTGGGTGTTAGTCTGTTTAAGGCTTTATAGCACTCCAATTCATTTTTCTGTCTGCTCTTAAGGACTAAGAGCTGTGCTTGGTTAACAGGTGTCATACAAGTGTTCCTGTCTGTACTTTTTAATTGATCCAGTCTTATAGTTGCGTTTTCTATCCCAAATATTTCATTCTGGAATACCTTTGCAAAGTCCCCCAGCTGATAACTTGTAATTTCTTCAATGCCCGCATCTTTCATGGATCTTTCATGGGTTTGCGAACCATCTGCATAACAAATTATTTAGTTATTTTAACGGTGTAGTGCGATTTCTTGTTCTATTGTATTCATTGTCTTTACAATAATTAAAATTGTCTCGTTGGTTTTACTGGGATGGCATTATTGCTTGGGCATCTTTAACTCCCTAGACTTAAGTAGTGAATTGCAGGCTGTGCCCACTTGGCTTTTCGGTTTCTCCCTCCGTAACAGTTGTTTGAGTCCATTGAGCAACAATTTTCAGGCCAAAAGCACTTTTTGTTAATTCTTAATCTATAAATTATTTATAGGTTGAAGTCCTACACATAGTTCCATGGATGCCGTAGCAGTTCCATAGTACACTGATTCGATCATTAGGCGGGCAAGCCTTTGTACCCTTCTTAAAGGGTTCATAGGTGCCTGAACTTTGGCCGAGTTGATCCAGACCACTACATCATACGACAGCAAAGACAGAACAAATCAAAGAGCCCCTAGTCCCCCATTTCCATGTTCAGAGAATTTGCCAAAACATTATGGATTGTTCCGTCCTACACTTCTGTGTATATTTCTATAGGGGAAAATGTGGCAATGATCAGTGTATATTGGTATGCAAAGAACCTTGCCGAATGTTCTCCTGTGGTCTTGACTGCGAGAATGAATGTCCAAAAGTGTACCTGCTGGCTAAACATCGTCCGCATGGTAAAAGGAAATTGCACCTAAAGCAGTGAATAAATTGTATAAAAAACAAGATATCAGAACAGCAAATCGCTTACTAAGGGTTACCCCCCCCCCGAATGCAGTTGAAGCTCACATCTCCGAGCAAGAATAACAGCAAATATCTAATAGCCCTCCTCCACCTTCTGTAGATCCTAACTACCAGCACCCCAAATAAGATGGCAAGTAAGACCACATGGACCCGTTTTCAAAATCGAACAATCTTTCCGCCGGCACACCAAAATATTACTTTCCACTTTCGAACGAGAAACAGATTTTCAGTGCTCATCGAGTCGCTAGTCTAATACAGCCCTTCTTTGATATCTACCGCTCTACCCCACTACCACAAATTAAAATTTATTCCATGAAGAACTGCCACCACTTAGAAATCAACAAAAATAATACCTTCAGCGCTGACTGAAAGTAGAGACCCTGCAATACAAATGATTGACAGTCCCTTCTGATCACATTTTTTACATTTTCTGTATATTCAATTAATGGGCTAATTAATTATGAACTCTGTCATTTAACACGTCTCGAAAAATAAAGATTCTTTTGAGATAAATTCTCTGAATTTGGTATTCAACAGTTTCGTTAATTTGGTATTCAAACTAATCTTTCAAATACTATCGCTACTTTACACGTGGGGTAAATTTTTCTGGTGAGAATTTTCAGGGAATTTCCCCTGCAGGGGGGGGGGGAGAGATTTTTCATATTAAGTTGAAATTAACTGGTATATCTTTTTCTAGTTCTTTGCCTATGTAATCAATACAAATTAAATAGAAACTTATATAAAAGTACGATAAAGGACAATTTTACACAGTCTGAGATTAACTCTACTCTGCAAACGCATGACGTTTGAAAAAAATCGACGTTTGCGTTTATTGATTCAATGCAGTATCGTGTTTTTCGATTCATGGACTCGATTCCCCAATGAAAGGAATTTTTCCGCGGGTTGGATTTTTTTGGGACAGAATTTTCCTTTGGAGGGGGATTCTCCGGTAGGAGAATGGTCCATGGGGGAATTTTCTGTTTTTTTTCAAATTCATTTAAATTTAAAAATACATTTGCTATTAGAACGCAGAGGGAATTTTCCGTAGGGAAGGGAGAGGGCAATTTTCTGCGCAGGGGGAGTTTTCCACAGTAAGAAATCTTCCTTGAATTACTTTCTTTTAAGATCGCAACGTCGTACGACGCGCCATTTGTTTGCTTGGTCTTTAGAGTCCCGCATTGCCTGATTAGAGTTGTAAGTTTGTTACATTTTAATGAACTCTCTCCCCCTGTTTGTTTTTTCTATTTTTTTTTTTATAAGTAAATGCTTTGAATCGTGTGTAATTAAATATTTAATAATATGTATAAATAATATTACATATTTAATAAATATGTAATTAAATAAATTAAATATTTTATAGTCTATTTCTCATATAGTTTAATGTTTACAAGTTAGTTACATAATCTCCCTCCTTTACAGGTCATGGAACCTTTGTGGGAATTTCTGATTTTACTTATTAAATGATTTTGTTTTTTGTTTGAAATATATCTTATTCGGATTCTAAAAACAGGTTTTCAAAACAGCTGTTTTGCCAGAGAAGTACAATATTTTCCCCAGATTTTACATTTTTTATGTGTCTGTGATTTTCTATAGAGAGGGCTGAATTTGTTAGAGGCGCAGTTGGAAAAATCTTTTATTAAATGTCTAAATTTCAGCTACCACTTGAACATAAGTATAGATACGGCAGTTTCGGCAGTGTTATCTATCTTCTGTTTAGCCACTGGACGAACCCCTCAGTTTCATAGCAAGGGTGGAGGACCGAGAGAAAATTTGGCTTTGCAAAATATTCAGGTATGTAAGTTTGTCAGAAATGCATAGAATTAATAATAGGATATCTACCAAGGAAAAACCGATGTGAAAACCGAATGAAAACGTAAAGAAAACCAAACTGAATTTATAAATTTTTAACAATGCATAAAATAAATAGTAATATATTAATCAAGTAGGTTTGACTAAAAAATTCCAAATAATACTCAAGTAGGCTACAGCATAAAATGAGAACTAAAACTGAATGTATGAACTTTTCAGCGATGCATAAAACAAAGAGTAATATATTTATCAACTAGTTTTGATTCAAATACTTCGAATAAACTCAAGTAGGCGACAGTATAAAATGTAAACTGAAAACTAAACTGAATTTATCAATTTCTAAAAACTGAAAACTAAACTGAATTTATGGAATTTTGTAGTGATGCATAAAGTAAACGGTAATATATCTATCAACTAGTTCTAATTTAAAAACTTTAAATGATACTCCAGTAGGATACATTATAAAATGAAAACTGAACTGAATATGTTAATTTTTCAGAAATATATAAAATTAACGATAGCATATTGTTAATCTAATTTTTTAAATTGTTGATTTTAAATGTGCTTATATATAATGCTGATTTATGTCAATTACATTGGTACACCAATTGTATTTTAGTTACGCTATACGTATTGTTGATTTTATGTACTTGAATAAACTGGCCAAATGAAGCCGATCTAAATGAAAAATAAACTGGATTCATGAATTTTTCGTAAATAAATAAATTTAACAATAGTAAATCTAGTAATCAGCCTTGATTCGAAAGTCTGAATAAAGCAAGTCAGTAAAATATAAAATGAAAGCCAAACTGATTTTATTTTAGAAATGCATAAAATTAACAATAGTATATTGTTGATTTTTATTTTATAAACTGTTAATTATATTTACAGACATGTTTACATATATTGCTGGTTTATGTTTGTTACATTTGTATACCAAATGTATTTTAATTACATGTATTGTTAATAATATGTATCTCAACGAACCGGCCAAAGGAAGCTGACCAAAGGAATCAGCCTTGATTCAAAAGTCTTAGTAAAGCAAATCATCAAAATATAAAATGAAAGCCAAACTGAATTTATGAAGTTTCCATCCCCCGCTCACATGCCCTGTTTAGCTGCCCTACCCTAAAGACATCTAATCCAAGTTATGAAGTACCCAATTTGTTCAAAATAGAATGGAGGTCAAATTACTATGATTCCGGGGATTGCATAATCTCCCACAGCCCCTGGAGTGAGGGTTGTAAGTTGCCCATTGTTTAAATATAAGGCAGGTTTTCGGTATATTATGATCATCTTACGAAGGATGGCTTAAATTTTCGGAAAGGTCACTGCTAGTCCTGTTGCTATTCACCTTGTTGATGTCGTGAATAATTATTTGGAAAAGGGTGAAATTCCCTTCACAGTGTTCTTTGATTTAAAAAAAAGCTTTTGATATACTGGATTTAGTGTTTTATCGCAAAGATTGGAATTTATAGGTATAAACGGACCGTGTTTAATAAACTTTTAAAGGCTATCTTGATCATTCTAGAATTATCTGAGAAATTGTGTCTACCCACGAAAGCAAATTTTGAACCAAGAGGTCACTTTGTAGGTCTACTTTGGAGCTAAAAAACTAACTTTAATATTGTCACCTTTAATGTTAGATAAAAGGAATCAAATAAATATTATAAGGGTTAAATAAAAACAAAAATAATCATATGATCCAAAAATAATCAGATAAAAGATAGATAAAAAAGATTCGAACAGGCTTTCGAATTACGCAACTATGTTGATTTTTTTTTTATTAAATAAACTGAAAAAATAAACCTTACTTATCCTCTCATTCTTAATGCTAATCATTGTAGTTGAATCAAGCTTTGTTATTGTTTACTCATTTGACATGACCAGTTAGTGAGGCAATAACCCTAGCAATACAATTTTATCAAAGCTAGTTTATCTTGGTTAAACTTTACCAACTCGAATTAAAACTAAACTAGTTAAACTTGCTCAAAAAATTGAATCAATGCAATAAGCAAGCGATATGAAATAAATCCGAAAAGATTTAGGGTATTAAGGTAAAAATTTCAGAATATGTTGAGAGGGTTGTCAAACAAAATCAAAACACGCTATATGCAGGATAGCTATCAAAAGGGTGTAACAGGAATCTCGGAGAAACGGCTGAGGGTATTAAGTTTAAACTTTCAGGATGTGCTGAAGGGCGTTAAGAATGGCCGGAGGGTAACCAGTCCCTCCTTTCGCCTTTTTTAGGTACTCCCTCTCCTCAACAGTGATCAAAGCTTGAAACAACTATGTTGTTCAAGCTAGAAAAAAGGTCTAATAGCTATGCTTCCTGGTATGCCATGCGCCCCACAACCCTGGTTAAGGGTTGTAAATTATCCAATTTGCCCATTGTTTGCACGCATGATTTATCATAAATAATTTCTGAGACCACAATGGTTAATCATGATAAAACATAAAATCGCGAAGAAAGAACGAGGACAATAAACAGCCAGTGAAAAAATTGAAAAATTATGCAAATATTTCGGTCAAGACCTCTGCTTGACCGTCTGACTGGGTAGTGATGTTTATAGAATTCCCTGTTCTTGTGGCTGTTTTTATGTTCGTAGAACCCAACAGCAATTAGGGGGGAGGTTATCGGAACATATGGCCTCAATCGACAAGGCCATGGGGTTACGCCAAAGGCCTGAGGTTTTTGATTCCGCCTTGGCTCAACATGTGTACGACAATTCAAACCATTTCATTTTATTTGACAACCCCTCCATTATTGCCCCCGTTAAAGGTCTCATGCAAGTTTTCAGGGAGGCACATTCACTGAGAGGTAGCTCTCAATAGGGACACTTGGGAGACTTTTCTTAGTTCCATTTATGATGAAATTATTAATTCTGATCGTTTTTACATAGATCCACAAAATTATGTTGTGCAATCAGACAGAATCTCTGAAAATAATCTACCTGGAAGCGATTAGCCTTTAAGAGTGCTTTACGTAAGATGAAATTGTGAAATGCCATTTAGAATTGTGTTTTTTATTCAGTAACCCTTTCACCGTTACTGTGAAAGGGTCATTCTATTTTACTTTTGCCTTTTGTTTTAAGGTTTGGTTTTTTAAATTTCTTATCTGTTTTATTCTGCACTGAGGACAGTCAAGCGGAGGTCTTGACCGGAATACTTGCATAATTTTTCACTGGTTGTTTATTGTCCTCGTTCTTTGTTCGCGATTTTATGTTTTGTCATGAAGATAGAAGAATGTTTGGTTCTCTTTGTGTCCAAAAAGGCTAAGGGTTTTAAGGTGAAGCTTCGGGAATGCTAAGCGGTATGTAAAACTAATAATTGAAAGATCCAATAGCTCTGTTTGGTGACCGGACTGCGGATTTTTGTAAATGGTTCTTACCTACCTTTTTGTTCAACTACTTTTAGGGGGTCTGATTTTATTAATACACCTTCTTGGATCTCTAAAGGGTCCAATAATCTCCGTTTGATGATCTGACTGAGGATTTTTGTAAATGGTTCTTACCTACCTATTTGTTCAACTACTTTTATGGGTCCGATTTTATTTAACACACCTGTTTAATTAATAAACTACTTCTTAATTTGAATTTATTTAATAAATAATTTAGCACCCTCTTCAGACTAATTTCCCGTAAATCGCACTGTTGTCCGAAGTACCGTGTTGTATTTTTACCAACACTGCCGTAAAATTCATTTTAGCCACAGTCCAGAGGACTTTTTTCTGTATTCAGAATGCAGTTCTTTACCTTGTCCTTATTTTAGGCTCGTATAAGAATGGTTCTTGCCTACCTCTTTGCTCAATTAGTTCTATGGGTTCGAAATAGACCCGGTGGTCTTCTTGTTCTTGGCTCTGCTAATGTTGATGAAGCTCTTAGAGGATATATGACGAAATACGATTGCTCTTCTGCTGATATTAACCCAATTGGGGGTATATCTAAAATAGACCTGAAGCGCTTTCTTCATTATGCATCGAAAAGGTAACGTTTTTTTTATAAATATTAAAAAAAGAAACAATAAAGAAAATACTACAATGGAAGTAAATAAAATGGAATTAAACAAAAGATCTAAGAAAAGCCAAAAAGAAATGGAAAAATCCAAAATCAAAGAAGAATAAAAATGAAAATGAAATCAATATATAGAATCACCACCCATGACCGAACCACGGAAGCAGAAATATTAGAATTAATTCCATTTTCAATTCGTTTTGTAATTTGATTGCCAGTTGCTTCTGTGCTGTCATAGACAGCAGAATTTTAGATTATTCAATTTTAATGTTTTCTACGTCCTTGATTTGGTCAAATAAAACAACTTGTTCGAAATACATACATTGTTAGGTAAGGCGTAAATGACGTTCGGGCCTTTAAGGGGGGTGGGGGTATAGCCGTGCTGTAATTGGTGATAATTTATTTTTTGCTGTAAGATTTTAACTCTAAAATGGGGTATAGCCATGCTGTAATTGGTGGTAATTTATTATTTGTTTATTCGAGCAATAGTGGCGGCCTGGCATTGTTCCCAATACATTTTCATAAAACGAAAATTCTCGTGTAGAGATCTTCACACATTACCTACTTGTTGCGCATACATTACTCTATTTATAATACGGCCAATCCACCTTCCCGTCACTGACCTGAGGCACCCCTTGTTTAAGATTTTACTCTATCCTTGGTTGGGGTGGGGATATAGCCGTGCTGTAGTTGGTGATAACTTATTATTTGTTTATTCGACAAATAGGGGTAAATACACAGTTGCTGTTTCTGTTATGTTAGTTATATTTACCTTCATAAATAATTTTATAAATAGTTCACGTTCGTTTCAAGTTTGGGTCATGGTATGACTATTTCTGATTGTGTTACATTTTGATATGGCTCTTTGTTTTTCTGTGAAACTTTTTTTTTTAATTGGTCAAACCCAGATTGTCAAAAATTTAATGTCATGCGTAGTTTCCATATTTCGGGAGGGTTTATGGTCTATTATTTTTTTGCATTTGTTTGTACGAGAGCAATAAAAAAGTGTTTGTTTTTATAACTTTAGTACATAAATTGTTAAAAATCCCGTTTGTTTTTTTGTCAAATAGCTTTGGAGATTGGCGAAAACTGATGATGGAATCTCTTGGAGTGGTTCGCCAGATTTGCATCTGTTTAACTCAAAAACACCCTTCTGTTTCGCTAGTAGCTTTGGAGTTCAGCCAAAACCAAACGAGGAGCTTGCAATTCCCTGGAGTGTACCATGTCTTAGTTTACACAATTTAAAAGACATTTCGGTAAAATTAGTTTTAGAAGCCCAGTGGAGAGGGAAAGGGCAAAAGCTGTCATTGTCCCAGGGGGGCTGAAAAAACTCAGACATCGTTCTGATGCCTGAATTTTGAAATTGAGATGCCCTCTCAATTTGTAGCCCTTAGGAAATTATTAGCCTTTAGGAAATTTGTCTTTCCTAAATTTACCTTTATAAACAGAACTACATTTTCCTCTTCACTTCTTAGTCTCTAGGTTTTATGAACCTTCAGCGTTTACCTACGCCAGAATGTCTTTTTTTTTGAAAAGAGGGCTAAATTTTGGAAAGCACAAAAATAGTCGAATTATGTTGAAAACCGATGTCTCGCGCACACGCCTTATCATAACGTAAATCCACAGACTTTTTTCTAGGAGAGGGGGCAAATTTCTGGCAAAATAAACATTGCCAGAAAAATACCATATTTTTTATAAATATTTTATTCTTAGTGCTCTTTTTGTATATTTATGAGCTACTAGGGGGGAGGGGCTATGGTCCCGTTCGTCGCTCTGGGTGCCTTTGCCACATGGGGTCTAAACCTTGGTAAGAAGTAACTTGCTAAAAAAAGAGGGGAATTGCATTCGATTTATTTTAATTTGGGCTGGAGGGATTAAATTGTAAGCAATATGAAGGATCGGAAATTTATGAAATTGAAAATTTAGGAAAAATTTCCAAATCTTGATATATCAAGGGGGAAAGGCCCGATGTCTCGCGCACACGCCTTATCATAACGTAAATCCACAGACTTTTTTCTAGGAGAGGGGGTTGATAAATACTGCCAGAAAAATAACATATCTTTATAAATATTTCATTCTTAGTGCTCTTTTTGTATATTTATGAGCTACTAGGGGGGAGGGGGAGGGGCTATGGCCCCGGTTTCTTCGCTCTGGGTCCCTTTGCCTCCTGGGCTCTAAACCTTGGTAAGAAGTAGCTCTTGCTAAAAAAAAGAGGGGAAGTGCGTCCGATGTATTTTAATTTGGGCTGGAGGGATTAAATTGTAAGCAATATGAAGGATCGGTGGGACAAAGTCCTGTAGGTTGCATCTAAGACACGCAAATCATTTGAGTCCTAGTTTACAATTGCTCCTCCTCATGATCTTAGGAGGGAATATTAAAAAATTCTGGAAACAACCTTAAAAAATTCTAAAGCACTTTTTATATGGTTCCTAAAAGCGATTTGCTTTAATTTTCCGCCCTTCTAATGTGCAAATATATATCACAAATTATACACTCTCCATGCAATTTTTCGCTTCTTGATTTCGTTGATGTTGCTTTTTTGCCAGGGGGATTGATAAATTGACTGAGGGATGGTAGTAATGGTTAAAAAAGAAAAATAAAGTTTTTAGAATATAAGGGACATTCATTATTGAGACAACACTGTAAATATGTAATTATGAAATAATATCAAGCCGTCTTTTGTGGGCTAGTTTATCCAAAACGGTCTTCTGCTTTGACTGGAGTACCCCTGTGTATGGATAATAAGGCCAATTCACTTTGCCGTCCCTGACCTAAGGCACTCCTTGTATAAGATTTTACTCTTCTCAGTAGAAAAAGAACCTTCGCACGTAGCGTAGAGACGGGAATCATTGCACCTATCTTCAAAAATTGATGTGGACTGGGGAAAATGTTCTTATCCCATTCTTTTAAACACGTAGGAAATATTTTGGTGCCATGTTTCCTAACAGTATCCACATTCACGTCCACAGAGCTAACTCAGCTTGCAAGCTTCCCCTATAGTTGTCTACATCAAGATACCAAAAATTAGTCGGAATATCTGATATATCCTTGGTTCTTTCTTCGTCAATCGAAATTCAGTGCAGCGGAAGTAGGTACTTTAGTGAGTCCAGCAACTTTCTTTGACTAAGGATTCGCTGATGCAGAGTAGTTGATTAATGGGGTAAACACAGAAAGTCGGTAATACGTTTCAGGATCCTTTAACGCTGTTGCGTAATATTCCCTATAACTCTGTTTAGGAGCTCATCTGGGCATTATAATGCTGATTTCAGTATGTTGACCCAGTTCAGTTCAGTCCCAGAAAATGTACGATATCTATAGTTTGTGATTGCAAAGATGTGGACAAATTGCGAGACAGACTAAAAAATTACTGACAGTAACCATAACTCCAGCAAGACTGCATCCCTCAGTAGCAGATGGTAAAGAATAAGCTTTGCTTGAAGATTCAGAAGCTGAATGAGGATGTTCTTAAATTTCCCTCATAGCCTTACAGATAATAATAAACATCTCTTTAAACAAAATGATCGCTTTTAAGTGCTCCATCTATCTAGTATAACAAAATGTGTTCAATATTACTCTTTTTGTCCCTGTTTAGAATAACTTTCTTGAGCAATTTGTTTGAAAATTGCAGAGCGTTTAGGTAAAATTTGCTGATTAGGGGGGTGGGGGGAAAGTTTAAACTTACCTCTCATTTCCTTCAGAAATAAAATTTACCCCCACCCCCCTAATGTGCAAATATATACCCTGAATTGGTATAAAACCAACAAAGAGAAAAATCTCTAAAAAAAACAAAACAAACGAGACTGTGGCCAGTGGAGAGAAAAGAAAACAACAGAAACAAAACAACGCGGATATTTCGCCTGTATACAAACAAGGCGTCTTCAACACGAAAGACACACAAGAAGAACAAGATAAAAAAAAAAATAAAAACAAGATAAAACTAAAAACCAATAAAACCACCACCCAAAAAAACAAAACAAAAATGTACAATCGGCGCAAACTAATCCACGTAGGAAAAGATGCTAATATAGAGTTACTTCAGTGAGGACACCAGAGTAACTCTGGTGTCTCTGGTGGTGGTTTTATATATATATATATATATATATATATATATATATATATATATATATATATATATATATATATATATATATTATATATATATATATATATATATATATATATATATATATAGATATATATATATATATATATATATATATATATATATATATATATATATATATATATATATATATATATATATATATATAATATATATATATATATATATATATATTATATATATATATATATATATATATATATATATATATATATATATATATATATATATATATATATATATATATATATATATAATATATATATATATATATATATATATATATATATATATATATATATATATATATATATATATATATATATATCTATATATATATATATATATATATATATATTATATATATATATATATATATATATATATATATATATATATATATATATATATATATATGGCGATTTTTATACATTTTACTTCAAAAACTGATAATATAAGGCCGCGTGGCCTAATGGATAAGGCGTCGGACTTCGGATCCGAAGATTGCAGGTTCGAGTCCTGCCGCGGTCGTTTTTTCAAGTTTTTCATTTTCAGGTTTAATCTACCAATCCTAATGAAAATAGTTGCAGCGCCTCCGACTGCTGAACTGGAACCTCTCAAAGACGGCCAGGTAAATTCTAGAATTTTTTTTTCTGTTCAGAAAGTTATTGGATGCTTTGTATTGATATGTGTCGAATACAAGCTCTGTATTTTCGACTGAACTGGAAGTATATCCTTTGACGGATTTTTTACCAAGAGGTATGCTATATTTCTATTTTCTTTGGCGTGTAGGGTGTTCCAAATTTGAAAAAAAATTGACCGGGGCCGACAGTGTTTTAAAAGGTGATCCTCATACAAATTTTGAATACTGGGATCCTACGTGAAAAATGAAGCATATTTTCAGTCCTGTTACTTCACGAACCTTTTTTTTTTAAAGTATTGTTTAGAATAAGATGCTTTATTTTTCCTGTAAATTCAGATATTTAATGTTTGACTGGGGTTTTTCATTTTTGACTTCAATAGTATTGTTTATCAAATTATTTGTTGGGGAAATTTTGTATTGCATATTATAAAGATATTTAGTTCATGAAAAGTGACTATAATTTTGCACTAGATTTGCTACAATTAAATGCTAAATTGAATGATTGCTAATTAGACGTAGGATTTGGTTTGAGTGAAACCCATAATATATCTTCTAGGTTAATTTAAAAAATCTTTATTTATTTCCAAAATTCAAAAATATCTAAATTTTGAAAACTTGAAAACAAATTAATTTTAATTTCTAGAATGGAAAAATTGAAAAATTTCTAATTCTTCAATTGAATTGAAGTTATCAAGTATTTTGCAGTAGGTTGCATATGGTTGTATCAAGACATGGCTAATTGTAGACAGAGAAAAGTCAAGACAGATAGTTAAAGTAATCGAGAGGCAAATGTTTAAATGGCTGGTGCTGCACGGGTGAATGACTTCCAGATCTAATCGATTCCTTGTGTACACCTATGTTCAAACAATCAAACCACATTTGGTTCAGCCTTGGCGAGATCAAGAAAAATTGCCAAGGCATGTTGACCATCACCTAATGAATAACTTTTATTTAGTAAAAGTGTATGTATTGCCAGTTCATTTGTTTTACCTTTTATGAATGCATACTTAGAAGAATGTAGAAAATTCCAATAAATATCTTTGGTTTTGTCTATCAGTAGCATGTTCCCAGAATCTTACTAAAAACCGAAAGCAGGGAGATGACTCTATCGTAGGCAGCGCGCTAGCGCTGCCTGAGTAAAGAAGAATGTGGCCACATCGTGTTTTTTTTCCTCTTCTTCTTCTTTCTTCGACAGGCACTTCGTATCGAAGGAGTTGTCGTAGAAACGTCGATTGGAAATTGGGGTGGATTTTGCCCTTTTTAATAGTCGAAAGTGATTGGAGGGCAACTAGCCCCCCCCACGCCCATGATTCCCCCAAACACATCCAATCAAAATTCTGAGATAGCCATTTTGTTCAGCCTAGTTGATTTCCAGATAGAAAATACCTTTTTTAGGAGGACACTTCCCCACAACCCTCGGAACAAGGGTTTTCAGTTATGCCCTGGGGGCATATAAGGTTTTTATAGAAGGCGTTGTCGTAGAAACTTCAAACAAGGCTCATTCGATTGGAAATTCAAAGAGCTAGTTCCCTTTTAATAGTCAAAAGTGATTGGAGGGCAACTAGCCCCCCCTCCACGCCCATCATTCCCCCAAACACATCCAATCAAAATTTTGAGATAGCCATTTTGTTCAGCATAGTTGATTTCCAGATAGAAAATATATTTTTGAGGAGGACACTTCCCCACAACCCTCGGGGCAAGGGTTTTAAGTTATGCCCTGAGGGCATATAAGGTTTTTATAGAAGGCGTTGTCGTAGAAACTTCAAAAAAGGCTCATTCGATCGGAAATTTAAATGGCTAGTGCCCTTTTTAATAGTCAAAAGTGATTGGAGGGCAACTAGCCCCCCCCCCCTCACGCCCATCATTCCCCCAAACACATCTAATCAAAATTTTGAAATAGCCATTTTATTTAGCGTAGTTGATTTCAAGATAGAAAATATGTTTTGAGGAGGACACTACCCCACAACCCTGGGCAAGGGTTTTAAGTTATGCCCTGAGGGCATATAAGAACGATGTTGGCATAATGTATCATTTATTTTTTTTTTCCTTTAGAGCAGGGCACTTCGTATCGAAGAAGTTGTCGTAGAAACTTCGAAAAGGGGTCATTCAATTGGAAATTGGAGTGGCTTGTGCCCTTTTTAATGGTCGAAAGTGATTGGAAGGCAACTAACACCCCTTCCACGCCCACCGTTTCCCGAAACACATCCAATCAAAGTTTTGAGATAGCCATTTTGTTCAGCGTAGTTGATTTCCAGATAGAAATTATGTTTTTGAGGAGGACACTCCCCCACAGCCTTCAGGGCAAGGGTTGTAAGTCATGCCCTGGGGGCATTTAAGGTTTTTTATAGAAGGCGTTGTCGTAGAAACTTTAAAAAAGGCTCATACAATTGAAAATTCAAAGGGCTAGTCTTAATAGTCGAAAGTGATTGGAGGGCGAATAGCTCCCCCCCCCCCCCCTCGCCCATCATTCCCCCAAACACATCCAATCAAAATTTTGAGATAGCCATTTTGTTCAGTGTAGTTGATTTCCAGATAGTTATTATTTTTTGGAGGAGGACACTCCCCCACAACCTTCAGGGAAAGGGTTGTCAGTTATCCCCTGAGGGCATATAAGGTTTTTATAGAAGGCGTTGTCGTAGAAACTTCAAAAAAGGCTCATTCGATTGGAAATTTAAAGGGCTAGTGCCCTTTTCAATACTCGAAAGTGAGTGGAGGGCAACTAACCCCCCTCTCACGCCCACATTTTCCCCAAACGCACCCAATCAAAATTTTGAGATAGCCATTTTATTCAACATAGTTTAAAGTTCTGTAAATTAGGTCTTTGAGGATGACAACCCCCTCACAGCCCTCAGGACAAGGGTTGCAAGTTATTCCCTGGGGGCATATAAAGTTTTTATAGAACGCTTTGTCGTAGAAACTTAAAAAAAGGCTCATTCGATTAGAAATTGAAATGGCTAGTGCCCTTTTTAATAGTCAATAAAGTAATTTGAAGGCAACCAACACCCCTTCCACGCCCACCATTTCCCCAAACACATAAAATAAAAATTTTGAGATAGCCATTTTTCCACGCAGTTAAAATTCAGGAAATTATACCTTTGAGCAGGACACTCCCCCCACAGTCTTCAGGGCAAGGGTTATAAGTTATGCCCTGGGGGCATATAAGTTTTTATTATAATCTTTGTCGTAGAAACTTGAAAAAGGGCTCATTCGATCGGAAATTCAAAGGTCTAGTGCCCTTTTTAATAGTCCAAAGTGATTTGAGGGCAACTAGCCCCCCTCTCTCAACAACCTTTTCCCCAAACACATCCAATCTAAATTTTTAGATAGCCATTTTGTTCAGTGTTGTGGATTTCCAGATATAAATTATGTTTTTGAGGAGGACCCTCCCCCACAGCCCTCAGGGCAAGGGTTGTAAGTTATGCCCTGAGGGTATATAAGGTTCTTTTAGAACGCGTCGTCGTAGAAACTTCAAAAAAGGCTCATTCGATTGGAAATTGAAATGGCTAGTGGCCTTTTTAATAGTCGAAAGTGACTGGAAGGCAACTAAAACCCCTTCCACGCCCACCATTTCCCCTAGCATATCCAATCAAAATTTTTAGATAGCCATTTTGTTCCACGCAGTTTAAAGTTCAGGAAATTATACCTTTGAGCAGGACACTCCCCCAACAGTCTTCAGGGCAAGGGTTATAAGTTATGCCCTGGGGGCATATAAGGTTTATGTTGAAATCTTTGTCGTAGAAACTTGAAAAGGGGCTCATTCGATTGGAAAATCAAAGGGCTAGTGCCCTTTTTAATAGTCAAAAGTGATTTGAGGGCACCTAACCCACCTCTCGCGCCACCCTTTTCCCCAAACCCATGCAATCAAAATTTTTAGATAGCCATTTTATTCATTGCAGTTGAAAGTTTTGGAAATTAGGTCTTTAAGGATGACAACCCATCCCCCCCCCCACAACCCTCAGGGCAGGGTTGTCAGTTATGCCCTGGGAGCATGTAAGGTTTTTATAGAAAGCGATGCTGTAAAAACATCAAAAAGGGCTCATTCAATTGAAAATTGAAATGGCTAGTGCCCTTTTAATGGTCGAAAGTGATTGACGGCCAACTAACCCCCCTCTCACGCCCACCATTTCCCCAAACACATCCAATTAAAATTTAGAGATATCCATTTTGTTCAACGCCGTCGAAAGTTCTGGAAATTATGTCTTTTAGGATGATAACCCCATCAGAGCCCTCAGTGCAAGGGTTTTAAGTTATGTCCTGGGGGCATATAAGGTTTATATAGAAAGTTGTTGTAGAAATTTCAAAAGGGGCTCATTTGATTGGAAATTGAAATTGCCTTTTTTAATAGTCGAAAGTGAGTGGAAAGTAATTAACCCCCCTCTCACGCCCACCATTTCCCCAAACACATTCAATCAAAGTTTAGAGATAGCCATTTTGTTCAACGCAGTTGAAAGTTCTGGAAATTATGTATTTAAGGATGACAAACCCCCCAGGGCAAAGGTTGTAAGTTATGCCCTGGGGACATATAAGGTTTTAATGATAAAGTTGTCGTAAAAACTTCAAAAGGGGCTCATTTAATTGGAAATTGAGAGGGCTAGTGCCCTTTTTAATAGTTAAAAGTGATTGGACGGTAACTAACCCCCCTCTCAGGCCCACCAGTCCCCCAAACACATTCAATCAAAATTTTCAGATAGCCATTTTATCCACGCAGTTAAAATTCAGGAAATTATACCTTTGAGCAGGACACTCCCCCCACAGTCTTCAGGGCAAGGGTTATAAGTTATGCCCTGGGGGCAAAATGGGCATAGCCATTTTGTTCAGTGTAGTTGATTTCCAAATAGAAATTATGTTTTTGAGGAGGAAACTCCCCACAGGCCTCAGGGCGAGGGTTGTAAGTTATCCACTGGGGGCATATAAGGTTTTTATTGAAAGCGTTGTCGTAGAATGTTCAAAAGGGCTCATTTGATCGACAATTGAAAGGGCTAGTGCCTTTTTTAATAGTTGAAAGTGATTGGAGAAAGAGTAACGCCCCTCTCACGCCCACCATTTTCTCATACATATCCAATCAAAATTTTGAGATAGCCATTTTGTTTAACGTAGTTGAAAGTTCTGGAAAATAGATCTTAGAGGATAACAACCACCCTCACAGCCCTTAGGGTAAGAGTTGTAATTTATGCCCGGGGGGCATAGAAGGTGTTTATAGGAAGTGTTGTCGTAGAAAATTAAAAAGGGCTCATTCGATTGGAAATTGAAAGGCCTAATGCCCTTTTTAATTGTCGAAAGCGATTGGATGGCTTGACATTTTTATAGTAAAGATCGATGTGGGTATGATGTATGATTTTTTTTTTATTGTTGTTGTTTAGACCAGGGCACTTTGTATCGAAGGAGTTGTCGTAGGAACTTCGAAAAGGGCTCATTCGATTGAAAATAGAAAGGGCTGATGCCCTTTTTAATTGTCGAAAGTGATTGGAGGGAAACTAATCCCCCTCCCACGTCCACCCTCCCATGTGACTTTATGTTTAAAAACTAAATGTTTCCATAAGATTAAATGCACTGTGTTAATGCTAATTCCCAATAAGGCATCTCAGCAGTATCCCAAGAACGACTGAAAGTATTATGTTTAAACTTTCGGGGCTGCTTCTGCTCTTAAGATTTAACCAAATCAAAATAGCGTAAGTGTATCCAAGCTATCAAAGAAAGTAAACAGATTTTTTTGCGAATGGTATCAAGTTTTTCATTTCAGGTCAACTAGAGGAGGTATGAAACTAAATTAAACACTACTGTTTGTGTCCAGATTTTTAAGAGGGTGTATGTTGTTAAAAATTGCTGAAAATTTTTCTCCAGTATACAAATAACAGGCCAAACTATAAATTCTTAAAAAAACGAAAAGATTTAAATTATTATTTTCTTTTTCTCTGAAAAGACTATGTCAATATAAAACGAACAGAAATTAATTAAAAAAACTTTCCACAAAATAAGTTTTTCAAAGAAAAGTAAAGAACTCCATTAAACAAAATATGAGCAAAAATCAAATCAAATGATCTACCAAGCGTGAAACTACCACAAATCAGCATCGATAAATAAATGAAACCCAAAACGAACAGAAATTACAATAAATAACCGAATCAAACTCAAAACCAGCAGAAATTAACATAAGTTGGGCTCAAAACCCCTATGCCTTCCCAAGGCCAGAACATAATTTGCACTTTACTGAAAAAATACAAATGAATGTGCATTGTCAGTTTAATATGCATATACTGATATTTAGTAATCAAAATGTTAATATTATTGGATTTATTAAAGTTATAAAAGTAAAAACATTTATATTTTTTTCAGTAAATTGCAAATTATGTTCTGGCCTGTGGCAGATCCAGGGGGCGAGGGGGGGGGGGGGGGGGCGAACAGAAGTTATTACGAATAAAAGGGGGTTTCCCCCATCCTCAACACCTCGCTCTTTACGCTAAAGTTTGAATTTCGTACCAATTTTTTAATAATGACTCCTGAAATACAAGGGCCTTTTAATTACAACAATAAGACGCTTTTTTTTTTAGTACTAACAACTTTAGCGTAAAGAGCGAGGTGTTGAGGAGGGGGCAACCCCCCTTTATATACGTAATAATTTCTGTTCGTTTTCAGTTTTTATGTTGCTCCTTACTTACTTACTTTCAGTTTAAAAAAACTTGTTTTCGGCTCTGTAATTTTTCCCATTTATTTCCAGGTGATCAACACAAGGACTTTTACGACTATGAGAATTTATTTTTAACCTGTAAAATGAAAAAATCAAAGGGCAAGGAATGTATTGGGAATTTTTTGTATGGACCTGTTGCTAAAAATTCTGAAAACATTACTACTTCCATCCCGGGAATGTTGCTATGGGTGCGTAGTTAACAGAGCATGTTACGTATTTAACGTAACGTAGTTAACGATTAAATTATAGTTAATCTGCTCTTTTGGGATTTTGAGTTTCTTCTTATAAAAAACAACGATCAAATTTGTCTTTGTGGTATTTTTTTTTCTGTTGAGAAATAAAATCAGGTTAGAACTGATGTGTAGAATAAACTTCGTTGGTTTGCATTTTGCAAAGATTCACCTAAGGCTTTTGACAATCTCTTCTCCAGTGTATCAGTTTGTTGAGCAACTAACATTAACCTTTCACGTAACTTCATTTGTAACAGTCAAAGGTGTGTACTAAGAAAAGACTTAAAAGAAATTGGAACTTCATGGGGAAGGATAAAGAGTGAAGCTTTGAACCAATTAGGGCGAGGGAGGCGCACACAGCGACGTTGCCCTCAGGCGGCTTTAAGCAGTTCTTTAAGCAGTTTTTTCAAAAATGAAACTCTTAGATTCGAAATTTCTTAAGCAGAAAATTTTTGATTCCACCTGTGCCCCCCTCCTCTCCTTCCCTCCCGGAAACATTCTGAAATTGTGCCGTAAAAGCGTTATTGTTGTGTGATTCAAACCTTCTGCAAGAAAATTCATTTGCATTAAAACTATACTAATCATAAATTTTCTCCAGTTCTACCACATAAGACAGAATTTCTATCTCAATTTTTCTCCATCTAGCTGATATTTTTTTTAGCCTTGGATGATCCTCAGCAGAACTTAGTTTGTCTCTTTGAATCCAAGGCTACCCTTACTTGAAAAACGGTTGACTTAATAAGGAAATTTTGCAGGAACGTTGGAGGGCTTAAAAACACAGATTGAAGTACAAACAAGCTAATTGTGGAATATGTTGATTGTGGAATATGTCGTTGTGTATTGCGGCACAGAAAAATAAATTATTACTTAGTGTAGTTCTTGGTTGTACTATAACGTTGTTAGTGATTGTATTTTAATGTATCTATTTTAATTGGCAGTTTAAATGATAATTTACTTTTCATATAGTTGGTTCAAACCGATGAGCAAGATATGGGGCTAACTTATGCAGAACTAAGTGACCTAGGACGCCTGAGAAAACAAAATGCTTGCGGTCCCTATTCCATGTTTGTACGACTTCTAAGAACATGGGGATCCACGGAAACCGCATCAGAGGTGAGTCTTTCCTTCCTTCTCTTTTTTAATCTCAATACAATTTCCAACAAATTATTCCGTAATAAGGCTATTGCTGGGGTCCCCGTTTCTGTTGCCCATGTTCGCTTCAGGAAGCTGCATCTTCCTCTGCTTAAATCAAAAAGGGCTAAATTCTCTTTAATGTATCAGAAAGGGCTAGATTTTTATTATGATTTTCATATGATCTTATGCTTGTGTTATGATTCTTATGTCTTATAATTTGTGTCTTATGTGTTTTGTGTTATGTCTTATGATTTCGTTGTGCTATGGATCTTATTATTATGTTCTTATGATTGTAAAAACTGCTTTTTTTGTTCAGTGTACAATTTTTCTTCTCTTTTCTCATTTTTCCCTTGTGCTGTACTCTGTCATTTAGGGGCTCTGCCCCCTTTTTTGTTTTGACAGGTTATAAATAAATTGAATTGAATAAGGTACGAGATCCCATGTGTTACAAATAAAATTAATCTGTCTGAAAGTAGTCCAAAAAATCCTTCGTCAGTGAACAAATTTATTTTGAGAATTATTCCTTGTCGGGTTGTGGGGGCTTCTTCCTTTCTTCCTTTTTTTGTCTTTTAGTGCTT